>JAUMJL010000916.1:0-218526 GCA_033558185.1 Dromococcyx pavoninus | reverse complement strand
TAACCCTAACCCTAACCCTAACCCTAACCCTAACCCTAACCCTAACCCTAACCCTAACCCTAACCCTAACCCTAACCCTAACCCTAACCCTAACCCTAACCCTAACCCTAACCCTAACCCTAACCCTAACCCTAACCCTAACCCTAACCCTAACCCTAACCCTAACCCTAACCCTAACCCTAACCCTAACCCTAACCCTAACCCTAACCCTAACCCTAACCCTAACCCTAACCCTAACCCTAACCCTAACCCTAACCCTAACCCTAACCCTAACCCTAACCCTAACCCTAACCCTAACCCTAACCCTAACCCTAACCCTAACCCTAACCCTAACCCTAACCCTAACCCTAACCCTAACCCTAACCCTAACCCTAACCCTAACCCTAACCCTAACCCTAACCCTAACCCTAACCCTAACCCTAACCCTAACCCTAACCCTAACCCTAACCCTAACCCTAACCCTAACCCTAACCCTAACCCTAACCCTAACCCTAACCCTAACCCTAACCCTAACCCTAACCCTAACCCTAACCCTAACCCTAACCCTAACCCTAACCCTAACCCTAACCCTAACCCTAACCCTAACCCTAACCCTAACCCTAACCCTAACCCTAACCCTAACCCTAACCCTAACCCTAACCCTAACCCTAACCCTAACCCTAACCCTAACCCTAACCCTAACCCTAACCCTAACCCTAACCCTAACCCTAACCCTAACCCTAACCCTAACCCTAACCCTAACCCTAACCCTAACCCTAACCCTAACCCTAACCCTAACCCTAACCCTAACCCTAACCCTAACCCTAACCCTAACCCTAACCCTAACCCTAACCCTAACCCTAACCCTAACCCTAACCCTAACCCTAACCCTAACCCTAACCCTAACCCTAACCCTAACCCTAACCCTAACCCTAACCCTAACCCTAACCCTAACCCTAACCCTAACCCTAACCCTAACCCTAACCCTAACCCTAACCCTAACCCTAACCCTAACCCTAACCCTAACCCTAACCCTAACCCTAACCCTAACCCTAACCCTAACCCTAACCCTAACCCTAACCCTAACCCTAACCCTAACCCTAACCCTAACCCTAACCCTAACCCTAACCCTAACCCTAACCCTAACCCTAACCCTAACCCTAACCCTAACCCTAACCCTAACCCTAACCCTAACCCTAACCCTAACCCTAACCCAACCCACCCTAACCCTAACCCTAACCCTAACCCTAACCCTAACCCTAACCCTAACCCTAACCCTAACCCTAACCCTAACCCTAACCCTAACCCTAACCCTAACCCTAACCCTAACCCTAACCCTAACCCTAACCCTAACCCTAACCCTAACCCTAACCCTAACCCTAACCCTAACCCTAACCCTAACCCTAACCCTAACCCTAACCCTAACCCTAACCCTAACCCTAACCCTAACCCTAACCCTAACCCTAACCCTAACCCTAACCCTAACCCTAACCCTAACCCTAACCCTAACCCTAACCCTAACCCTAACCCTAACCCTAACCCTAACCCTAACCCTAACCCTAACCCTAACCCTAACCCTAACCCTAACCCTAACCCTAACCCTAACCCTAACCCTAACCCTAACCCTAACCCTAACCCTAACCCTAACCCTAACCCTAACCCTAACCCTAACCCTAACCCTAACCCTAACCCTAACCCTAACCCTAACCCTAACCCTAACCCTAACCCTAACCCTAACCCTAACCCTAACCCTAACCCTAACCCTAACCCTAACCCTAACCCTAACCCTAACCCTAACCCTAACCCTAACCCTAACCCTAACCCTAACCCTAACCCTAACCCTAACCCTAACCCTAACCCTAACCCTAACCCTAACCCTAACCCTAACCCTAACCCTAACCCTAACCCTAACCCTAACCCTAACCCTAACCCTAACCCTAACCCTAACCCTAACCCTAACCCTAACCCTAACCCTAACCCTAACCCTAACCCTAACCCTAACCCTAACCCTAACCCTAACCCTAACCCTAACCCTAACCCTAACCCTAACCCTAACCCTAACCCTAACCCTAACCCTAACCCTAACCCTAACCCTAACCCTAACCCTAACCCTAACCCTAACCCTAACCCTAACCCTAACCCTAACCCTAACCCTAACCCTAACCCTAACCCTAACCCTAACCCTAACCCTAACCCTAACCCTAACCCTAACCCTAACCCTAACCCTAACCCTAACCCTAACCCTAACCCTAACCCTAACCCTAACCCTAACCCTAACCCTAACCCTAACCCTAACCCTAACCCTAACCCTAACCCTAACCCTAACCCTAACCCTAACCCTAACCCTAACCCTAACCCTAACCCTAACCCTAACCCTAACCCTAACCCTAACCCTAACCCTAACCCTAACCCTAACCCTAACCCTAACCCTAACCCTAACCCTAACCCTAACCCTAACCCTAACCCTAACCCTAACCCTAACCCTAACCCTAACCCTAACCCTAACCCTAACCCTAACCCTAACCCTAACCCTAACCCTAACCCTAACCCTAACCCTAACCCTAACCCTAACCCTAACCCTAACCCTAACCCTAACCCTAACCCTAACCCTAACCCTAACCCTAACCCTAACCCTAACCCTAACCCTAACCCTAACCCTAACCCTAACCCTAACCCTAACCCTAACCCTAACCCTAACCCTAACCCTAACCCTAACCCTAACCCTAACCCTAACCCTAACCCTAACCCTAACCCTAACCCTAACCCTAACCCTAACCCTAACCCTAACCCTAACCCTAACCCTAACCCTAACCCTAACCCTAACCCTAACCCTAACCCTAACCCTAACCCTAACCCTAACCCTAACCCTAACCCTAACCCTAACCCTAACCCTAACCCTAACCCTAACCCTAACCCTAACCCTAACCCTAACCCTAACCCTAACCCTAACCCTAACCCTAACCCTAACCCTAACCCTAACCCTAACCCTAACCCTAACCCTAACCCTAACCCTAACCCTAACCCTAACCCTAACCCTAACCCTAACCCTAACCCTAACCCTAACCCTAACCCTAACCCTAACCCTAACCCTAACCCTAACCCTAACCCTAACCCTAACCCTAACCCTAACCCTAACCCTAACCCTAACCCTAACCCTAACCCTAACCCTAACCCTAACCCTAACCCTAACCCTAACCCTAACCCTAACCCTAACCCTAACCCTAACCCTAACCCTAACCCTAACCCTAACCCTAACCCTAACCCTAACCCTAACCCTAACCCTAACCCTAACCCTAACCCTAACCCTAACCCTAACCCTAACCCTAACCCTAACCCTAACCCTAACCCTAACCCTAACCCTAACCCTAACCCTAACCCTAACCCTAACCCTAACCCTAACCCTAACCCTAACCCTAACCCTAACCCTAACCCTAACCCTAACCCTAACCCTAACCCTAACCCTAACCCTAACCCTAACCCTAACCCTAACCCTAACCCTAACCCTAACCCTAACCCTAACCCTAACCCTAACCCTAACCCTAACCCTAACCCTAACCCTAACCCTAACCCTAACCCTAACCCTAACCCTAACCCTAACCCTAACCCTAACCCTAACCCTAACCCTAACCCTAACCCTAACCCTAACCCTAACCCTAACCCTAACCCTAACCCTAACCCTAACCCTAACCCTAACCCTAACCCTAACCCTAACCCTAACCCTAACCCTAACCCTAACCCTAACCCTAACCCTAACCCTAACCCTAACCCTAACCCTAACCCTAACCCTAACCCTAACCCTAACCCTAACCCTAACCCTAACCCTAACCCTAACCCTAACCCTAACCCTAACCCTAACCCTAACCCTAACCCTAACCCTAACCCTAACCCTAACCCTAACCCTAACCCTAACCCTAACCCTAACCCTAACCCTAACCCTAACCCTAACCCTAACCCTAACCCTAACCCTAACCCTAACCCTAACCCTAACCCTAACCCTAACCCTAACCCTAACCCTAACCCTAACCCTAACCCTAACCCTAACCCTAACCCTAACCCTAACCCTAACCCTAACCCTAACCCTAACCCTAACCCTAACCCTAACCCTAACCCTAACCCTAACCCTAACCCTAACCCTAACCCTAACCCTAACCCTAACCCTAACCCTAACCCTAACCCTAACCCTAACCCTAACCCTAACCCTAACCCTAACCCTAACCCTAACCCTAACCCTAACCCTAACCCTAACCCTAACCCTAACCCTAACCCTAACCCTAACCCTAACCCTAACCCTAACCCTAACCCTAACCCTAACCCTAACCCTAACCCTAACCCTAACCCTAACCCTAACCCTAACCCTAACCCTAACCCTAACCCTAACCCTAACCCTAACCCTAACCCTAACCCTAACCCTAACCCTAACCCTAACCCTAACCCTAACCCTAACCCTAACCCTAACCCTAACCCTAACCCTAACCCTAACCCTAACCCTAACCCTAACCCTAACCCTAACCCTAACCCTAACCCTAACCCTAACCCTAACCCTAACCCTAACCCTAACCCTAACCCTAACCCTAACCCTAACCCTAACCCTAACCCTAACCCTAACCCTAACCCTAACCCTAACCCTAACCCTAACCCTAACCCTAACCCTAACCCTAACCCTAACCCTAACCCTAACCCTAACCCTAACCCTAACCCTAACCCTAACCCTAACCCTAACCCTAACCCTAACCCTAACCCTAACCCTAACCCTAACCCTAACCCTAACCCTAACCCTAACCCTAACCCTAACCCTAACCCTAACCCTAACCCTAACCCTAACCCTAACCCTAACCCTAACCCTAACCCTAACCCTAACCCTAACCCTAACCCTAACCCTAACCCTAACCCTAACCCTAACCCTAACCCTAACCCTAACCCTAACCCTAACCCTAACCCTAACCCTAACCCTAACCCTAACCCTAACCCTAACCCTAACCCTAACCCTAACCCTAACCCTAACCCTAACCCTAACCCTAACCCTAACCCTAACCCTAACCCTAACCCTAACCCTAACCCTAACCCTAACCCTAACCCTAACCCTAACCCTAACCCTAACCCTAACCCTAACCCCTAACCCCTAACCCTAACCCTAACCCTAACCCTAACCCTAACCCTAACCCTAACCCTAACCCTAACCCTAACCCTAACCCTAACCCTAACCCCTAAACCCTAAACCCTAACCCTAACCCTAACCCTAACCCTAACCCTAACCCTAACCCTAACCCTAACCCTAACCGTAAACCCTAAACCCTAACCCGTAAACCCTAACCCTAACCCTAAGCCTAACCGTGACCCCGAACCCTGACCCCTAACCCTGACCCGTAACCCTAACTGTAACCCTAACCGTAATCCTAATTGTAATATCTGTAACCGTAACCCTAACCCTAACCCTAATCCTAACCGTAACGCCAACTCCAACTCCTAACCCTAACTGCCTAATCGCCTAACCGCTTAACTGTAACACTTACTGTAACCGTAATTGCTAACCGTAATTGGTAACCCTAATTGGTAACCCTAACAGCAGCAATCAAGATGGCGGATTTTGAAATCTCGAGATTTCGGAACCGGAAGTTGGAGAAACCGGAAGTTCCGGTAACCGGAAACAGGAAGTGACGTTTACGGAAACCGGAAGTGTGAAGAACCGGAAGTAGGAAGTGCTTTAAAGCGGAAACCGGAAGTTTTTTCTGGAAAGTGAGTTTGGGAAAGTGGAAGTGTCATTTTGACTCTTTTTGGATTATGTTTTTATTGGTAGTGTTTGCGAATTTGTGTGTATTTGTGTGGAGAGTATGTGTTGGTTGTTTTGTTTGATTTTTGGTTTTCAATTTTTTTCTTGATTTTTTTGTTTGAGTTCTGTTATTTATTTATGTTTGTATTGATTTATATTTTTGGGGATTTTTTTATTTTTTTTGTGTTGTGTAGTTCGAGTTTTTAATGTATTTTTTGTGATTTGGCTTTTGTTGTATGGTGATTTTTGGAAATTGTCGTTTTTTGTGTACTGTATGGTATGTGTATGTGTGAGTTGTGTAGTATATGGGTATGGAATGCATGGGTTTGGTTTTTTTTTAATGTATGTGTTGTTCTGGTGTTGTTAAAAAACAGAAATAACTCAAAAAAGAAATGGAACGTATTAAATATTGTGTGTGGTGTTTGGTTTGTTTTGTTTCTTATAGGTTTTGTTTTGGCACTATGTTTTTTTCCAGTTTTAGGGTTTTACTGTGGTATGTTTGGTTTTTGTGGTGATGTTGTATCTTTTGGACTATTTTGTGTTTGTTGTGAATGTGCTGTTTTTTTATTATTTTGTGTTTTGTGTGTTTTGAAATGTATTTTGATTTTATTGTGTTGTATTTTTTTGGTTTTATGGTATTGTGTTTATTTGTGTAGGTCTTGTATGTGGTTTTGGTGATATTGGTTTTTGTGTAGGTTCTGTGAGATATTGCTGGTGTTTTTAATGTTTGTTTGTTTGTATTGTTTTTTGGGTGTTTAGGGGGGTTTTGTAATTGTTTTTTTACGTGGTTTTTTGTGGGGTTTTGTTATTGGTTTTGGTTTTTGTGGTTTTTTTTTTTCAGTATTTTTGTTGTGGTTTTTGTTTGTTTTGTGTAGTGTTTTATTGGTTTTGATTTTTTTTGTTGGTCATTTGAATATTGAGTTTTGAGTGACTTGGTGTGGTGCTTTGTTGTTTAGTAGTTTGTGTTTAGTATTTTTCTTTTTTTTTTATTTTGGTTGTATTTTATATTTTGGTGTTTTTGTGTTTTATGTTTGTTTTTTGTGTTGGTGTTGTATTTTCCTGTTATTTTTTGCTTGTTTTGTGTTTGTGAATTTTTTGGGGTTTTTTTATTTTGTTTTGACATTTATTTTGGGTTTTTTGTGTTGTATTTTTTGGGGTTTTTTTCATGTTGTGTTTATTGGTGTCGGTATTATGTGTGTTTTTTGTGGTGGTTGTTTTTGTGTAGGTTTTCTGTGGTATTGTTTGTTTTTTTCTGTGTGTTGGTTTGTGTTGGGTTTTTGGGGTTTCTTGGTGTAATTTTTTATTGTTTGTTTGGGTTTTTTATGTCTTTTTTTACTGGTTTTTTTTTGTCTTTTTTAGAGGGTTTTTTTGTGTCTATTTTAGAGGGTTTTTTTGGGTTTTTTGGAGGTTTTTTTAATGTGTTTTTTAGAGGTTATTTTTTTAGTGTTTTTTAGAGTTTTTTTATGTCTGTTTTTATAGGGGTTTTTTATGTCTTTTTTTAGAGTGGTTTTTTTGTCTTTTTTAGAGGTTTTTTTATGTGTTTTTTTAGAGGGGTTTTTTTTGTTTTTTTTACAGGTTTTTTTGGTGTTTTTTTAGAGGTTTTTTTATGTGTTTTTGTAAAGGGTTTTTTAATGTGCTTTTTTTGGGGGGTTTTTTTATGTGTTTTTTTAGATTTTTTTTTATGTGTTTTTTTAGAGGGTTTTTTTATTTCTTTTTTTAGACGGTTTTTTTTATTTGTTTTTTTAGAGGGGTTTTTTTATTTGTTTTTTTGGATTGTTTTTATGGGGTTTTTTAGATGTTTTTTAATGTGTTTTTGGATTTTTTTTTATGGTTTTTTTACATGTTTTTTTTATGTGTTTTTTATAGAGGGTTTTTTTGTGGTTTTTTAGAGGGTTTTTTTTGTCTTTTTTTAGGGTTTTTTTGTGTGTTTTTTTAGAGGTTTTTTTTGCGTTTTTTAAATGGGTTTTTTATGTGTTTTTTTAGATGGTTTTTTTCGGTCTTTTTTTAGAGGGTTTTTTGTTTGTTTTTTAGAGGGATTTTTCTTTGTTTTTGTAGCTGGGTTTTTTTTTTGTTTTTTAGAGGGATTTTTTACGTGGTTTTTTAGAGGGTTTTTTTATGTTTTTGTTAGAGGGTTTTTTTATTTTTTTTATTAGAGTGGATTTTTTATGTGTTTTTTAAGAGGGTTTTTTTATTTGTTTTTTAGGAGGTTTTTTATTGCCTTTTTTAGAGGTTTTTTTTTTGTGGTTTTTTAGAGAGGTTTTTTGTGAGCTTTTGTGTTTTGATTAGTTTGTTGTTGTTTCAGGTGTTTTTTTTGTTTTGTATATTATTGTTTTTTGTGTTTGTTTTGTGTTGTGCTTAATTGGTATTCATTTTTTTTTATCTCATTTGCATATGGTGTTATGAGTGACCTGGTGTGATGATGTCATTTGCATATGGTGTTCTGAGTGACCTGGAGTGGTGTTGTCATGTGTTGAGGTATTGTGGGTGTTGATTTTGCTATTTTGTGTATATGCTTGGGTCTGGTATATTGATTGGGTGGTGTACATGCTACTGTGGTGGCGGAAAAAAAAATTTGCATCTAATTTGCATAATTAATTGATTAATTAGTGTTAATTGATTTTAATTAATGTTCTAATTGATTGTCTTATAGAGTATATGATTAGTTTTGGTTGTGTATAGTAATGCAGTAGTATAGTAGTATTCTATTATTATTTTAATATAATAAGAAAGAAAAAGGAAAAAATAATAAGAAAGAAAAAGGAAAAAATAATAAGAAAGAAAAAGGAAAAAATAATAAGAAAGAAAAAGGAAAAAATAATAAGAAAGAAAAAGGAAAAAATAATAAGAAAGAAAAAGGAAAAAATAATAAGAAAGAAAAAGGAAAAAATAATAAGAAAGAAAAAGGAAAAAATAATAAGAAAGAAAAAGGAAAAAATAATAAGAAAGAAAAAGGAAAAAATAATAAGAAAGAAAAAGGAAAAAATAATAAGAAAGAAAAAGGAAAAAATAATAAGAAAGAAAAAGGAAAAAATAATAAGAAAGAAAAAGGAAAAAATAATAAGAAAGAAAAAGGAAAAAATAATAAGAAAGAAAAAGGAAAAAATAATAAGAAAGAAAAAGGAAAAAATAATAAGAAAGAAAAAGGAAAAAATAATAAGAAAGAAAAAGGAAAAAATAATAAGAAAGAAAAAGGAAAAAATAATAAGAAAGAAAAAGGAAAAAATAATAAGAAAGAAAAAGGAAAAAATAATAAGAAAGAAAAAGGAAAAAATAATAAGAAAGAAAGATATTAGATATTAAAGTAACAACTCCAAATATGGAAGAATAACACCACACCACACAGCAAAGTAAACTTTATTCAATAACACCACACCACACAGCAAAGTAAACTTTATTCAATAACACCACACCACACAGCAAAGTAAACTTTATTCAAACTAAATCAAAATCCTGTGCTTTTGAGGATTTATTGTTTTTTTCTTTATTATGCAATTCTTTATTTAGTCTCCTTGGCAAAGGAACAGATGTATCCCTTATAGCACTTACATTCCATACAATAGAAACATTACAGTAACCTTCTACCCCCTAAACTTCAATACAGGATCCTTTGAAGGACAACAGTAGCAAAACTGAAGAACTTAACACCACTGACTTTGAGCAACGTCACTGGCAGTCTCTGATCCGATATGAACATCATTGATTCTGGCTGTCCCCACGCAGAACTCCATGGCAATTCTTGCAGTCCCGAAACACGGCTCAACATTGCCACCCCGTGGTCACCTCCAGTCACAGCATGCAAAACCTGTAAAAAAACCGCTATAAACAGATATTTAAAACTTGGGTTTCCTGTGTTTTTCTTTTCCTGCATATCTTCATAGAGATAACTGTATCAGCAATTTCTTCTGTTCTTACAGCTAGGGTAATCATTACTACTGCATCACCCTCTTAATGTATTACTACTTGCTTTTCCCTAAATCTAAACATTTACAGCCAATACACATTTACAACACCAACATTTTCATTTCCACTGAACAGTATGCTAGCACTCCCCTGGAACGCTGCTCCCGGGGACCTCAAAAATTGGCCCTGCCTGCAAAAACCCCGGCCCCGGCTTCGGCCTGCGCCCAAACCTTGGCGATGAACGTCGCCTCGCAGACCGGCCGGGACCGGGGAAAAAAAACCCAGCCGGGGGAAAAAAAAAAATCCCCCGGCTGGGGTTTTTTTATTCTAATGTGGTGGTGATAGTAGCCTGAAAAGCAAAGCATTCTGATTACAGTGTCAAAAGCTCCAGCTAAACCCAACCGCAACCCCGACGCAAAACCACCCCTACTCTCAACCCACCCGCCAAAACCGCCCCTCACACCCGACCTCTAGGGCTCCTCGGGAACGGCGTTCCCGGGGACCGCAAAAATTGGCCCTGCCTGCGAAAACCCCGGCCCCGGCTACGGCCTGCGCCCAAACCTTGGCGATGAACGTCGCCTCGCAGACCGGCCGGGACCGGGGAAAAAAAAACCCAGCCGGGGGAAAAAAAAAAAATCCCCCGGCTGGGGTTTTTTTATTCTAATGTGGTGGTGATAGTAGCCTGAAAAGCAAAGCATTCTGCATACAATGTCAAGAGCTACAGCTAAACCCAACCGCAACCCCGACGCAAAACCACCCCTCACGCTCAACCCGCCCGCCAAAACCGCTCCGCACAACTGACCTCTAGGGCTCCTCGGGAACGGCGTTCCCGGGGACCGCAAAAATTGGCCCTGCCTGCGAAAACCCCGGCCCCGGCTACGGCCTGCGCCCAAACCTTGGCGATGAACGTCGCCTCGCAGACCGGCCGGGACCGGGGAAAAAAAAACCCAGCCGGGGGAAAAAAAAAAATCCCCCGGCTGGGGTTTTTTTATTCTAATGTGGTGGTGATAGTAGCCTGAAAAGCAAAGCATTCTGCATACAATGTCAAGAGCTACAGCTAAACCCAACCGCAACCCCGACGCAAAACCACCCCTCACGCTCAACCCGCCCGCCAAAACCGCGCCTAACAACTGACCTCTAGGGCTCCTCGGGAACGGCGTTCCCGGGGACCGCAAAAATTGGCCCTGCCTGCGAAAACCCCGGCCCCGGCTACGGCCTGCGCCCAAACCTTGGCGATGAACGTCGCCTCGCAGACCGGCCGGGACCGGGGAAAAAAAAACCCAGCCGGGGGAAAAAAAAAAATCCCCCGGCTGGGGTTTTTTTATTCTAATGTGGTGGTGATAGTAGCCTGAAAAGCAAAGCATTCTGCATACAATGTCAAGAGCTACAGCTAAACCCAACCGCAACCCCGACGCAAAACCACCCCTCACGCTCAACCCGCCCGCCAAAACCGCTCCTCACAACTGACCTCTAGGGCTCCTCGGGAACGGCGTTCCCGGGGACCGCAAAAATTGGCCCTGCCTGCGAAAACCCCGGCCCCGGCTACGGCCTGCGCCCAAACCTTGGCGATGAACGTCGCCTCGCAGACCGGCCGGGACCGGGGAAAAAAAAACCCAGCCGGGGGAAAAAAAAAAAATCCCCCGGCTGGGGTTTTTTTATTCTAATGTGGTGGTGATAGTAGCCTGAAAAGCAAAGCATTCTGCTTACAATGTCAAAAGCTACAGCTAAACCCAACCGCAACCCCGACGCAAAACCACCCCTCACGCTCAACCCACCCGCCAAAACCGTGCCTAACAAGTGACCTCTAGGGCTCCTCGGGAACGGCGTTCCCGGGGACCGCAAAAATTGGCCCTGCCTGCGAAAACCCCGGCCCCGGCTACGGCCTGCGCCCAAACCTTGGCGATGAACGTCGCCTCGCAGACCGGCCGGGACCGGGGAAAAAAAAACCCAGCCGGGGGAAAAAAAAAAATCCCCCGGCTGGGGTTTTTTTATTCTAATGTGGTGGTGATAGTAGCCTGAAAAGCAAAGCATTCTGCATACAATGTCAAGAGCTACAGCTAAACCCAACCGCAACCCCGACGCAAAACCACCCCTCACGCTCAACCCGCCCGCCAAAACCGCTCCTCACAACTGACCTCTAGGGCTCCTCGGGAACGGCGTTCCCGGGGACCGCAAAAATTGGCCCTGCCTGCGAAAACCCCGGCCCCGGCTACGGCCTGCGCCCAAACCTTGGCGATGAACGTCGCCTCGCAGACCGGCCGGGACCGGGGAAAAAAAAAACCCAGCCGGGGGAAAAAAAAAAATCCCCCGGCTGGGGTTTTTTTATTCTAATGTGGTGGTGATAGTAGCCTGAAAAGCAAAGCATTCTGCATACAATGTCAAAGCCAATTGCATAGCATCACATGGCACAGCATGGCATAACTTTACATAGCATAGCATAGCACAGCATACCACAGCATAAGTCGGCGTGGCACGGCACGGCATAACTTTACATAGCATAGCATAGCACAGCACAGCATAGCCCAGCATAACTTTACATAGCATAGCATAGCACAGCACAGCATAGCCCAGCATAACTTTACATAGCATAGCATAGCACAGCACAGCATAGCCCAGCATAACTTTACATAGCATAGCATAGCACAGCACAGCATAGCCCAGCATAACTTTACATAGCATAGCACAGCACAGCATAGAACAGCATAACTTTACATAGCATAGCACAGCACAGCACAGCATAGCATAGCACAGCACAGCACAGCATAGCACAGCATAACTTTACATAGCATAGCATAGCACAGCACAGCATAACTTTACATAGCATAGCATAGCACAGCACAGCATAACTTTACATAGCATAGCACAGCACAGCACAACTTTACATAGCATAGCATAGCACAGCACAGCATAACTTTACATAGCATAGCACAGCACAGCACAGCATAGCCCAGCATAACTTTACATAGCATAGCATAGCACAGCACAGCATAGCCCAGCATAACTTTACATAGCATAGCACAGCACAGCACAGCATAGCCCAGCATAACTTTACATAGCATAGCATAGCACAGCACAGCATAGCCCAGCATAACTTTACATAGCATAGCATAGCACAGCACAGCATAGCACAGCATAACTTTACATAGCATAGCATAGCACAGCACAGCATAGCACAGCATAACTTTACATAGCATAGCATAGCACAGCATAGCACAGCATAAGTCGGCGTGGCACGGCACGGCATAACTTTACATAGCATAGCAGAGCATAGCACAGCATAACTTTACATAGCATAACATAGCAGAGCATAGGTCGGCGTGGCACGGCACGGCATAACTTTACATAGCATAGCATAGCACAGCATAGGTCGGCGTGGCACGGCACGGCATAACTTCACATAGCATAGCATAGCACAGCATAGGTCGGCGTGGCACGGCACGGCATAACTTTACATAGCATAGCATAGCACAGCATAGGTCGGCGTGGCACGGCACAGCATAACTTTACATAGCATAGCATACCATAGCATAGCATAGCTTAAGTTGGCGTGGCACGGCATAACTTTACATAGCATAGCATAGCTTAAGTTGGCATGGCACGACACGGCATAACTTTACATAGCATAGCATAGCATAGCTTAAGTTGGCGTGGCACGGCACGGCATAACTTTACATAGCATAGCATAAGTTGGCGTGGCACGGCACGGCATAACTTTACATAGCATAGCATAAGTTGGCGTGGCACGGCACGGCATAACTTTACATAGCATAGCATAGCATAAGTTGGCGTGGCACGGCACGGCATAACTTTACATAGCATAGCATAACATAGGATAAGTTGGTGTGGCACGGCACGGCATAACTTTACATAGCATAGCACAGCATAAGTTGGCGTGGCACGGCACGGCATAACTTTACATAGCATAGCATAGCATAGCATAAGTTGGCGTGGCACGGCACGGCATAACTTTACATAGCATAGCATAACATAGCTTAAGTTGGCGTGGCACGGCACGGCATAACTTTACATAGCATAGCATAACATAGCTTAAGTTGGCGTGGCACGGCACGGCATAACTTTACATAGCATAGCATAACATAGGATAAGTTGGCGTGGCACAGCATGGCATAACTTTACATAGCATAGCATACCATAAGTCGTCGTGGCAGGGCACTCCGTAACTTTACATAGCTTAGCATAAGTTGGCGTGGCACGGCATAACTTTACACTACACAATGTAATATACCATAGCATAGCATAAGTTGGTGTGGCACAGCATAACTTTTCACTACAAAACGTAATATAGCATAGCATAAGTTGGCGTGGCACCACACGGCATAACTTTACACAACATAGCAGAGCATAAGTTGACGTGGCACTGCATAACTTACCACAACAGCACAAAGCGTAACTTGGCATGACACGGCATAACATTGCATACCATAGCATAACATAACATGGTACAGCACAGCACCCTACATAACATAACTTGGCATGGCGTGGCGTTACAGGACACATCTTTACATAACTTGGCATACCATAACATAGTATAACGTGGCTCGCCATGGCATAACTTGGCGTAACAGGGCTTTACGTAACGTAGCTTGCCATGGCATAACTTGGCGTAACAGGGCTTTACGTAACGTAGCTCGCCATGGCATAACTTGGCGTAACAGGGCTTTACGTAACGTGGCTCGCCATGGCATAACATGCTTGCTTGCTGGCTGGCATGATGTAACATGCTCAGCGGTGAGCCCGCAGGCATGAGATGTTCATTCAGCTTACATCATCATCCCTCAGCACACAGGTTTCCCCTCTGCATCTGAAAAAAACACAACATCAAACAGGTCACAGTGATACTCAGGGACTTTTGAGATTCAAAAGTCCCCGTTCACTCCAGCAGTTAATCAGTCACCGTTGCTCATACTCTGTGCCCGTGTAACCTTAAGGCAATTACTCCCAAGGCTTGCTGCGTGGGGGACTGTTTATTCTGCCATGAACCTTACAGACTGTGCCTACACGACCTGGGCTTGTCAAAGTATCAGACTTAGAACCTTACTCTATTCATTATGGCTGACACTATCACTTCTATGCCTTGAGCAGAGCAGCTCCAACGACACATACACCAACACTGCAACCGAAACAAATGACACTATATCCACATAAGAAAAAGCTTTGGAAGAACAACAACCAGGACAGACATGCCACTGGGCAGGAAGACCATGGCAGCTGCGAGAAAGAAGCAGCAGCCCTTGGAAGACAGTATGACCATGAACGATGGCAAAGACATGTGGCCGGAACTGGGAGGATGCATGTGCAAGATTCCCCAATTAAAGGCCTAAAGACTTAGACGATGTATGTAAGAAGACCAAGAACAGGGATCCAAGAAAACGGATGACCGATCTTCAGGGATGCTGACGTGAGTTGCGATGCCGCCGCAAATGATGAATGAAGAGAATCTTCCAAGAGATGAGGTCGATCCAGGCTTTGAAGATTGCCGTGCAAGAAAGCAGTGCCACAGTAGCACTGTGAGATGGGTATGGGCATTTGAGACTATAGAGATGGAGCCCGAGGCGCGTACTGCTTGCCTCGATAGCAAAGAAGAGATCGAGACCCAAGAAAGGTCCGAGACAAAGCACACAGACAACATAAACCACGCAATGACACAGACACGGGTTGGAACTGCCCTGCCCGGCAGCTGCTAGCGTTGCGTCGAGAAGTAACCCCCTCTGCCTTGACCTGCCCGAAGGGGACAATTCCCACACAGCCCTCTCCTCTATGCTAGAGACCCTCCCCGCCCCTCCCAATCTAGGGCCCTCTTCCCAGCCCCAGACCGGCCCAGGTCCCTCCACTTAGCTTTCAGAGGGCCGAGGTCCTGAAGACGTCTCCGGCAGAAACACTCAAATGGCAACGGCCGACGGGAACGACCCCGCCGTCACCCGGATCCTCCGCACGGACTGCAAGAAAACCAAACACAAATCAAAAGCTGTGCTCACAAGTCAAAGTTGCGCTGCTGCGTGCCAACTTCTTCCACAAGGCACATCCTCGCGGCAAAACTGCCACGGCCTTCAACTCGCCTGCTCCTTGCCCTTCCAAACTTCCAACGCTGCGGCCGTCGTCTCCTGGGGCACCTAAGGTAACAGGAGACGCAAAATTACTGTTGCGATTGCGAGAAATCGGTTCCCGTGCTCCCTCTCCCTAATGCCAGGCTCACCTCAAAGGCTCTTCCCGGTCCAAAGGTGGCCCAAACGGCACCTGCAAAACCAAATGTAAATGCTCAACTGAGTTGCTGTATCGCTCTTAGGCATCGGCTCAAACAACAGCCTCCTCACCTTCTCGGACCGCATGTTGCCACGTGGCTTTGCTCCTCTGAGGCTGCGTGCGGCACCTGCAAAACACAAAGAAGACGACACGTGCTCAGCTTCTACCCAAAAGCACACCTTGCACGCACCGATTCCAATTTCGCCCTCCGTTACCTTGACTTCTCGCCCGCTCGGCCTCCGTCGTCTCACGCTTAGGCTTGCGCAGCGTCTGCAATACAGAAAGCAAACAGGTACTTTCATCTTTGCCGATCACTCAGCACCTGAACTAATAACCGCTGCTTCAGGTAACTCACCATTGTTCTTCTTGTTCGAGTTGGCGCCGGCACCGGCATTCCACACAGCTACTTGCTCGGAGCCTTCAAAGTGAAAAATATGTTCCCATTAGCTAGTCATGGAGACACCGGTCACACCTTCCAACAGACAACAAGGCCAACCCACCTTGCTGTAGCGCTCTCCTCGCCACTCCATCGCCAGCATTCGGTGCGCAGCTGGTCCCTCTGCACCTAAAGAAAAAAGATGACACAAGTCATCCTGATGACACGCAATGCCTTAGCAATTCCAGACATCTCGATTCCATTTATGACTATCATCCCTATTTAACACTACAGCCAGGCACAAAAAGAGGCAAACCCGGCTACAATAAAAGGTTAAGCCCCACACCTACCCCACCCTCCGAATTCAAACTGCTCTACGACCGCTCCAGCGGCTTCTCCCGGGAAGACGTGCTCGTCCCCTCTGTGGCTGAGAACCCCAGGGAAATCACTCTCCCTCGTCTGCTGCGAAGACGGCTACGTGTTCGGTAACAGACCGTACGGCCCTGGCCTTCAAAGCCTAAGCATACACACGTATCAATCATAGAACCTCACGCTTACTCTTCTAGCCCATCCTAAGACTTCAGTGCCACGGGCAGAGCAACTCCAACCACATGCAAACACGCACGGACCGACAACGCACACGAGACCGATGACGCAAGATCCGGAGGCAAAAGCAACGCCGTAAGAAGAATGACTCCCAGGCAAGAGACGCCATCGGGCAGCAAGGACCACGGGGCTGCGAAGCAGAATCTCTGGCAGCCCCGGAAGAGTGCAAGACCCAGGCCCGTTACAAAGAGATGTGGCCGCAACTGGGAGGATGCGCGTGCAAGAAGCCCCACTGAAAGGCCTAAAGACTTCGTGGGTGCACGGAAAAAAAATCCCAGAACAGGGATCCAAGAAAACGGATGACCGATCTTCAGGGATGCTGATGTGGGCCGCGATGCCACCGCAAATGATGAATGAAGAGAATCTTCCAAGAGATGAGGTCGATCCACGCTTTGAAGATTGCCGTGCAAGAAAAGCAGTGCCACAGTAGCACTGTGTGATGGCTACTGGCATTTGAGACTATATGGATGGAGCCCGAGGCGCTTACTGCTTGCCTCGATAGCAAAGAGGAGATCGAGACCCAAGAAAGGTCCGAGACAAAGCACACAGACAACATAAACCACGCAATGACACAGACACGGGTTGGAACTGCCCTGCCCGGCAGCTGCTAGCGTTGCATCGATAAGTAATCCATTCTGCCGTGACCTGCCCGAAGGGGACAATTCCCACACAGCCCTCTCCTCTATGCTAGAGACCCTCCCCGCCCCTCCCAATCTAGGGCCCTCTTCCCAGCCCCAGACCGGCCCAGGTCCCTCCACTTAGCTTTCAGAGGGCCGAGGTCCTGAAGACGTCTCCGGCAGAAACACTCAAACGGCAACGGCTGACGGGAACGACCCCGCCGTCACTCGGTTCCTCCGCACGGCCTGCAAGAAATCCAAACACAAATCAAAAGCTGTGCTCACAAGTCAAAGTTGCGCTGCTGCGTGCCAACGTCTCCCACAAGGCACATCCTCGCGGCAAAACTGCCACGGCCTTCAACTCGCCTGCTCCTTGCCCTTCCAAACATCCAACGCTGCGGCCGTCGTCTCCTGGGGCACCTAAGGTAACAGGAGACGCAAAATTACTGTTGCGATTGCGAGAAATCGGTTCCCGTGCTCCCTCTCCCTAATGCCCGGCTCACCTCAAAGGCTCTTCCCGGTCCAAAGGTGGCCCAAACGGCACCTGCAAAACCAAATGTAAATGCTCAACTGAGTTGCTGTATCGCTCTTAGGCATCGGCTCAAACAACAGCCTCCTCACCTTCTCGGACCGCATGTTGCCACGTGGCTTTGCTCCTCTGAGGCTGCGTGCGGCACCTGCAAAACACAAAGAAGACGACACGTGCTCAGCTTCTACCCAAAAGCACACCTTGCACGCACCGATTCCAATTTCGCCCTCCGTTACCTTGACTTCTCGCCCGCTCGGCCTCCGTCGTCTCACGCTTAGGCTTGCGCAGCGTCTGCAATACAGAAAGCAAACAGGTACTTTCATCTTTGCCGATCACTCAGCACCTGAACTAATAACCGCTGCTTCAGGTAACTCACCATTGTTCTTCTTGTTCGAGTTGGCGCCGGCACCGGCATTCCACACAGCTACTTGCTCGGAGCCTTCAAAGTGAAAAATATGTTCCCATTAGCTAGTCATGGAGACACCGGTCACACCTTCCAACAGACAACAAGGCCAACCCACCTTGCTGTAGCGCTCTCCTCGCCACTCCATCGCCAGCATTCGGTGCGCAGCTGGTCCCTCTGCACCTAAAGAAAAAAGATGACACAAGTCATCCTGATGACACGCAATGCCTTAGCAATTCCAGACATCTCGATTCCATTTATGACTATCATCCCTATTTAACACTACAGCCAGGCACAAAAAGAGGCAAACCCGGCTACAATAAAAGATTAAGCCCCACACCTACCCCACCCTCGGAATTCAAACTGCTCTACGACCGCTCCAGCGGCTTCTCCCGGGAAGACGTGCTCGTCCCCTCTGTGGCTGAGAACCCCAGGGAAATCACTCTCCCTCGTCTGCTGCGTAGACGGCTACGTGTTCGGTAACGGACCGTACGGCCCTGGCCTTCAAAGCCTAAGCATACACACGTATCAATCATAGAACCTCACGCTTACTCTTCTAGCCCATCCTAAGACTTCAGTGCCACGGGCAGAGCAACTCCAACCACATGCAAACACGCACGGACCGACAACGCACACGAGACCGATGACGCAAGATCCGGAGGCAAAAGCAACGCCGTAAGAAGAATGACTCCCAGGCAAGAGACGCCATCGGGCAGCAAGGACCACGGGGCTGCGAAGCAGAATCTCTGGCAGCCCCGGAAGAGTGCAAGACCCAGGCCCGTTACAAAGAGATGTGGCCGCAACTGGGAGGATGCGCGTGCAAGAAGCCCCACTGAAAGGCCTAAAGACTTCGTGGGTGCACGGAAAAAAAATCCCAGAACAGGGATCCAAGAAAACGGATGACCGATCTTCAGGGATGCTGATGTGGGCCGCGATGCCACCGCAAATGATGAATGAAGAGAATCTTCCAAGAGATGAGGTCGATCCACGCTTTGAAGATTGCCGTGCAAGAAAAGCAGTGCCACAGTAGCACTGTGTGATGGCTACTGGCATTTGAGACTATATGGATGGAGCCCGAGGCGCTTACTGCTTGCCTCGATAGCAAAGAGGAGATCGAGACCCAAGAAAGGTCCGAGACAAAGCACACAGACAACATAAACCACGCAATGACACAGACACGGGTTGGAACTGCCCTGCCCGGCAGCTGCTAGCGTTGCATCGATAAGTAATCCATTCTGCCGTGACCTGCCCGAAGGGGACAATTCCCACACAGCCCTCTCCTCTATGCTAGAGACCCTCCCCGCCCCTCCCAATCTAGGGCCCTCTTCCCAGCCCCAGACCGGCCCAGGTCCCTCCACTTAGCTTTCAGAGGGCCGAGGTCCTGAAGACGTCTCCGGCAGAAACACTCAAACGGCAACGGCTGACGGGAACGACCCCGCCGTCACTCGGTTCCTCCGCACGGCCTGCAAAAAATCCAAACACAAATCAAAAGCTGTGCTCACAAGTCAAAGTTGCGCTGCTGCGTGCCAACGTCTCCCACAAGGCACATCCTCGCGGCAAAACTGCCACGGCCTTCAACTCGCCTGCTCCTTGCCCTTCCAAACATCCAACGCTGCGGCCGTCGTCTCCTGGGGCACCTAAGGTAACAGGAGACGCAAAATTACTGTTGCGATTGCGAGAAATCGGTTCCCGTGCTCCCTCTCCTTAATGCCCGGCTCACCTCAAAGGCTCTTCCCGGTCCAAAGGTGGCCCAAACGGCACCTGAAAAACCAAACGTAAATGCTCAACTGAGTTGCTGTATCGCTCTTAGGCATCGGCTCAAACAACAGCCTCCTCACCTTCTCGGACCGCATGTTGCCACGTGGCTTTGCTCCTCTGAGGCTGCGTGCGGCACCTGCAAAACACAAAGAAGACGACACGTGCTCAGCTTCTACCCAAAAGCACACCTTGCACGCACCGATTCCAATTTCGCCCTCCGTTACCTTGACTTCTCGCCCGCTCGGCCTCCGTCGTCTCACGCTTAGGCTTGCGCAGCGTCTGCAATACAGAAAGCAAACAGGTACTTTCATCTTTGCCGATCACTCAGCACCTGAACTAATAACCGCTGCTTCAGGTGACTCACCATTGCTCTCCTTGTTCGAGTTGGCGCCGGCATTCCACACTGCTACTTGCTCGGAGCCTTCAAAGTGAAAAAATATGTTCCCATTAGCTAGTCATGGAGACACCGGTCACACCTTCCAACAGACAACAAGGCCAACCCACCTTGCTGTTGCACTTTCCTTGCCTCTCCATCGCCAGCATTCGGTGCGCAGCTGGTCCCTCTGCACCTAAAGAAGAAAGATGACACAAGTCATCCTGATGATTCGCGATGCCTTAGCAATTCCAGACATCTCGATTCCATTTATGACTATCATCCCTATTTAACACTACAGCCAGGCACAAAAAGAGGCAAACCCGGCTACAATAAAAGGTTAAGCCCCACACCTACCCCACCCTCCGAATTCAAACTGCTCTACGACCGCTCCAGCGGCTTCTCCGGGGAAGACGTGCTCGTCAACTATGTGGCTGAGAACCCCAGGGAAATCACTCTCCCTCGTCTGCTGCGTAGACGGCTACGTGTTCGGTAATGGACCGTACGGCCCTGGCCTTCAAAGCCTAAGCGTATACACACACGTATTAATCATAGAATCTCACGGTTACTCTTCTGCCCCGTCCTAAGACTTCGGTGCCACGGGCAGAGCAACTCCAACCACACACTAACACGCACGGACCGACACCGCACACGAGACCAATGACGCGAGGTCCAGAGGCAAAAGAAACGCCGTAAGAAGAATGACTCCCAGGCCAGAGATGCCATCGGGCAGGAAGGACCACGGGGCTGCGAAGCAGAATCTCTGGCAGCCCCGGAAGAGTGCAAGACCCTGGCCCGTTACAAAGAGATGTGGCCGCAACTGGGAGGATGCGCGTGCAAGAAGCCCCGCTTAAAGGCCTAAGACTTCATGGGTGCACAGAAAAAAAAAAATCCCAGAACGGGGACCCAAGGAAACGGATGACTGATCTTCAGGGATGCTGACGTGGCCCGCAATGCCACTGGAAATGATGAATGAAGAGAATCTTCCAAGAGATGAGGTCGATCCACGCTTTTAAGATTGCCGTGCAAGAAAGCAGTGCCACAGTAGCACTGTGAGATGGGTACAGGCATTTGAGACTATAGAGATGGAGCCCGAGGCGCGTACTGCTTGCCTCGATAGCAAAGAGGAGATCGAGACCCAAGAAAGGTCCGAGACAAAGCACACAGACAACATAAACCACACAATGACAAAGACAAGGGCTGGAACTGCCCTGCCCGGCAGCTGCTAGCGTTGCGTCGAGAAGTAACCCCCTCTGCCTTGACCTGCCCGAAAGGGACAATTCCCACACAGCCCTCTCCTCTATGCTAGAGACCCTCCCTGCCCCTCCCAATCTAGGGCCCTCTTCCCAGCCCCATCCCAGCCCTGGTCCCTCAACTTAGCTTTCAGAGGGCTGGGGGTCTGAAGCCATCCTCAGCAGAAGCTCAGCTCGAATCGGCTGTCTGAGAGGATTCTGCAGTCACCGGGTTCTTCCTCAACACCTGCAAGAAAACCAAACAGAAACTAAAATGCTACTGACAGTCAGCATTGCACTGCTCAACATCACAGTCTCGCACAACACCTTCCTCTGCAAAGCTGCCTTGGCCTTCTGCTCACCTACTCCAAGCCGATTCCAATGTCAGATGCTGCAGCCGTGATCACCTGGGGCACCTAAGGTAATAAGAGACACAAAATTACTCTTGATTGTGGGAAATCAATCCCTTTCTCTCACTACTGCCCAACTCACGTCAAATACTCTTCCCATTCCCAAGGTAGTAATGCACAGCACCTACAAAACCAAAGGTAGTAATGCACAGCACCTACAAAACCAAAGGTAAAAGCTCAACTGAGTTGCTGGATAGTGCTTTGCTCTTAGACACCCACCTTACCAACAATCTCCTTACCCCCTCAGACCTCTCGTAGGCATGAAGCTTCACCTCTCCGAGGTTGAGTGCAGCACCTGCAATTAAACAAAGCAAAAGACACGTGTTCAGATAGTACCCAAAAGCACAAGTTACCCACAGTGATTCTCCACCTCCTGGTCCTTTACTTTGACCGCTCACCCTCTTGGCCTTCACCACCTCAAGCTGCCATGTTGAGACTTACACATCACATGTAATACACAAACAGCGAGGGATGCTCGTAGCTTCGCAGGCAATGCAACTCCTGAGAAAACTGCTCCTTCAGCCCACTCACCGTTGCTGTCCTTGCTTGATTCAGCTCTGGTGTCAATATTTCATTTTGCTTCGCACCTTCAAAATGAAAATCTCAACTCATAAGCTACCCATACGGCAACCAGTCACATCTTCCTACTGACACCATGGGCTAAGTCACCTTCTTATTGCTTCCCTCTCCTCTATCGTCACCCTTTGGTGTCCGGCTCATCTCTCTGCATCTGAAAACAATATCTATTAGGTTAACCATATGGTGATCAATAACAACAATTCTTATGACCTTGCTCCCATTTAGAAATCCGTCCAGAGTTCAACTACAGCCAGCCAGGAAAAAAAGGGCCATATTTAAGCCCCACACATACAAGCCTTAACACGTATGAGATTCGATCCTGCCACTCAGCAGCCCCTCTTACTTTCTGTCATCCCACAGACTCCAGAACCTGCTACAGGCTGGCAAAGTAAGCAAATTTCAGATTTCTTTAACCTAGAAGACACCTATTACAAATTGTAAAGCCTTTAGGAACAGGCAAAGAGGAATAGCAATAGGCTATCCCAAAACCAGAAAATCCAAGCAAAGAAAAAGCATCTAAAATAAAATAAATAAAAATGGACGCTATGAAAATATCTTGCCTCCTCTAGACATCCAAAACAAAATTACTGACCTGAAAACAAACATGCACTACCTGCAGAGAGCAAATATACTTAATACTTGCGCTGCTTAGCCTTGACTCACCACAAAGCTCTTACCTCCAACAGACATCTCTGCCTCTCTAAAATTAAAAAAAAAAAAAAAAAACAACAAACAAACAAACAGATAGCTTAGCCTGCTCAAAAAGTTGCAGTGAACTGAAAGAACAGCAGAACACTGATCTCAAGGGAAACCAGAAGCTGAATGAGCTCCTGATGAAAGGCATGTGGCTTATAAACCCCTGGGCCTTCCCACCCATCACCTGGGAATGGGGTGGGGCAAACCCCTACAAAAGGATAAATAGGAGCAGTTCTAAATTATTAAATCTGCCTTACATTTACATTAAGAAAAGCACTGAATGGAGAAGTGGACCTTTACCAGAGATAGTGGTATGTGTTTTTCTATTACAACTTTCTCTATTGTCACAGTTTAGCTCTGACCTAGCTAATTTTAGTAGCTAAAGCTGTGCAGCTGGGCTCCCAAGTTCACTTTGCCCCACCCCAAGGTGCAGCAGAAATGTAAATAAGAGGAAAAGGGCTTGCAGTGTGAAAACTAAAGCTGCAACTTTAATGAAATTATGAAAATAATAGTGCTAATGATTAAAATAATTAGACAGTATTGAAATATGTATAAATATCTGAGATTGCACTACTGCTCTCACCGTTGATGACCATACATCACCACAAATGCAGTAGAGCAGACACGGGGGAATGGGTCCATGAGAACTGGAAAAGGTGAAACAAGAGAGGGAGGAGTACAAATCCACATTAGTGGACGATGAGGCTCGAGTGGCACAATGCCAGGATAAACTAGATTTGCCGTAAACCCAAATATCTCTTACAAAGAATGATGCAAATATTCAGAAACTAGTCCTGTGTTGCGATCCCAAGATATGGGATGGTGATATCTGGGACTCTAGTGGAGACGAATGTCCTTTAGACCCAGACCCTCTCCTCGAGAATCAGGGAAAAGCTCGCCTCTAACCTCCAATTAAAATGGAAGAGACAGAAGAGCCCAATAATACCTGTTCTGTAACCACCTGTACCCTGCCGTGTCGTGCTTTGGAACTAGCCCAGATCCAAGAGGAATATTCGTGGTAGCCCTCAGAATCGGAAGTAGAATACTTATGGTGAGTATGTTTGACGGGAGAGGACTGAGTTCTGTTAAATTCAGCTGAGGCAGCAGGGGGCTATGGTCCTGGAGTCCTTTTAGCCCCAGTGCCAGATGACCGGGTTCTCTCTATAACTGTACAAGGAGCACACTGGGCTTCGGGATTAAACCCATAAGAAAAAGGGGAACCTTTGGCACTTAAAACTGCTGCATATATTCAGGCCATTTACAATGCAGGGAGAGTAGCAGAATCTCCCACTATGGCTCCTGTGCACCCTAACCGATTCACCCCATTGCTTTGAGGATTACCAGATCGTCTAAAAACATTCGTAGAGTCCATTTGAGACGAGCTAAGGACCGGATGAGCCCAGATGAGTGGACTCTATACCTGGACACAGTCTAAGATACGATCAGTTACGGGAGACGCATGGGGTGGACTTTACAAGATCGAAACCCTAGAGACCCTGTTAACTCTAAGAGCAGTAAAAGGGTGTATTTTGTTCGAAGTTGTGAATGGGTGAAAAGGATCAAAGGATCAAAAAGGAAGAAGGATCCCTAACAGACCTACCTTTCATTCCAAATGAAATGAGTTGTGGAAAAGGGTGCTAGAATTGGGAATCTGAAAAAAACCCTGTCATGTGGGGTATCGATACCAAATTCACAACAATTAGTGGAATTAGTGAGCCGAAAGGAAAGATTTGGTCCCCTTTCCCCAAGTGCTCCACTGCCAGTACCAGCTGAAGGAGATCTCAACTGGCTCAAAGAAGCTGTGTCAAAAAATGAGAGACCCCGGGAATGGTGTTGAGCCACACTTGCACCCAGGTAATGAATATCTGATGGCTTCCTGATCACATTTCACCTGCTATTGTTTTACTAGTCAGCAAGCGACAACTGTGTTTAGAATTTTTAATAGACACTGGGGCCCAGATGTCCACCCACGCTGCAGCTTTATTAGAATTAAACCAGGAAATCCAATGATTAAATTTTCTGCAATAGAGGGTGGGAAAAAAGGATTGCCCCACCGTGGTTACTAAAATAACACTCCCAGGAGGTGTGCGAGCTCTTGTGGCACAATTTTTAGTCTTGGACTTAACCGAAATGAATATTAGAATCATAGATTCATCCGGGATAGTGCGAGACTGGGTGAAGGAGGAAGGAGTTTGATGGATGCTCTGTACCCCCACAAGCAAATAGGTTGGTGGAATGAAATAATGGTCTGATGAAATGGTAAGCAAACTTCGGGCAGGCCATTGGGGCAAATTGCCTTCCGTCAGCAATGTATGTATTCAATAACAGGTGGACGGCAGGAGGCAGTCCAGAAATGAAAGATTTTGCATCGAGGCCAATGCCATTAGTCCCCAATTATGAATAGTCCTGGGACGGTATCCAACGCCTTTCCATATGGAACAACCGGTATTAGTGAATCTCCCTCATGTACGGAAGGTACGAATGAGTCTAAAATTCCCAAAGAATAAATATGTGTGGGAGGCACAAGGCCAATCTGGAAAGACCCATTGAATCCTTACCTGATGGATCTTTCTCTCTTTTTAATTGAAGTGAGATCGTCGAGACAAAACAAGCTGAATCACAGCATGTTTTTTCCCACAGGAATGAAACAGCAGATGAATGAGAACACAGAACTGCTCCTCGACTGAGCTACTGGATTGGACGGAGTTGGACTGTTTTCCGGCCCAATTGCTCTTTGTTAGAACAATAATAGCATTTTTAGCTTTAATAATTATTTGGCAATGGCATTTGTAAGACCAAATATTATTATGCCACAGTCATTTTGATTGTGATCATTCTACTGTGTTGGTTATTATTGTTGAAGTTTAGATTGTGGTTTAGATATTGTTATTGTTAAAGAGTGTGAAGTAATGATGTCTTTAGAAATTTTGGTTTTGATAAGTTTATGCGAAGGAACCGCTGTCCCCTTAACAAGTTGGAATGGAGAAAGTTAATTTGTGGCTTTAGGAGAACTGGTAGCCTATTTTTATAATCTCACCAATTTTGGCCATGTGGAGGCCCGTTTGGATTAGAAAATTGGCCATGTACTGTGGTTCCTCTTTCTCCCGAGGTATTAGTGAGCTGTTACAGTCCAGTAAACCTAAAAAACCTGACCTATTGGGACAATTATACCAATCCAAAGTGGCCAATTAAATATTCTGCACGGAGCATATACTGTAGGAAGAGCAAAGAAAAAGATGGTGGTTTTGTTGGGACCGGTCACTGTAATTTCACTTACTGAATTAGAAACCTGACTTATAAGAATACAAATTATCTGTTTGTCAATTTTTGGGAATGAACAGATGATAACGGACCCATCTACTTTACACACTCATGTTCCAATAAGGATTTAAGTGGCACAAGAAAAGTGGGTGGCCATGACTATGGAAACAGAGTCCCCACCACATGTGATTCAATTGAAGGGGTAGAAGCACGGCTATGCAACAGCTCAGATCCGTTCAATGGGATCCATTACAGAAATTCTCCGATCAAGCAGAGGAACTCTTATTGGATTAATGCTCAGGATAATACCAAGTGTTTCCCTGCTAAAACGTGATAACTTTGTTCAAGCACATTATTAGACAAAGGGACACGAGCTCTAGGAAGTCATTATTGGATATGTGGTTCAGCTGCTTATAAATTACTACCATCAAACTGGACGAGAACACATTACATAGGAGTTATTTGCTCCTTATTTTTCTTACTTCCAGAAGAGAGGGATAATAAAGTGAGTGTCTAGGTCTATGATAATTTAAGATAAACTAGGCAGTTCATTAGTCCCCGTCTAACACAGGAAAGTGGTAATCAATGATGGGGAAAAGATGAGTGGACACCTCAGCGAATCACTGAATATTATGGTCCTGCCACCTGGAACCTCCATGAGCTTGTCTATAGCACTCACGAGACGATTTATAACTAAAATTGTATTATCCAATTGCAGGCTGTTTTCGAGTGCTCTTATTGAAGAAACACTCAGGGAATTTAACAGAACAGTTAATTTTTACGTGACAATGAAGATAAATAGGAGAAGATAGACATAGGGAAGCTGGGCATTTTCAGATCCATAGTTCAGTAGTTAAGGTGAATTTTATTAGTCTAAGTTATTTTTGGATCTTGCCCTAGATCATTGAGAAAATGTTTACCCACAGCTGGAATGCATCAGAGATGTCTACTTTAACAGTTAAGAAAACTGTTAAAATGGGTCCAGAGGAGGGCTATGATCCTCTATGAAGCCGATCAAAGGGCTGGAGAACCTCTACTGTGAGGACAGTCTGGGAGAGTTGGGCTTGTTCAGCCTGGAAAAGAGAAAGCCTCGGGGGGACCTCATAGCAGCCTTCCTGTATCTGAAGGGGGCCCTACAAGAAAGCTGAGGAAGGACTTTTTACAAGGGTTGGTAGTGATAGGACAAGGGGGAATGGCTATAACTGGAAGGGTAGAAGATTTAGATTAGACCTTAGGAAGAAATTTTTCACAATGAGGGTGGTGAGACACTGGCACGGGTTGCCAAGGGAGGTTGTGACTGCCGCCTCCCTGGAGGTGTTCAAGGCCAGGTTGGATAGAGTCTTGAGCAGCCCGGTCTAGTGGGAGGTGTCCCTGCCCATGGCAGGGTGGTTGGAACTGGATGATCCTTAAGGTCCCTTCCAGCCAAAACCATCCTATGAACAAAAAAAATCATGTGATGTGTTTACTTTATCACAGACAAAATGGTGTTTCTGATCTTGTTAAGACTATTTTCCTAAAACATGTATTTAAGCAAAAAGAAAACGCACTAGTTACAAGTGATGGTTGCGGAAGAAGATTGCACAGACTAGAGAGAAGAAAGATGAATCATAATCTCTATGCTAAATATACTTTATAGTATATTGGTCAAGCTTATATTGATGTGTCAAGACAAAGGCAAACTCACAGGCACAACTATTTCCTCTCGACTCGATTTGAACCCTTGGCTGGTTTCACTTCCAGTTGGCTCCTCTCAGCGAAATTAGATTTGGCAGAGGTCGGTCCGGCTCTGCACGGCTCCGAGTCAAGCCGGGAGTAACAGCGAGGAGCCGAGCGGAGCGAAGAGAGGAGCCGAAGCGCGACGAACCGAGGCGAGCGGAGGCGAATGGAGCACGGGAGGCGGGAGACGCAAATGTCAGCCCCCCCGCAAGCAGCGCGTTCCCCCCAGACCCTCGGCAACCCCCGCAGCGGGGCGGTGCCGGCTGCAGTTCCGCGCTGCTACCACGGGACGGCGCCAGCAGCGGCTGCCGGCAGGGCGCGTGCCCCGGCGTTGCGGCGCAGAGAGCGGCAGCGCCCGAGCTGCAGTACCTACGGTCTATCACATGGCGGCAGCAGAGAGCTGCGTGAGAGGAAGCATCACCGCACCCGGGCTGCAGTGCCGAAGTGCGGCCACACGGCGGCAGCAATGGGACCCCGCACTGTTCGGCTCGGTTCGGCTCAGCAAAGAACAGTCTGGCAGAGCTGAGCGGAGCCGAACCGAGCTGTTGTTTGAATACGTTAAGCATTTTTGAGTACTCAGAGAGGTCTACTTTAACAGTAAGCATACACCTGTTTAAAGAAGTCAGTACCTGTCTGCCTGCTGAGTTCATCCGATCATAAGGCTTGCACTGGATTTCAGGTGAATTCTCATTTACGAGAACACAGAGAGCTCACCAGAGTACTGCTAAAACTCCTCAGTAGTCCAGTTACCTTACCCTGCAGCCCATGTTCATTTTTTAAAACTGTCCTCTATCTCACACATCTTATTTATGACATAAAGATTTCTGGATCAAGTTTTGAATGGAACTGGTTAATAAGCAAATATATGCAATGCTTCTGTCATGACAGGCTCATTTTAGAGAATTACCTCCCAGATAAACTTGACACATGAATGGCCTGCACAAGCTGAATGAAATGAAGAGGAAACGGGAACCTCACCTCATCCAGCCACACAAACTGACCAAGTACAGCTGAGAGAGACTTTTTGCCAGGCAGTATGAAGTGCAGTTTTCAGGATGGGATGTTTTTGAATCCTCCTCCCCCGCTCTCGCTGTATGCGAGAAAAGGAGGAAACATTTTACCCTGCTTTTTTATTGCGCTTTTTGGGGTTTTGTTTTGTTGGGTTAGTTTTTTATCATTTTTTGTTTGAATGGTTTTATGCTTTTTGGTGTTGGATGGTAGTTTTGGGGGGTTTTTTGGAGGAAGGGTGTTGTTGCTGTTGCGGTGAATTCTAGCTCTAAAGCAGGTAATCACATCAAGTAGGTTAAAGTCACATTGTGCAGATAATCTCATCCTGACAACACTGTCATGTGTGCAGTGATTTTTGAGGTAGACCACAAAGCCTTACACAACCCTGCCAGGACGGACAGAGAAAAGTTAAGCCCTACGTGGCCTTAAAGCCCAAGTGCAACCTGTAAAACTGTAATGAGTTATCTATAGCCCTGCTAATCATCCAGGTAGCACTGTCAACTTAAAAAACCCAATAATGATTACATAAGGGAACACCTTCTCTCTGTTGGTTCATTAGGTACGCAACAGTAAAAGCCAAAAATCTCTTTTGCGTGCTCTTATGGTTACAGCCAACAGGCTCATGTTCTGAATCACTACTTGAAATGCATTCCCACATTTAAATGTATTAAAAAAGCATTATGTGTCTCCCGTAAACCAATAAACTGCAGGAGAGTCAGAATTGAGCCTGAAATGGCACACAACATACTTCATTATGCCTAAGTACATAATGAATACCTTGTAATAACTGCTGACACATAACCAGAGGCTGTGTTGTGGGCCTACAAATTGTATCACTGCAGGAGGCCTGAGAACTTGGGAACAGAAACCAGCTGTCCTCATTTTGATGGGACACTTACTATTTTTTTATTATTATTATTTTAAAGACTAGCCCATAATTTACCTACTTTCGCGTTTTAGAGTCCCACAAGTAGTTTGCCAGGCAGAGCACTAAAACTTTCTTAGCTCTTTCTGAATCTGAGCTCTGCTTAATACAACTATGATGGTTCCTGCCTGCTTTTTCAATATCCTCTGGGAAACCAGCATAAGGATACAGAACACAAGAGTAGAAAGCGGAGCAAGACAAGCTCCTAAATATAAGGATGTGCCTCGGAACATCAGGGAGAGGAAACAAACAAACAAACAAATTTCTTTTGGATTAGTAAATCCACAGAGATATTTAAAAAAAAAAAATCTATGAACCTATCCTACATTTTTCTGTCCAGGTTTCTCAGGGCTGAGTTCAACCCAAAGAGGGGTGTCTAGCAGAAGCTTCCAGAAGTTCCCAGGCTGCACTGGATCCAGTTTTGGGTGTTCAAAGAACACCATTGCCCTGTATCCACAAGACTGAGAAGCCAATTACTGACCTCAGTGTTTCCCAGCGGCCTCCCTAGGCCACAGTAAAAAACGCATGTTCCATTTCACCCTCAGGTCTAAGCAGTATCCTGTCAGGACAGCGAGGGTACTGGAATCAATCCATAGGGAGGTCTCAGACAGTTTGAAGTGCTGGGCTCAGCCCTGCTGCTGTTACACGGAGCCAGGTATATCTGTCAGTATAAACCGATGGCCCTTTTCTGAGCCAAAAAGCTCTGTGCAACTCAGTGATACTCCCATCTGCAGAACGAAAAAATTTCATTTCCTTTATAGGATGATCTGAAACCTACAGCCACTAAGGGAACTATTAGCAATTCCTTTTTTCCTCAAGCTCTGTAGTAATTATGTGGAATAAGACACAGAGCGCTTCGATTTTCCACACCAAACCATCACAGCATTGTTCCACCCTATCTCATTTATGCCACACATTTAACCTTTTGTGTCCGATTTCTCCCGTCGAAATCCCTAGTTAGAGCAGAGTTTCCAGGTAGCTGAATACACAAGGTGTTTTGAGCTTTATGAAAAAGCTTGCTCACATATCTGGTGGGACATCACTTCAGGCAGCATTTCCTCCGAGAAGCTTAGAGATGAACTAGCCAGCCACAGACAAATAAATATCAAACCTAGAATTATGGGAGGGAGGGGAGTTATGCTTTTCCTTCAACTAGAAGAGCTGAAGGAAAGAAAGAAATCATTAGTGTATGCCTGAACGACTGCCTAAGCAAGCAGAACCAGGAAATAAGATTGTGGTCAATTTTGACTTCCAGAATGCCCAGTGTTGCCTTTGCAGCCACTTTTATTATTTTCTTTTAACAGGAGAGGCGATCTGAAAGACAGAATCCAGGCTCCTGCTGCCCCGTAAAGAAGGCAAGAAACAGCATTATTCTATCTAAACACAGCAGTAAGACTAGGACAACCTTTCTGGGCCCATTTTCACTTGTGTTATAAAGTTTAAATGGAAGCAGATTGATCTTAAATCGCAAAACTCAGTACTTCCCTCCTTGTACAGCATGAGGGCACAAACTCTTCTTTGTGCAAAACAAAAGCTATTAAAAAGCCAAGGATACAGGAATATCCTTCCTTTAAACTGAAGGATATTGATCTGGCTCTGTTTACAAATGGCAATTTAAACTTCGGCAACACTGTCTCCCGGCACACCTACATGAATGCAGTGGAGCGACAGACAAAGCCGGAGAGATTCGCAAGTGTCCTCTGACAACATTAGCCCGGTCCAGTGAAGCGCCAACAAGCACGGTGCATTGACAGCTTTGCTAGTACGTCCGAGCTGGCTGAGTTGGGGGTACATGGCCATATTTGTAACACCTGCCCATGTTAGACACTAAATATCAAGAACCTCACTAAAACTCCACAGGGAAACTCCAACAGCACCAATATCGATGAGTTTCAAAAAGACTCTCCCAACAGTGAGGCTACATCTTCCTTTATTTAAAGGACGCGCGGGAATGAATTTAGCAAGGCAGGAATTTACAGCTTCTTATGAAATCGATACATGCTTCAAAAGATGCTTTTCCTCTGGTATCCTGCAGCTCATCGCTTACCTTTTGTAGACTTATGGGCAGTGTTTTCATATGCTTTTCTGATTTAAAAAAAAACCCTAAAATCAACAAATCTCCAGGCTTCAAGAAATCTCTCCTAAACAAGATAATCTTTTCCCAATATTCCACCTGAAGTTTTCCTGTAAAATACCTCATTTTCCTATTCAGACTCATTTTTAAGCTGTTAAGGCAATTGTGATCTTACAGGTACTCACAGAAATTTTTCCAGTAAAATGGCTTCCACTTTTTCTACCAGAGTCTGAAAATTGTTGTATTTCACTTCTTTTCCTACACTTGCTAGTGACCTAGAAAGGAAACAATACAATTAACACTATTAATTATTGCCACAGACTTCAGTTTCACTGTTGGTTACGAGTTCTGTGACAATAAGGGGACAGTCCTCACCCTATGGTAACAAATTTGTCTATTGTTTGCTCTGCGTTTGCAAACCCTTAAAACACCCTCCAAAATTCATCACTAATGCAGAAGTAAAATATAACGGTAGTTTATCAAAAGGTGACTTCTTCCGACACACATTTTAAATTATATATCTGGAGAAATCAAAGTGCTTATTTTATCTCTCTGGAATTATGGCCCAAGTCATGGGTAAATAAGAACACCAAAATTTCACAGTGTACCAATATAAAGTTAAACAGTTTTAATATTTTATTCTTGAGCCAGCCACTGATCAAATGAACTGTTGCATACTAAGACTGTGGCAGGGTCAATATAATTTCTGTATCCTTTAGTACAAAGCATGAAAAAAAGAATTTGCTCTGTCCAAAACTAGAAAAAAAATCACTGTAAAGGATGTAATAAACTGAAAATTACTTGTTAGCCTTTGAACATAGTGCCCTAGAACTCAAACAGTCATTAAAAATAGAAGACGCATCCGATGGACAAAAACACCTCTGCATCTGCAGGGGTCATCGTACTCATTCCAGAGTACTTTGCACGGACAAGAAAGAAGCGGAGACTTCCTAAATCCTGCACTAAGTTGCTTCACTGGGGATTCTTCTCCTTTTCATGTCTAAAGTAGTGAATGCTGCCTAGGAAGCAAGATCTCAGGCGACCCAAGGCAAACCAGCGTGTCCGAGTTCAGCATGGATCTACCTGAAAGGGGAAGGATTGTTATGTCTCTCCACTATCTCAGTGTGAATAATTCAGTAAAAAGCAGTAGCTTTTGTCAACCTAAGTAGAAAGAATATAGCATCAATGAAGATCTTGCTATAAAGTGTACACATCAAGTTTCAAATCAGAGAGTGCCACAAAGACTGAAAAATCCCCTTCGATAAATTTTTAAATAAAGACATGCATGGCAATGTCCTTAAGTTGACTGAAAGGCCTGCATCTAAGCTTCATAACTCTGATGTAAAGCCATCAGATCAATCTCTGGCCACTTTACCAGCTGTTATCCAGAAATGTGTTAGTTCGAAGCTGCTTCAGAAGTGCAGGTGCTGCACTATAAGAATAAAAAATGAACGACTAATATACAGATTGTAACACCTCAATTAATTAGATGTAAAAGATGGATAAAGAACGGAGTTTCGAATTTTCTTTTTCCTGTCCAGTTCAGAATTCTACATAACCAAATTATTCCTTTCTCTGGCAGAGGTTGGTACTAAATCAACCGTAAATCCACATGTAACAATTGTTCTAGTCAACTTTACTTGAACTTTGTGGCTCCTATTTTGAACCAGAAAGGTGCGGGTGCCTGAAAAATTATGTAGTTTTATGCATTTAAATCCTATGTTCCGATAAGAGATTTCACCTTTCCTTGAAAAGCTTGTCTTCCTTCCTTCGATCACCAGCAAAGTAATTGCTGATCCACATGCAGAACACTAAGACGCATAAACCTACTTTTTTAGTAGATATCATGACTTCTGCATTACAACACACTGAGGCCTGAATCCTGCTGCACGTTTTCTGAAAAATATGAGGTATCACTGAGTGGGGCCCCATCCAGGTCAAAAATCACAGTGTTAAAACACAAAGGTAAAATATCGCAGGTGCATCACAGGCATAAGGCAGCAGTTTTCACAATCCTTGAGATAATTCCAGAAGGGCATTATTCTGCCTTACTTGCTGTATTGACTACTAGGGGTCTATTTCAGCAAGTCTAAGTTCTGAAACGGGAACGAGTATCATTTGACACCTATGTATTTTCTGTACACTATTCTCGGTGACAAAGCCCTCCCTTGCTCTGTAGAGATGCTTCAACATTTACAAAATAAGAAAAAAAAATTTTAATTCTCCTATGGTCTGCAAAAACCATCAACAACAACATTACGGCTGATTAAACCATCAGGAATTCAACGCATCACAGTTGAAGTGGCACAGAAGCAAGATAATTTGGAGCAGATCTTAGTATTCACTGGCTGCTTTCTGTAATAGAGAGGGATGGGACAGAATAATCAAGAAAAATTTTTATTAAGTCATATCTGAGAAGCACATGAAACATTTGGTCATGCAGGGAAACACTTCTAGAAATATATCATTTTACCCTCATGACAACATCCCTAATGGTTTAAAAGCATGAAAAAATTAAGGGGTCCAATGAGTGCAGAAACAAAACATGAGATGTATCCCTTTGAAATTCTGTTTAAAAAAGGTACTATTACTATATATACTTTACCGGATAGAGAATAACAGAGGGTATTGCTGTTAAATTTGAATTACAAAGAAAGCAGCGATAGGCTTATGCTGTTCTGAGCTAAATCTTTACAAATCTGGAAGACAAGAGTGTTAGAAAGTAAGCAAGCTCTTTTTGAACTTTGACTAGGGATACTTGATTCTTATTTTCATTTGATTCTTATTTTCTTTAAAAAATATTCTCAGAGTTCTAGTTCAGCAGAAAGTTGGACTGGAATGTGCACTCTCACCTAACTTCTGCAAAGCAGCTGTGTTTTGAAAACACCTGCCCAGGGCTTAGTGGGAAGACAGGCCTAAGCGCACTGGCCCAAAGTTTCTCCCTCATCAAGACGTGTAATTTTTATTTTAAAATATTAGAAGTTTCAATCTCCCAGTGCCACGCACTCACAACATTTTGTCCTGAGGCAGGAGCACTGAACGCTGCTCCAAGACAAGATGTGCATTTGTTTTCTCTATATGAGCTATGCACGCTTTAATAAGAAGGGAGAAATTACAAGGTTATACCTTAGAGATCAGGATGTAAAGCTGGAACTGGAAAGACCCAAGTTCATGATCTCACTCTGTCAAAAATAGCGGTGCAAGCTCGGTGATTTCATCAGTTTCCTTGAGCTTTGGTTTCCAGTCTGAAAAGCTGTGATGACTCTAAGGCTCCAGCTCAACATGACAAACACAGCAAGGCCACCTTCGACTTGTAAGGACTTAAAAACGCACTGAGAAACATTCAGACGCTGTAGCAATGTGAACTAATATTTGTTCCTTTATCTCCAGTCCCATGGACTGGAAGCTTGGCCCGCCCACTTTTCACCAGCCAGTCTTCCCTGCAGGAAGAGAAAAGGCACTGCCTCCACAGTAAATTATTAGTTTGTGAAGTGTCAGTGTGGTTCTGCAAGCAGCCCGGTGGGATTATCAGACCGGCTGGAGACCTGTCCCTTCATGATAGGCCTAACCCTGCAGGCGTACGTGCCCCTTCCAGCTAACTCACTTCAAACAGGATGAGGGGTTCAAAAACACTCGTGCAACTTAATTTTTAAAATACTTCTACTGCATGCATGTCTATGTTAAAAAAAAAGAACCGATATGAAGGAATTAGATTAGGAATTATACAGAAAGAGATGATTAAACTTTCAACTATATGGACATTTTGGGGCATATAAACTTTTGTAAAATTTGCTACAGAACTTCTGATTGCTGGTTTCATAATTGAACTTACAGGGAATACCTTTCCAAGGACCCTAATAACGTACATTTCATTATTTAATAAATAGAACAAGAAATGGAAACAACTCTGCTTACTATACGACATTTGAAACTGCATGGAATAAATTGAATTTTTTGAAAAAGCATTTGAGTTGCTTAGGCACTTCTCTGGAATGCTTTCCAGAGCTATTGCGGATGTGACTTGTATTGAGAAGCCCACACTTGATAAAACACTGTGTCAATATTTCAAACAGCCCAAGCTACCAGTGACACGGTCCTGTCACTTACGCAACATTCACAAACTTTAAAAAAGTTCATTTATACGCTCTGGTTGAGGTTCTAGAATATACACACTGTTGCCTGTTTAAAACAGGGAAGGGAGGAAATCCAGAGATCTTTCCTAGTGCTACTGTCGTAGCTCACCATCTATAAGAAAAGTTAACTGTACGTTCTATGTGTTGTGTCTTTTGCATGAAAGAACTGGACTTGCGGTCTTTAACTAGAGCCAACAGCTCAGATGCCTTTGGGAGGCTCCCTGCACACCCAGGCCGCAGATCGTGACAAGAACATGTCCCTGGAGATTTTTAAAATAAGACTGGATATGGTACTTAGTGCCATGATCTAATCATGATAGTGCTGGATTAAGGGTTGGACTTGATGATCTTGGAGGTCTCTTCCAACCCAGATAATTCTATGATTCTATGATTCAGTTGGGCTGTCAAGTACCTCTTTGCTCAAAGCTGGACCAGGGGCAGGCTGAACCAGTGTCCTCACCTATGCCAGAGCAGCTGTGTGGTCTTGATTCAAATCTCAGTGGCTGCAAGCCCACGCAAAACAGCCATTTAGAGAAATACAGTCACCTGTTCTGGTATCACTCAGTGAGCAAATATTGTCATCAGTTTGCATTGCAGAAAGGCATCAAAAATCTAGGGGAGAAACATAGCCCACCTTCTTCAGCAGCGAGAAGAGAACCTGACATCTAGAGACTTGTTAATATCACACCTCAGTCGTGACTGTTGAGCAATGAAACTGCATTTCTTCCTCACCCGTGCCAGCTCAGGTATCTCCATGATCAATAGCTCCTCCAAAACTTTATCAAACAGTTTGACTCATGAAGTAGAACACGATGCAACACCCAGATGTAAAAGTGGGAGAAAATATCCCTCTAATTTCTTGTGAAAACAATGAGATCTTAGGGAATTATGTCACAAAGACGCAACAAAAGTCATCTTGCTCTAATCTAATTCTTGCTTTTTCTTGCTACTAACAAACTACCTTATAATACCGAATGTACAAGTAACGCAAAAGTAATGTTAACAGCTTGTAATAAGCAAAATGGGTTTACAAATGGCTTATTACAGAAGGGCTCTGTCACATGGGAAAGTTATACTTGTAGATATGAAAACCGGTATCTTTTTCCAGACAAATTTGAAATTTACACAGCATTGCAGAGCTGCAGGACTTTCCAACAGCATCTCTGTGAAAAGCAGACTCGGATTGCAGAGAGTGCTGTACTGCCCAGTGTTACATCCCTCTCTTGGACGGTACAGACACTGCAGTCACTACTACATGAAAAAGGAGTGCTTCAGGCTGCAGGTCTTCTGTTTATGAAAGTGGCAGGGAAAAGACTCAGCTTTTTCAGAAATGCACAGACATTATTATATTTCCAATAAGAAAAATGTTTCTTTCTGATTTTCTGTTTAACAAGTAAGATAAAATGAGGGAGGTTGTTCACATGTACCATTATGTCATGCACACAAGCTACCTGAAAAAGAGTTTTGCCTAAGGTGTGACTGACTCTGGTTGGGGGCAGGGGTGTTTGTGGGGTTTTTGTTGTTGTTTTTTGGTTGGGGTGTTTCTTTTTGTTTGTTTGTGCTGTTGTGGTTTGGTTTAAATAGAGTCAAGACAATGACTGCAAGGGTTCTGCAGTATGTAGCTCAGCCTCCAGGCCAGGTCCTTCTAGAGATATTGATTTCTAATTTGCAAGACAAAGATAAAATCAGCTGACAACTTCCGAGCAAAAATCTCACACCTGAACTTCAAATCCAATGTGTAGCAAATTAGTATTTATATATCTGTATAAGTTTTCTCTACCTTTCGCGTATGAAGGACAATCCAAGAACGAAGTGAGCCCCGAGGGTGGTCAGTTTAGCTGGGCAAGGGCTCCAACTGTGACAGAAGATGCTCAAGGGGTTCTTGGGAGCTGCAGACAGCTGAGGCACACTGATGTGTCATTCATACGTTGTTCTACTGGGATGCTTCCAGCACTGCTGCATGTGAACTTACCTTTCCCACACAACATGTGGAGAACTGGAAGCAGAGTAGTACAATGGCCAGATCAGAGCTGCCCAATGATTCCCTCTACATCATGGGAGTCTGTCAGAATCCAGAAAAAGCACTAAAGTTTTTGGCCCGTTGTGAGTGTCGCAGCTAACTATGAATTGCTTAAATGGTGGAATATCCTCTCCCGGCCATCAGTGACCCCTGGGAGTACCTGTTTACAACACAATGCTAAGGGAATCACCTGCCACATTTGGGCCTGTAGTTTTCAAGTCACATGCAGAACAGAAGATTCCCCGCTCAATACAAACATGTCTAGAGATGGCTGTGGGATGTCTAATCTCACTAAGAATTAATTTTTCTCAAGTGGTTGCAAAAAAGGAGCCGAGATGCCTCCTAGCTCTAGTTCACTGCTTCCATTGTTTGACAGCAGCATCTTCTGTAGAGATGTGGTTGCGTGAGAAAGGACATGCAGGCAGCACACAAGAACTGCTAGGATAACAAACAAGAGATATATAGCAAGGGCGCCTGTCCTTGACTTCAGAAGACGGAACTTGCAGTTAAGAAAGAATGCACAGAATTCGTAACTGATAACGGGTAATGAGAAAAACAAGGCGGGGTAGACATTTAGCTGAAGAACCAATATATTCCTTTGTTTAATGAATATGTATAACCATAGTTGCGACATGTATAAAAGTGTGTACTATACTCTCAATAAATGAAGTCTGCTCATCTAGTATCTAGGTGTCACTCTACCGTCCTCTTCAAATGGCGCCCTGAACAGGGACCCCTTTAAATCCGTAAGGCAATTGGCATACGGACGTGGCCACGGAAGAGTGACTATAAGGAGGGCGCAGCTGTGTTCACACTGGCACAAGGATCAAAGAGCTGGACTCCGGATCTGTCCTAACAAAGTGAGGACGCTGCAACGTAAGCTGACTTCGAAAGGGTGCAACGGCCGTAATCAGGTATTTATTAACCTAGCGCTATAGGGCGTAGGGAATTAAAATGGAAAAGGAAGCAGCTTTTAGTCTCCTAAAATGCTTTTTAGAAAAGCGGGGAGTGTGGCATAAAGGTTTTGATAAGGAATTACAGTTATTATTATCTCATCGTGCGAAAAAGGGTTTTTTCACAACCTCGGCTAGTGTTTTTGAAATAGAAGAATGGCGTAAATATGGAGATGAGTTGTGGCATGGAACATTACAGGAAGATAAAGAATGCAAAAAATTAGGGATCCCTTGGTTAACAGTTATTAATGCTTTAAAACAACACCAGGTAGAACAGAAGGTGGCTGCCGAGGCGGCAAAATGGTTAACAGAGGTACCTGGGGTGGAGGAGGGGACGATGCCACCCTCAGTACAGACAGTGTATGTTCCTCCGTCTGTGCTCTCCAATACAACAACGCTGCCACAGCCCTCTATGCCTAGTGCACCGCCAGAAATCTCCCTGATGGACGGTAGTGAGGGCCCTCCTGGGGGAGCTCAGGAGGGGTCGTCAAAAACATTGGAAAGGACGGGGGTAGACTGGGGTGAGCTTGCCAGAGAGGCGGCAAGAGAAGGACATTGGGATGTGGCAGAAGCTGTGGTGTGTCCGGTGATTTATACCCCTGATGGACATGGAGGAGCGCAAGCCACTATTACACAATTGGATTGGAAAATATCACAGTTGCGGGCTACTATTTCAGAATCAGGCTTACACGGTGAGCCCACACGACAAATGATGAATTTTATTTGGTCAGGCAATCTTTTGCTGCCATTTGATATACGAAATTTAATGAAATTGATTCTTACACTTAGTCAGACAATGTTGTTTATGGTACATTGGCAAGCTATTTGTCAAGAATCTGTAGCCGTTTTAAGGCAGCCAGGGGATCCTCTGTATGGTTTAACGTTAGAGGAATTGTTAGGAATAGGAGCCTATGTAAGGCAGGAAGCACAGGCAATGCTGGGACCAGATAAAATCAGAGAAAGTATGTGAGCTGCTCGACAGGCTTTTTGACAAATTAGACCAGAGGGAGGGATCCCCTCTTACATGGGTTTAAAGCAGGGAAGAGAAGAACCTTTAGGAAAGTTTGTGGATCGTTTATCGTTAGCCTTAGATTCAGCTTCAGTCCCAGAATATATGAAAGGAGCATTGTTGCGACAGTGTGTGTTGCAAAATGGGAATGCAACCACCAGACAATTAATAACTACAATGCATGGAGCGTGGAGGATAGAGGAGTTATTGGATAAAACTTCCCAAATTCCTACTGGAACAGCTGCCTTTTTGGTAAAAGCAGTTCAAGATTTAGGTAAAGAATTAGGTGAAAAGTTGTCAGTAGAAGCACAAGCTCCGCATGTTTGTGCTGCTCTTGCACCCTTATAAAGTCAGTCACCAACAATGGATCGCAGACGAGTCTGGTGTCCCACTTGTCAAAATGCTTCCCATGACGCATCAATTTGTGGGCGAAAGTCGGGAAACGGCTGGAGCAGCGCGCCTGCCCACGCGACGACACAAGCAGGCGCTGCAACCACAACAACTTGGAATGCTTGCTCAGTAATGCAACCGGACTGTCAGCCGGGACCCAGCAGCTGCAGCCAGCCACCGAGGGAGCCTGGGATTTGACTTGGAAACTGCAATAGATATCATTTTAATCGATACTAAGCCACAAAAGGTACCATCTACAATCACAGGACCCTTAAAGATCAACGATAAACCTGTTGGAGCTTTATTAATTGGATAATCATCGGTGGCTTTGCTAGGAATAGCTGTTATTCCTGGCCTGATTGATGTTGATTATACAGGTGTCATCACCCTCATAGTAAATGGACTGTTAGTGGTGTACATACTCTCTTTTCTAACGGCAGCTCAGCCTTCTCTTCCTGTGGAACTGATTGATGGACAGCGACGAGAAAATATGTGGGTGGACTGGGCTCACAGGACAGGGGTGAATGACTTTTGCTTATCTTTGTATCAAGTGGGAAATCCTTTTAAAACATGCCTGATAGGTAGACCTGTGGTCAATTTGTCTGATTTTACCAAAGAATGGATAAATTTACCAATATCACTGAATGAATCAAGTATAAAGAATGTTGCGAATCAAAAAAAAAAATAAAAAAAAAAAAAAAAAACAGGGATGCATTAGGTTTAGCTCTCCCTCAAACGGTCAAGGGCCAATTGAAACCGTAGTGTCACCACTTGACATGCAGTATATTAATCAATCTTATTGTCCTACTCACGACATCAAGTATACAAAGGCAAGGGCTAAGGCTCTACCTCCTGGTTATTTTTTTTAATATGTGGGGATAGAGCATGGCCAGGAATTCCATGCAAACCTTTTGGTGGCCCATGTTATATTGGACAATTAACTTTACTCACCCCAGGGAAACATCACTTAAAGCAAATTATACAAATGGTGGAACGTCCGCAGCGACATAAAAGGGAAATAAAGGAAATAAAGGAGAATTGTACTGACACTGTCCAGTTATGGGGCGCAGCCACTACCATTGCTGCTTCTATATTTCTACCTTCGCTTAGCTCAATCCATAATGCTTTAACAATAAAGGCTTTAACACGCTGGTCGGTAAGCAGATTAATCTAACATCACATATATTATATGATTTAGTTACACAGAGTGATAATATTAGAAAAGCGACAGTGCAGAATCGTGCTGCCATTGATTTTTTGTTACTTGCACATGGTCATGGTTGTGATGAGTTTGAAGGAATGTGTTGTTTTAATCTTACTGATAAATCACAATCCATTCATGAGAGATTAAGGCAACTTAATGATAACATGCAGAAATTGCAAGAATGGCAGAGCCCTTTCGATAAACTACTCAGCAGATGGGGTTTGTCTGGATGGCTGCGCGAAGTAGTTAAGCAAGTCTTTCTTATTTTATGTTTATTATTGATAGGCATAATAGCAATTATTTGTATATTCTCAATGATTAAATCTGTAATCTTAAATACTATGAATCGTGCATTGCTGGTACAGAAAGAAAACGGGGGAATTGTAGAGATGTGGTTGCGTGAGAAAGGACATGCAGGCAGCACACAAGAACTGCTAGGATAACAAACAAGAGATATATAGCAGGGGCGCCTGCCCTTGACTTCAGAAGACGGAACTTGCAGTTAAGAAAGAATGCACAGAATTCGGAACTGATAACGGGTAATGAGAAAAACAAGGCGGGGTAGACATTTAGTTGAAGAACCAATATATTCCTTTGTTTAATGAATATGTATAACCATAGTTGCGACATGTATAAAAGTGTGTACTCTACTCTCAATAAATGAAGTCTGCTCATCTAGTATCTAGGTGTCACTCTTCCGTCCTCTTCAATCTTCCACAGAGAAGGGGAGCACCCGGGACACTTCCAGGCGTCAGAAATGTCACTTAAGTGCACAGACGGATCAGGGTCACAGAAGGCAAGATTTGCTAGCTATTTGCCAAGAAGAGATGGCTTTTATAATTACAGTATCACAGTATCACAAGGTTGGAAAGAACCTCTGAGATCATCAAGTCCAACCTATAACCCAACACAACACCAACCCATCATCTAAACCATGGCACTCGGTGCCTCATCCAGTCTCTCCTTAAACACCTCCAGGGTCGGCGACTCCACCACCTCCCTGGGCAGCGCATTCCAATGGCCGATCACCCTTTCAATGAAGAACTTTTTCCTAAGATCAAGCCTAAACTTTCCCTGACGGAGCTTGAGTCCATGCCCTCTAGTTCTGTCGCTGGTCACCCGAGAGGAGACCAGCCCCTGCCTGACTACAACCTCCTTTTAGGTAGTTGTAGAGAGCAATGAGGTCTCCCCTGAGCCTCCTCTTCTTCAGACTAAACAGCCCCAGCTCCCTCAGTTCTCCTCGTAGGGCTTGTGCTCCAGCCCCTTCACCATCTTCGTTGCCCTCCTCTGGACACACTCCAGCATCCTGACATCTTTCCCAAACTGAAGGGCCCAGCACACAGTATTCAAGGTGAGGCCTGACCAGTGCCGAGTACAGGGGGACGAAAACTTCTCTGGTCATGCTCGCCACACTATTCCTGATGCAGGCCAGAATGCCATTGGCCTTCTTGGCCACCTGGGCACACTGCTGGCTCATGTTGAGCTCCTGTCAACCAGCACTCCCAGGTCCCTTTCTGCCTGACTGCTCTCCAGCTACTCTGTCCCCAGTCTATAGCTATGCATGGGATTGTTGTGTCCAAAATGAAGTACCAGACATTTGGACTTATTAAACATCATCCCATTAGAATCGGTCCATCTCTCCAGTCTGTTCAGGTCCCTCTGTAGGGTCATCCTACCCTCTAACAGATCAACCCTTCCTCCCAGCTTGCTATCATCCACAAACTTGCTGATGATGGACTCAATCCCCTCATCCAGATCATCAATAAAGATATTAAACAGAAACTGGTTTCATGAGAAATCATCTGCCCTAAGGCAGATGGAAAGTGCAACAGCCTAGTCACTAAGCGGCTTCAATACAAGAGTTGTGACCTAAGAACACACAGAGCTGAAATAGTCCCAAGCACTGGAACAAGTTATGAAGAAAGCTACTCAGCAGCAAATAGGAAAATGCAACTTGAAGAGCTGAACAGCCGCACACCGAGACACCGGCAGGAAGGAGTCCATAGGACCTTGTCCTGAGTTCTCACTCGTGGTCGGGGGGGAGACCAAAAGGTGTCATCTGTAGTAGCAAACAAAATAGCTCCAGTAGTCAACTGGTACGGTGACACATATCACCAGTGAACCCACACGGCTTCAAGGAGCTGCTCCTTGCAGCCAAGCTGCCTACTGGGACTTGTCACCAGATCAGCTTAACTCCAGAACTCAAACTGATAGGTCTTTGGGCCAAAAACCTAAGTACCATTACTGAGGACCAGTCTAACGTTTTCACTGCAGGATGACTAAATTTCTGTGCCAGTGTGTGGGCTTCGGCACTGCTTTGTCACTCAGCACAGAGATAACCAAACAGAGACTCAGCCAAAAGGAAAGACCTGAAGCAGAAGATGCCAGCACAAGTTTGGGCTGCCAAAATGCAGCAGAGCTAGACCAAAGCAGAAGGATCCGTTCCCCTTTCCAAGTGGTCCCAGATCCCCAAAACACTGTAATCCCTCTAATGAGCTGGCACCATATCAAAATGCCAAGGCTGCTCAGAGTTCCAAAGCTGTGCAAAAGTCTTGGCTGCCTCTTTGGTTGCTTTTAAGGATGACAATTTATTTGATGAATTCTGGCCTACCCAAACTTCTTCTAAGGCCAGTGGACACACTAACACAGATAAGTCATGGCAGTCAGGCCATGGCATATAAAAGCATCTGGAACTTATCTAGAAATGCTCAGGATCACTTTAAACAGTGGGATAAGTGCCTGAGACTTTTGAGAGAAAGTGTTACAGCTATTTGCAGTCTGCCAAGTGGAAAAGTACTCTCAGCATGTGGACACCATACCAGCAAACCAGATTATTTATTTCAGATAGTGGACTGAATCCTCACCCCATATACAAATAATTCCATAATACATACACATTTAAAGGCTATGAGCAATGAGAGATTTTTCAAATAGTGCATCAGTTAACAGCTAAAGGGGGAAAAAAAAGAGCTGAGAATTTTTCTGCTGGGAGAGCAGACGGAGAAGAAATCGGAAATTGTGAGCTACAACTTGGTACCGCTACTACCGCTATTCCAGTCTCACTACTGCTGCCCAAAATGTTCCAGAAATTTCTGAATGCTTTGAGACTGGTGCCAAACTAAATGCCATACACTGCAAGGCTTGAAAGTGGATTTCTAGGCAGGATACCTATGATTACAAGGGAATTCAAAGCAGCTTGAGGGGGTTTTATTAATCTTTTTGTTTAGATCTGAATTCCAAGGTACAAAAGAAAAATATTATGGCACAAATTGACTGAAGAAAATATTTCTCTGCATGTCCCACAGAGGTCTGTACTGTAGCATTTAATATTTTCATTGATGATATAGGCAGCGAGAACAAGTGCACCCTCAGCAAGTTTGCAGATGACACCAAGCTGAGCAGGGCAGTTGTCACACCAGAAGGACGTGATGTCATCCAGAAGGACCTGGACAAAATGGAGAATTGGGGCTGTGTGAACATCGTGAGGTTCAACAATGCCAAGTGCAAGGTCCTACACCTGGGTCAGGGCAATACACGATTTCAATACTGGATGGGGACAACATGATTGAGAGCAGCCCTGCAGAGAAAGACTTGGGGTGCTTGTTGATGAGACAGTCAACATGAGCCAACAACGTGAGCCCACAGCCCAGAAGGCCAACAATATCCTAGGCTGCATCAAAAGAAGTGTGGCCAGCAGGTAAAGGGAGGGGATTCTGCCCCTCTATCCCACTCTCATGAGACTCCACCTGGAGTATCATGTCCAGTTCTGGAATCCCCAACATAAGAATTATATGGAACTGTTAGAACGGGTCCAGAGGAGGCTACGAAGGTGATCCGAGGGCTGAAGAACCTCTGCTAAGAGCATAGGCTAAGAGAGCTGGGGTTGTTCAGTCTGGAGAAGAGAAGGCTCCAGGGAAACCTCATAGTGGCCTACTGGTACCCGAAGGGCTAATTGAAAGCTGGGGAGGGGCTTTTTACAAGGGCAAGTGGTGACAGGACAAGGAGGAATGTCTTTAGACTGGAAGAGGAAAGACTTAGATTAGACATTAGAAAGCACTTCTTCACCATGAGGGTGGGGAAGCCCTGGCACAGTTTGCCCAGGGAAGCTGTGGCTGCCCCGTCCCTGGAGATGTTCAAGGCCAGGGTGGATGGGACCTTGAGCAGCCTGATCTATTGGGAGGTGTCCCTGCCTATGTGAGGGGGGTTGAAACTAGATGATATTTAAAGGTCCCTTCCAACCCAAACCATTATATGATTCTATTTGAGAGGTATATTTTTGCCCAATTATGTTTACTTAGCTATTGCAGAAAGAAGTTTTCCTCTGCTGCCAGAGAATGCTTTGCTTACAGTAAAACAAGGCTTCGTATTTTATCTTCTGCTGACCTATCGAATCGCTTCTTTTGGTTAACTCTGCTATAAAAATCTCATTATCTGAAAAGCATGCTGAAGTTTGATTAAGTCAGAATTGTTGCAGTAAAGCTTTGTACAAACAGTTGACCTGTCAAAGCTAATAAATGAGTGTGCATCCTACCCGTATTGAGGGTATAGGGAAGTCATAGTTCTTGAGATACAAAAGACATTGAATTCTTCTTTGAATTTAAGTTTTCAGAGTGAAGAATAGGTGATTTTTTGATTCCATTGAAAACTGGATTTAAAGATGAGAAAATAAATATCTATACTCATTGAACTGACAAGGTAGGAAGACAAGGTAATCATCGCTACAGGTGCATTTGAGGAAATATGGATGAACAGTTTTTGAAAACGCATCCACGCATACCGAAGAAGAGCTTTTATAGCTCACGCAGAAAGATGGACAAGTACAATTGTACAAAAACCCCACCAGTGTTCTCTTAAATATGGTAATATCTTTATTCTGGGATAATCAATTCCCTAAGCTTCGGCACTTGAGTTCATATAACCCAAGATATAGTAATTATTTCATTAACAGAAAATACCCAACCATGTTGCAACTTACAATTATTAAAACACTTTTAGTCCTAACCACACAAACAGGGAAGAACGCCAGCTGTGCTTGGAACAGGGGGAGGGGTTGTGAGTGAACCACATTTCCAGCTCAGACACACACACAGAGATGTCGCACATCTCAGGAAAGCTTCAGTAGAACTACACAGATGACAAAAGCTGGGGGTCTAGCCCAACATCTTAAATACATAGCCAACGAAAAAGGCAACATTAAAATAAAATTCTTTTATTAGGGGTTTACCTGCTGCTACATGCGTGCTTGCAAATACAACATAGTAGCTTTATCACGCTTTATGAAAGATACAGCACTCAGCTTCCGTACATATCCCCAAACAAGCTCATTGGCAACTGGTTAATACAAACTGAAACTTTGCCAAGAGGCAAATCTTGCCCTAATATAATACCTCATACATCTTACTATTCACATAGTTCTGAATTGCTAAATAGTAGTGAGAAGTGCTACGTAATTTATTAAACCTGCAGCATTTTTAAAAGGAAAAAAAGTTATAAATTATGGTTTTGTAGCATATGGTTCCTGTTTACAGTTCTTCAACCTTCCTGGACCCATTTACAAGAATCATAGTGACGTTAAACTCTTTAAGCAGAAAACAAAGTAGTAAGAATTGCTCAGGTAGGCATTGTTTTTCTTTATTTTCCTCTTAGGTTACTTTTTCTTTCAAAAGCTAACCAGATATTGGGAAGGACAAAATATTATGATGAAATGTGGGAAATCCATGCTCTAGGAGCCATACAAATCCAAATGTAGCCATTGTCTGTTCATTCATGTAATTTCTATGAGTTTCTCAAAGGGCTGGCTGAAAAGGAAAGATGGGTTCCCACTGTCACAGACGTAAAGGAGGAACCAATGGGACAGACATACTTCTGCAACCTTGCCAGCTGCTGCAAAGCACAAGCCAAGATCTTCTAGTACAGTGCAACTACTAACACAGTGCACTTACAGGAATTCATCACATAAGTTGTACCCCAACAGCTCCTTGTGGTTTCTAGGGACAACGCAGGAATTTTTAAAGCAAGTTTCAGTCTTCGAAAGCCCAAAAATCATTAGCCAGGCGTAAGATGCAGGGTTGGGAACTACAGCTTTAGCTGAGCCTACAAGAGGACAGGTTCAACAACTGCTCTATGCCTTCCCACATTTGTCCTTAAGGGTTACCTAAAAAATCAATTATATGTGCCGGCTCCTTGTAACTAGCACTTCACAGCAAGTTACCGAAGTGAGCATTGGAACCTGACATTGACGAATAACTAATTACTGGTTTACCTGTCAAAAACAAGCTGGAATCCTGCCCATTACTTTATCAAATACCCAAAAACTAACAGTTGTATACACTTTAACATAAGAAGGAAGCTTATGCCCTGCAACTTCCATAGGAACAGCATTAGATTATTTTTTCTGTGAGAAAAATAACATGGAACTATAGACTTAAGATTGTTAATTTACAGGTGATCTGAGCTAGAAAGTTTCACACTAGATCTTAATTTATCTCAAAACCCTCATTCCATTTTAAGTTGAAAAACCGTCCACAAACATCACCCAAAACAAAAGACACAATTTGAGGACATCTTGCTGATACAAATATGCAGTTTGTACTTTCCAAACTACTTCTGAAAATTATATCAAAATCAGCTGGGGAGCAGTGGCTGGAGAGCTGCCTGGCAGAGAAGGACCTGAGGGTGTTGGTTGACAGCCGCTGAACATGAGGCAGCAGCGGCCCAGGTGGCCAAGAAGGCCAATGGCATCTTGGCCTGTATCAAAATCAACATGGCCAGCAGGACCAGGGCAGTGATTGTGCCCCTGCACTCAGCACTGGTGAGGCCTCACCTCGAGTACTGGGTTCAGTTTTGGGCCCCTCACTACAGGAAGGTCATTGAGGGGCTGGAGCATGTCCAGAGAAGAGCAATGAGGCTGGTGAAGGGGCTGGAGAACAAGACTTAGGAGAGGCAACTAAGGGAACTGGGGTTGTTTAACCTGGAGAAAAGGAGGCTGAGGAGAGACATTATCACTATCTACAACTGCCTCAAAGAGGTTGAAGTGAGGCAGACTTTTCCCAAGTGACAGGTTACAAGATGAGAAGAAATGGCCTCAAGTTGCACCACAGGAGGTTCAGATTAGATACCAGGAAAATTGTCTTCACTGAAATAGTTGTCAGGCACTGAAAGAGGCTGCCCAGGGAAGTGGTTGAGTCAGCATCCCTGGAGGTATTTAAAATATGGGTAAATGAAGCGCTCAGGAGTACGTTTCAGTAGTAGACAGGTACTGTTGGACTTGATCTCAAAGGTCTTTTCCAACCAAATGATTGTATGATATGAATTCAATTATTTTGTTTACTTTCATTACATCATTAATTATGAGAAAAAATATTAACAATTGCTGTAGCTTCTAAGTAAGCAAGTTAAGATTCTCCTTTGATGTGATTTTGAAACCAGCCTTTTATTTGTTTTTGTAAGTGCTTGATTGTGGGTAATGCACTGCTTTTTTCTGTGTATTTTGAAGTAAGTTTGAGTTTAAAGTTAGAAGTAAGTGTGAAGACACTGAAAATCTGGAAAATATAGAGAGAAGAAAAAGTAGATTTAGTTGATGGTGGGAATTAATTTATTGAAGCAAGCAGTACCACAACTGATTTTGCAAAGTCATACCCATTAATGCATTTAGTTATATGAGAGTTAAGGCCACAGACATTCACAAGTATTTTACTTATAAAACATGCTATACATCTAGAAGTGCACAACTACAAAAAGTCTGTCTTTCAATTGGAGTTGCTAACATAATTCAAGTTGTGAACTCTAACCCTTGAGTGTGAGTACTAGTTCAGAAAACAGTTCATCGGGTCATAAATAATTGGAGGAATGTTCAATTCTTTGTGGAATAATTATGTTCCTCAGCAAAGCACTATCACAGATGTTAATATCAACAAATCAGATACAGAGCACTCAAAACCTTTGGAAGGAAATGAAAAAATAAACGGCTAGTTCTAGCATGTACAGTCTGTTTACAACAGAAGATGGTTTGAAATCAGAACCAGAATGAAACCCCTACAAATTCCAGGAGTTTAGTTGATTTCCCTAAGAAATTATAAGCTAGGTGTAAATTTGGATTTTAGTATGAGCCTGATGTTGAATGTCAGTATCTGAGTTTATGTTTCAGTAGCCTCTCTCTGGCTTTCACACTCAGCCTTCAAAGTGCTTATGCTGCAGAAAAATCTGTTTTTGTGATTTAGCCCTAACAGCTTTGTGTTTCAGTACAAAGGGGTTTGTGCATGTAATTCCCCCTCCCCATTTTTTCTTTAAATTCCCTCCAGTTATACAGTTGTTCATGTTACTCCCAGTGTGAAATGGATCACAAGAGCCAGAACCAAACCAAGGACATTTATAATATGCAGCAACTCCAGCAGAGATGCAAAGTGAAACGGGTCCAGCAGTAGCCTCCGTGTTGACTTCCAAAAACCTCCCTGCATCACAAGGTGAAGAAGAGCTGATCCTGCACAATAGCTCCATTAAGTGCCTTTATGGAATAGAGATTGCCAAGTGTATTAAACAGCGCCAAGCCACAGATGACGATTTTGGGACAACTTCGAGATGGTAAAGACCAAGTTACAGCTGAACTATACGTACTATAAAATTGCAGCAATTTTGTTCTGCGTCATACTCTAACATTTCATGTAATGAGATATATAAAACAGAAAGCCTGAAAACCATGAAGAAACTACTCAGATTTTTATTCTGAGAGTACTATCAGAAAACCAGCTCAGGAAAGTATTTGGAATGAAGTGCATACTAAATTACCTGTTTTCCTAAAGTGAAAATACACCGCTGGAAATGCCATAATGGAACACATAGCAGCACACAACTTGGTGGGGAAGAGCATGATTCAGCTTTTATTTTGTTTACTTGACCAAAAAACAGTGGTCTTAACCAGATTCATTCACCCCATCTGAACAACCCCAATTCCTCAGCAAGGGCTCACCACTGATTGTTTTTCACACAGCATTCTCTACATGAAACTACTTGGAACAGTCACCATATAAGTGAAAATGCTCTCCAAAAAATAAAATAAAAATACAGTTTCACATAAATAGGCACTAGATCTAAAATTTCTTACATTTTCAAATTCTAAGCAGGGGTTAAAATAACAGAAATAGAAAAGCACAAAACAGGGCAGAACTCCTCCTCTCGCCCCCCCCCCCCCCCGATATCCTTCTGGGACAAGATAATTTTTAACTGCTTATCGCACAACAACAAATTTGAAGAAACCAGCTCAAGAACACCCATTAACATCTGTTGTTAAAAGTATACTGGAAATCCCATTTAGGTTGAGCCTAAATCCTTTGTGCTTCTATGGATTAAAAAGAAAAACTAAACAAAAAAAATCCCTACCTCTATTAATAAAACTAGAACAAAGACAGACAAGTCAGCATTGACTGCAAACATTTGTGGTAACGTGTCTCTGAAGCTATCACATTCCAAACCAAATTTACTCTAAGATTAAAAAGTAAACCCACAAGTAAAATTATTATCTGAGACTTACAGACAAAATGATCACAGTAGGCACAAACGTACCACGAAGGGAAACACACAACTGTCCAAAACAGAGCAAAGAAAGGAAACTTGCTCTGGTCCCCAACTTCACCTAATCCTCCAGGAGCGTATAAGAACCAGCTCTAACTTAGGAGGCCTTTTAAGGGGCAAGGCACTCCACCTGCAGCAAATTGGTGACCACAAATGTGGCACAGATTTAACAAACCCAATTATTACTTTCAGGTGGTTTTGAACAAGACCTACTCTTTTAAAACCAAGTCTAGCATACTACTTATGATGGGTAATGATAAATTACTCCTAAATAGAATACATTGGTGGTTTTTTGAAAGTTCATATATCAGTAAGATAGCCAAGCTTGATTTAAATTATGTAAGTTAACTGCAAATACCTTATCAAGCCACTAAATGGTCAATTATCCTTGTTAAAAACCTGTCCAGCTTAAAAGATACATTCTACATTGTAGTCACTGAGATACAGCGCTCAGAAGTATATCAATAAAATTACATATAACATGCTTTACATAAGCCTATTGTTTTACCATCACATGCAGCTATGTACTATGTGTAGTCATGTGGCTGAAATGTCAAGGCTGAAAAGTCCAATAAAACTATCGCAGAGAAGCTAAAAATAAAAGCAGATGCTAGACATGAAAGAAAAGGCTACAGACACAATCATTGCTTATATCGGCTGAGTTACACCCCTTCCTACCGCAGAAGTAACTGTGAGCACTGCTGTAATGTTAGTCAGGCTCTGATTGCATGATCTGTGAATCCGAAGCACGTACATAAAGAAAGTCAACTGGGGTCCAGTGCCTTTAAGTTACAGAGGAGGGGGAAAGCAAACACAATAAGGCTCCACCGCTTGAGACATTCAGAGATCAACACACGTAGACCTTTTCACCAACATTTTGAAGCAGAAACTTAGAACACCCCAGGATAGGAATCTTATAAAGCCACATGTTAAGAAACACCACCTTACTCAATGAACTGTCCGATGAGACCAAAACCAGTAGAAGCTGCAGAGGTACCAAGCAGCTGTCCTTCGCATGCAAAACACTCCCCAGCACTCCTCCATTGGGAAGCATTTGCTCTCTGTGTAAGATGTTCTTGCCTTCTTGTAGCACGTGGGAGATGACAAAACCCCCTCTCCAGTTGCCTGCTGCTAAAACCAGTCAGGGATTAAATAATATAAAATGCTGCTTTTTTTCCCGTATTTATCAGGGGAGAGAAGGGTCTTCCAATCTTTCTCACACCGAAGCTGGAATCTCAATATGTTATAAGGCCTCAAATTTCACAGGCATATGTTAGGTAAACATAGGAGCTCTGCTCCTTAAACACACAAGACTAAACAACAATTAGTTTGATATATGTGTATTTCTACATTGCAGCCTCATTGCCTCATCACGCATTATGTTCCCATATTCCACCCCCTCACTCAAGAAAGCACTTCCACTGGGCCTGGCAAAACTGAAATTATACATTTAGGCTTGTGAGGTGTAGTGTAAATTAATTTACAGAGGCATGCAATAAACATATATGGAACAAGGCTGAGGCTTGCACACCTCCTGCAATACAGAAAGCAAAGAGGTGCATTTATCTTTGCCGATGACTCATCACCTGAACAATAACCGCTGCTTCAGGTAACTCACCGTTGCTCTCCTTGCTTGAGTTGGCACCGGCACCGGCATTCCGCTGTGCTACTCACTCGGTGCCTTGAAATTGAAAAACATGTTCCCATTATCTAGTCATGTGGATACCGGTCACACATTCCTACAGACAACAACGCCAACCCACCTTGCTGTTGCGCTCTCCTCGCCTCTCCATCGCCAGACTTTGGTGCACAGCTCGTCCCTCTGCACCTGAAGAAAAAAGATCACACAAGTCATCCTGATGACATGCGATGCCTTAGCAATTTAGACATCTCGATTCCATTTATGACTATCATCCCTATTTAACACTACAGTCAGGCACAAAAAGAGGCAAACCCCGCTACAATAAAAGGTTAAGCCCCACACCTACCCCACCCTCCGAATTCAAACTGCTCTCTTACCGCTCCAGCGGCTTCTCCCGGGAAGAAGTGCTCGTCCCCTCTGTGGCTGTGAGCCCCAGGGAAATCACTCTCCCTCATCTGCTGTGTAGACGGCTACGTGTTCGATAGTGGACCGTACAGTCCCAGCCTTCAAAGCCTAAGCATATACACGTATTAATCACAGAACCTTACGGTTAGCCTTCTAGCCCGTCCTAAGACTTCGGTGCCACGGGCAGAGCAACTCCAACAACACACAAACACGCACTGTCCAACACCGCACACGAGACCAATGACGCGAGATCCTGAGACAAAAGAAACGCCGTAAGAAGAATGACTCCCAGGCAAGAGACGCCATCGGGCAGCAAGGACTACAGGGCCATAAAGGAGAACCGCTGGCAGCCCTAAAAGAGCGCAAGACCCTGGCCCGTTACAAAGAGATGTGGCCGCAACTGGGAGGATGCGCGTGCAAGAAGCCCCGCTTAAAGGCCTAAAGACTTCGTGGATGCACAGAAAAAAAAAATCCCAGAACAGGGATCCAACTAAACAGATGACCGATCTTCAGGGATGCTGACGTGGGCCGCGATGCCACCGCAAATGATGAAGGACCAGACTCTTCCAAGAGAAGTGGTCGATCCACGCTTTTAAGATTGCCGTGCAAGAAAAGCAGTGCCACAATAGCACTGTGCGATGGGTACAGGCATTTGAGACTATAGAGATGGAGCCCGAGGTGCGTACTGCTTGCCTCGATAGCAAAGAGGAGATGGAGACCCAAGACAGGTCCGACACAAAGCACACAGACAACATAAACCACACAATGACACAGACACAGGCTGGAACTGCCCTGCCCGGCAGCTGCTAGCGTTGCGTCGAGAAGTAATCCCCTCTGCCTTGACCTGCCCAAAAAGGATAATTCCCACACAGCCCTCTCCTCTGTGCTAGAATCCCTCCCCGCCCCTCCCAACCTACAGCCCTCTTCCCAGCCCCAGACCGGCCCTGGTCCCTCCCCACTTAGCTTTCAGAGGGCCGAGGACCTGAAGACGTCCCCGGCAGAAACACTCAACTGGCAACGGCCGACGGGAACGACACCGCAGTCACCAGTTTCCTCTGCACGGCCTGCAGGAAAACCAAACACAAATCAAAAGCTGTGCTCACAAGTCAAAGTTGCGCTGCTGCCTGCCAACGTCTCCCACAAGGCACATCCGCGCGGCAAAACTGCCACGGCATTCTACTCGCCTGCTCCTTGCCCGTCCAAACATCCAACGCTGCGGCCGTCGTCTCCTGGGGCAGCTAAGGTAACAGGAGATGCAAATTACTGTTGCGATTGTGAGAAATCCGTTCCCGTGCTCCCTCTCCCTACTGCCCGGCTCACCTCAAAGACTCTTCCCGGTCCAAAGGTGGCCCAAAGGGCACCTGCAAAACCAAATGTAAATGCTCAAGTGAGTTGCTGTATCGCTCTTAGGCATCGGCTCAAGCAACAGCCTCCTCACCTTCTCGGACCGCATCTTCTGACGTGGCTTTGCCCCTCTGAGGCTGCGTGCGGCACCTGCAAAACACAAAGACAACAACACGTGCTCAGATCCTACCCAAAAGCACGTGTTGCCCGCACCGATTCCTATTTTGCCCTCCCTTACCTTGACTTCTCGCCCGCTCGGCCTCAGTCATCTCACGCTTAGTCTTGCGCAGCGCCTGCAGTACAGAAGCAAACAGGTGCTTTTATCTTTGCCCGGTAACTCATCACCTGAACTAATAACCGCTGCTTCAAGGTAACTCACCATTGCTCTCCTTGCTCGAGTTGGCGCCGGCACCGGCATTCCGCTGTGCTACTTCCTCAGTGCCTTGAAAGGGAAAAATATGTTCCCCATTATCTAGACATGTAGACACCGGTCACACATTTCTACAGACAACAACGCCAACACACCTTGCTGTTGCGCTCTCCTCGCCTCTCCATCGCCAGCATTTTGTGTGCAGCTCGTCCCTCCGCACCTGAAGAAAAAAGATCACACAAGTCATCCTAATGACATGCGATGCCTTAGAAATTTAGACATCTGAATTCCATTTATGACTGTCCTCCCTATTTAACACTACAGCCAGGCACAAAAAGAGGCAAACCCCGCTACAATAAAAGGTTAGGCCCCACACCTACCCCACCCTCCGAATTCAAACTGCTCTACGAGGGCTCCAGCGGCTTGTCCCGGGAAGACGTGCTCGTCCCCTCTGTGGCTGCAAACCCCAGGCAAATCACTCTCCCTCGTCTGCTGCGTAGACGGCTACGTGTTCGGTAATGGACCGTACGGCCCTGGCCTTCAAAGCCTAAGCATACACACGTATCAATCACAGAACCTTACGGTTCGTCTTCTAGCCCGTCCTAAGACTTCGGTGCCACGGGCAGAGCAACTCCAACAACACGCAAACACGCACGGACTGACACCGCACGCGAGACCAATGACGCAAGATCCGGAGGCAAAAGAGGTGCCGTAAGAAGAATGACTCCCAGGCAAGAGACGCCATCGGGCAGGAAGGACCACGGGGCCGTGAAGGAGACTCTCTGGCAGCCCTGGAAGAGCGCAAGACCCTGGCCCGTTACAAAGAGATGTGGCCGCAACTGGGAGGATGCGCGTGCAAGAAGCCCCGCTTAAAGGCCTAAAGACTTCGGGGATGCACAGAAAAAAAAAATCCCAGAACAGGGATCCAACTAAACAGATGACCGATCTTCAAGGATGCTGACGTGGGCCGCGATGCCGCCGCAAATGATGAAGGACCAGACTCTTCCAAGAGAAGTGGTCGATCCACGCTTTTAAGATTGCCGTGCAAGAAAAGGAGTGCCACAATAGCACTGTGCGATGGGTACAGGCATTTGAGACTATAGAGATGGAGCCCGAGGTGCGTACTGCTTGCCTCGATAGCAAAGAGGAGATGGAGACCCAAGACAGGTCCGACACAAAGCACACAGACAACATAAACCACACAATGACACAGACACAGGCTGGAACTGCCCTGCCCGGCAGCTGCTAGCGTTGCGTCGAGAAGTAATCCCCTCTGCCTTGACCTGCCCAAAAGGGACACTTCCCACACAGCACTCTCCTCTATGCTAGAATCCCTCCCCGCCCCTCCCAACCTACAGCCCTCTTCCCAGCCCCAGACCGGCCCTGGTCCCTCCACTTAGCTTTCAGAGGGCCGAGGACCTGAAGACGTCCCCGGCAGAAACACTCAACTGGCAACGGCCGACGGGAACGACACCGCAGTCACCAGTTTCCTCTGCACGGCCTGCAGGAAAACCAAACACAAATCAAAAGCTGTGCTCACAAGTCAAAGTTGCGCTGCTGCCTGCCAACGTCTCCCACAAGGCACATCCGCGCGGCAAAACTGCCACGGCGTTCTACTCGCCTGCTCCTTGCCCGTCCAAACATCCAACGCTGCGGCCGTCATCTCCTGGGGCAGCTAAGGTACCAGGAGATGCAAATTACTGTTGCGATTGTGAGAAATCCGTTCCCGTGCTCCCTCTCCCTACTGCCCGGCTCACCTCAAAGGCTCTTCCCGGTCCAAAGGTGGCCCAAAGGGCACCTGCAAAACCAAATGTAAATGCTCAAGTGAGTTGCTGTATCGCTCTTAGGCATCGGCTCAAGCAACAGCCTCCTCACCTTCTCGGACCGCATCTTCTGACGTGGCTTTGCCCCTCTGAGGCTGCGTGCGGCACCTGCAAAACACAAAGACAACAACACGTGCTCAGATCCTACCCAAAAGCACGTGTTGCCCGCACCGATTCCTATTTTGCCCTCCCTTACCTTGACTTCTCGCCCGCTCGGCCTCAGTCATCTCACGCTTAGTCTTGCACAGCGCCTGCAATACAGAAGCAAACAGGTGCTTTTATCTTTGCCCGGTAACTCATCACCTGAACTAATAACCGCTGCTTCAGCTAACTCACCATTGCTCTCCTTGCTCGAGTTGGCGCCGGCACCGGCATTCCGCTGTGCTACTTCCTCAGTGCCTTGAAAGGGAAAAATATGTTCCCCGTTATCTAGTCATGTAGACACCGGTCACACATTCCTACAGACAACAATGCCAACCCACCTTGCTGTTGTGCTCTCCTCGCCTCTCCATCGTCAGCCTTTTGAGCGCAGCTCGTCCCTCCGCACCTGAAGAAAAAAGATCACACAAGTCATCCTAATGACATGCGATGCCTTAGAAATTTAGACATCTCAATTCCATTTATGACTGTGCTCCCTATTTAACACTACAGCCAGGCACAAAAAGAGGCAAACCCCGCTACAATAAAAGGTTAAGCCCCACACCTACCCCACCCTCCGAATTCAAACTGCTCTACGACCGCTCCAGCGGCTTGTCCCGGGAAGACATGCTCGTCCCCTCTGTGGCTGCAAACCCCAGGCAAATCACTCTCCCTCGTCTGCTGAGTAGACGGCTACGTGTTCGGTAATGGACCGTACGGCCCCGGCCTTCAAAGCCTAAGCATACACACGTATCAATCACAGAACCTTACGGTTCGTCTTCTAGCCCGTCCTAAGACTTCGGTGCCACGGGCAGAGCAACTCCAACAACACGCAAACACGCACGGACCGACACCGCACGTGAGACCAATGACGCGAGATCCTGAGGCAAAAGAAGTGCCGTAAGAAGAATGACTCCCAGGCAAGAGACGCCATCGGGCAGGAAGGACCACGGGGCCGTGAAGGAGAATCTCTGGCAGCCCTGGAAGAGTGCAAGACCCTGGCCCGTTACAAAGAGATGTGGCCGCAACTGGGAGGATGCACGTGCAAGAAGCCCCGCTTAAAGGCCTAAAGACTTCGTGGATGCATGGAAAATGGATCTGCTCAAACAACAGCCTCCTCACCTTCTCGGACCGCATGTTGTCATGTGGTTTTACCCCTCTGAGTAGGCGTGTGGCACCTGCTAAAAACAAAGAAGATGACACATGCTTAGATTCTATTGAAAAGCACTCGTTGCCCGCACCGATTCCTATTTTGGCCTCCGTTACCTTGACTTCTCGCCCGCTTGGTCTCTGTACAGTCATGCTGCCATGTTGAGGCTTGCACAGCGCCTGCAATACAGAAGCAAAGAGGTGCATTTATCTTTGCCGATGACTCATCACCTGAACAATAACCGCTGCTTCAGGTAACTCACCGTTGCTCTCCTTGCTTGAGTTGGCACCGGCACCGGCATTCCGCTGTGCTACTCGCTCGGTGCCTTGAAAGTGAAAAACATGTTCCCATTATCTAGTCATGTGGATACCGGTCACACATTTCTACAGACAACAACGCCAACCCACCTTGCTGTTGCGCTCTCCTCGCCTCTCCATCGCCAGCCTCTGGTGCACAGCTCGTCCCTCTGCACCTGAAGAAAAAAGATCACACAAGTCATCCTAATGACATGCGATGCCTTAGCAATTTAGACATCTCGATTCCATTTATGACTGTCCTCCCTATTTAACACTACAGCCAGGCACAAAAAGAGGCAAACCCCGCTACAATAAAAGGTTAAGCCCCACACCTACCCCACCCTCCGAATTCAAACTGCTCTACGACGGCTCCAGCGGCTTGTCCCGGGAAGACGTGCTCGTCCCCTCTGTGGCTGCAAACCCCAGGCAAATCACTCTCCCTCGTCTGCTGCGTAGACGGCTACGTGTTCGGTAATGGACCGTACGGCCCCGGCCTTCAAAGCCTAAGCATACACACGTATCAATCACAGAACCTTACGGTTCGTCTTCTAGCCCGTCCTAAGACTTCGGTGCCACGGGCAGAGCAACTCCAACAACACGCAAACACGCACGGACCGACACCGCACGCGAGACCAATGACGCGAGATCCTGAGGCAAAAGAAACGCCGTAAGAAGAATGACTCCCAGGCAAGAGACGCCATCGGGCAGCAAGGACTACGGGGCCATAAAGGAGAACCGCTGGCAGCCCTGGAAGAGCGCAAGACCCTGGCCCGTTACAAAGAGATGTGGCCGCAACCGGGAGGATGCGCGTGCAAGAAGCCCCGCTTAAAGGCCTAAAGACTTCGGGGATGCACAGAAAAAAAAAAACCCAGAACAGGGATCCAACTAAACAGATGACCGATCTTCAGGGATGCTGACGTGGGCCGCGATGCCGCCACAAATGATGAAGGACCAGACTCTTCCAAGAGAAGTGGTCGATCCACGCTTTTAAGATTGCCGTGCAAGAAAAGCAGTGCCACAATAGCACTGTGCGATGGGTACAGGCATTTGAGACTATAGAGATGGAGCCCGAGGTGCGTACTGCTTGCCTCGATAGCAAAGAGGAGATGGAGACCCAAGACAGGTCCGACACAAAGCACACAGACAACATAAACCACACAATGACACAGACACAGGCTGGAACTGCCCTGCCCGGCAGCTGCTAGCGTTGCGTCGAGAAGTAATCCCCTCTGCCTTGACCTGCCCAAAAGGGACAATTCCCACACAGCCCTCTCCTCTATGCTAGAATCCCTCCCCGCCCCTCCCAACCTACAGCCCTCTTCCCAGCCCCAGACCGGCCCTGGTCCCTCCACTTAGCTTTCAGAGGGCCGAGGACCTGAAGACGTCCCCGGCAGAAACACTCAACTGGCAACGGCCGACGGGAACGACACCGCAGTCACCAGTTTCCTCTGCACGGCCTGCAGGAAAACCAAACACAAATCAAAAGCTGTGCTCACAAGTCAAAGTTGCGCTGCTGCCTGCCAACGTCTCCCACAAGGCACATCCTCGCGGCAAAACTGCCACGGCGTACTACTCACCTGCTCCTTGCCCGTCCAAACATCCAACGCTGTGGCCGTCGTCTCCTGGGGCAGCTAAGGTAACAGGAGATGCAAATTACTGTTGCGATTGTGAGAAATCCGTTCCCGTGCTCCCTCTCCCTACTGCCCGGCTCACCTCAAAGGCTCTTCCCGGTCCAAAGGTGGCCCAAAGGGCACCTGCAAAACCAAATGTAAATGCTCAAGTGAGTTGCTGTATCGCTCTTAGGCATCGGCTCAAGCAACAGCCTCCTCACCTTCTCGGACCGCATCTTCTGACGTGGCTTTGCCCCTCTGAGGCTGCGTGCGGCACCTGCAAAACACAAAGACAACAACACGTGCTCAGATCCTACCCAAAAGCACGTGTTGCCCGCACCGATTCCTATTTTGCCCTCCCTTACCTTGACTTCTCGCCCGCTCGGCCTCAGTCATCTCACGCTTAGTCTTGCACAGCGCCTGCAATACAGAAGCAAACAGGTGCTTTTATCTTTGCCCGGTAACTCATCACCTGAACTAATAACCGCTGCTTCAGCTAACTCACCATTGCTCTCCTTGCTCGAGTTGGCGCCGGCACCGGCATTCCGCTGTGCTACTTCCTCAGTGCCTTGAAAGGGAAAAATATGTTCCCCGTTATCTAGTCATGTAGACACCGGTCACACATTCCTACAGACAACAATGCCAACCCACCTTGCTGTTGTGCTCTCCTCGCCTCTCCATCGTCAGCCTTTTGAGCGCAGCTCGTCCCTCCGCACCTGAAGAAAAAAGATCACACAAGTCATCCTAATGACATGCGATGCCTTAGAAATTTAGACATCTCAATTCCATTTATGACTGTGCTCCCTATTTAACACTACAGCCAGGCACAAAAAGAGGCAAACCCCGCTACAATAAAAGGTTAAGCCCCACACCTACCCCACCCTCCGAATTCAAACTGCTCTACGACCGCTCCAGCGGCTTGTCCCGGGAAGACATGCTCGTCCCCTCTGTGGCTGCAAACCCCAGGCAAATCACTCTCCCTCGTCTGCTGAGTAGACGGCTACGTGTTCGGTAATGGACCGTACGGCCCCGGCCTTCAAAGCCTAAGCATACACACGTATCAATCACAGAACCTTACGGTTCGTCTTCTAGCCCGTCCTAAGACTTCGGTGCCACGGGCAGAGCAACTCCAACAACACGCAAACACGCACGGACCGACACCGCACGTGAGACCAATGACGCGAGATCCTGAGGCAAAAGAAGTGCCGTAAGAAGAATGACTCCCAGGCAAGAGACGCCATCGGGCAGGAAGGACCACGGGGCCGTGAAGGAGAATCTCTGGCAGCCCTGGAAGAGTGCAAGACCCTGGCCCGTTACAAAGAGATGTGGCCGCAACTGGGAGGATGCACGTGCAAGAAGCCCCGCTTAAAGGCCTAAAGACTTCGTGGATGCATGGAAAATGGATCTGCTCAAACAACAGCCTCCTCACCTTCTCGGACCGCATGTTGTCATGTGGTTTTACCCCTCTGAGTAGGCGTGTGGCACCTGCTAAAAACAAAGAAGATGACACATGCTTAGATTCTATTGAAAAGCACTCGTTGCCCGCACCGATTCCTATTTTGGCCTCCGTTACCTTGACTTCTCGCCCGCTTGGTCTCTGTACAGTCATGCTGCCATGTTGAGGCTTGCACAGCGCCTGCAATACAGAAGCAAAGAGGTGCATTTATCTTTGCCGATGACTCATCACCTGAACAATAACCGCTGCTTCAGGTAACTCACCGTTGCTCTCCTTGCTTGAGTTGGCACCGGCACCGGCATTCCGCTGTGCTACTCGCTCGGTGCCTTGAAAGTGAAAAACATGTTCCCATTATCTAGTCATGTGGATACCGGTCACACATTTCTACAGACAACAACGCCAACCCACCTTGCTGTTGCGCTCTCCTCGCCTCTCCATCGCCAGCCTCTGGTGCACAGCTCGTCCCTCTGCACCTGAAGAAAAAAGATCACACAAGTCATCCTAATGACATGCGATGCCTTAGCAATTTAGACATCTCGATTCCATTTATGACTGTCCTCCCTATTTAACACTACAGCCAGGCACAAAAAGAGGCAAACCCCGCTACAATAAAAGGTTAAGCCCCACACCTACCCCACCCTCCGAATTCAAACTGCTCTACGACGGCTCCAGCGGCTTGTCCCGGGAAGACGTGCTCGTCCCCTCTGTGGCTGCAAACCCCAGGCAAATCACTCTCCCTCGTCTGCTGCGTAGACGGCTACGTGTTCGGTAATGGACCGTACGGCCCCGGCCTTCAAAGCCTAAGCATACACACGTATCAATCACAGAACCTTACGGTTCGTCTTCTAGCCCGTCCTAAGACTTCGGTGCCACGGGCAGAGCAACTCCAACAACACGCAAACACGCACGGACCGACACCGCACGCGAGACCAATGACGCGAGATCCTGAGGCAAAAGAAACGCCGTAAGAAGAATGACTCCCAGGCAAGAGACGCCATCGGGCAGCAAGGACTACGGGGCCATAAAGGAGAACCGCTGGCAGCCCTGGAAGAGCGCAAGACCCTGGCCCGTTACAAAGAGATGTGGCCGCAACCGGGAGGATGCGCGTGCAAGAAGCCCCGCTTAAAGGCCTAAAGACTTCGGGGATGCACAGAAAAAAAAAAACCCAGAACAGGGATCCAACTAAACAGATGACCGATCTTCAGGGATGCTGACGTGGGCCGCGATGCCGCCACAAATGATGAAGGACCAGACTCTTCCAAGAGAAGTGGTCGATCCACGCTTTTAAGATTGCCGTGCAAGAAAAGCAGTGCCACAATAGCACTGTGCGATGGGTACAGGCATTTGAGACTATAGAGATGGAGCCCGAGGTGCGTACTGCTTGCCTCGATAGCAAAGAGGAGATGGAGACCCAAGACAGGTCCGACACAAAGCACACAGACAACATAAACCACACAATGACACAGACACAGGCTGGAACTGCCCTGCCCGGCAGCTGCTAGCGTTGCGTCGAGAAGTAATCCCCTCTGCCTTGACCTGCCCAAAAGGGACAATTCCCACACAGCCCTCTCCTCTATGCTAGAATCCCTCCCCGCCCCTCCCAACCTACAGCCCTCTTCCCAGCCCCAGACCGGCCCTGGTCCCTCCACTTAGCTTTCAGAGGGCCGAGGACCTGAAGACGTCCCCGGCAGAAACACTCAACTGGCAACGGCCGACGGGAACGACACCGCAGTCACCAGTTTCCTCTGCACGGCCTGCAGGAAAACCAAACACAAATCAAAAGCTGTGCTCACAAGTCAAAGTTGCGCTGCTGCCTGCCAACGTCTCCCACAAGGCACATCCTCGCGGCAAAACTGCCACGGCGTACTACTCACCTGCTCCTTGCCCGTCCAAACATCCAACGCTGTGGCCGTCGTCTCCTGGGGCAGCTAAGGTAACAGGAGATGCAAATTACTGTTGCGATTGTGAGAAATCCGTTCCCGTGCTCCCTCTCCCTACTGCCCGGCTCACCTCAAAGGCTCTTCCCGGTCCAAAGGTGGCCCAAAGGGCACCTGCAAAACCAAATGTAAATGCTCAAGTGAGTTGCTGTATCGCTCTTAGGCATCGGCTCAAGCAACAGCCTCCTCACCTTCTCGGACCGCATCTTCTGACGTGGCTTTGCCCCTCTGAGGCTGCGTGCGGCACCTGCAAAACACAAAGACAACAACACGTGCTCAGATCCTACCCAAAAGCACGTGTTGCCCCCACCGATTCCTATTTTGCCCTCCCTTACCTTGACTTCTCGCCCGCTCGGCCTCAGTCATCTCACGCTTAGTCTTGCGCAGCGCCTGCAGTACAGAAGCAAACAGGTGCTTTTATCTTTGCCCGGTAACTCATCACCTGAACTAATAACCGCTGCTTCAAGGTAACTCACCATTGCTCTCCTTGCTCGAGTTGGCGCCGGCACCGGCATTCCGCTGTGCTACTTCCTCAGTGCCTTGAAAGGGAAAAATATGTTCCCCATTATCTAGACATGTAGACACCGGTCACACATTTCTACAGACAACAACGCCAACACACCTTGCTGTTGCGCTCTCCTCGCCTCTCCATCGCCAGCATTTTGTGTGCAGCTCGTCCCTCCGCACCTGAAGAAAAAAGATCACACAAGTCATCCTAATGACATGCGATGCCTTAGAAATTTAGACAACTGAATTCCATTTATGACTGTCCTCCCTATTTAACACTACAGCCAGGCACAAAAAGAGGCAAACCCCGCTACAATAAAAGGTTAGGCCCCACACCTACCCCACCCTCCGAATTCAAACTGCTCTACGAGGGCTCCAGCGGCTTGTCCCGGGAAGACGTGCTCGTCCCCTCTGTGGCTGCAAACCCCAGGCAAATCACTCTCCCTCGTCTGCTGCGTAGACGGCTACGTGTTCGGTAATGGACCGTACGGCCCTGGCCTTCAAAGCCTAAGCATACACACGTATCAATCACAGAACCTTACGGTTCGTCTTCTAGCCCGTCCTAAGACTTCGGTGCCACGGGCAGAGCAACTCCAACAACACGCAAACACGCACGGACCGACACCGCACGCGAGACCAATGACGCAAGATCCGGAGGCAAAAGAAGTGCCGTAAGAAGAATGACTCCCAGGCAAGAGACGCCATCGGGCAGGAAGGACCACGGGGCCGTGAAGGAGACTCTCTGGCAGCCCTGGAAGAGCGCAAGACCCTGGCCCGTTACAAAGAGATGTGGCCGCAACTGGGAGGATGCGCGTGCAAGAAGCCCCGCTTAAAGGCCTAAAGACTTGGTGGATGCACAGAAAAACAAAATCCCAGAACAGGGATCCAACTAAACAGATGACCGATCTTCAGGGATGCTGACGTGGGCCGCGATGCCGCCGCAAATGATGAAGGACCAGACTCTTCCAAGAGAAGTGGTCGATCCACGCTTTTAAGATTGCCGTGCAAGAAAAGCAGTGCCACAATAGCACTGTGCGATGGGTACAGGCATTTGAGACTATAGAGATGGAGCCCGAGGTGCGTACTGCTTGCCTCGATAGCAAAGAGGAGATGGAGACCCAAGACAGGTCCGACACAAAGCACACAGACAACATAAACCACACAATGACACAGACACAGGCTGGAACTGCCCTGCCCGGCAGCTGCTAGCGTTGCGTCGAGAAGTAATCCCCTCTGCCTTGACCTGCCCAAAAGGGACAATTCCCACACAGCCCTCTCCTCTATGCTAGAATCCCTCCCCGCCCCTCCCAACCTACAGCCCTCTTCCCAGCCCCAGACCGGCCCTGGTCCCTCCACTTAGCTTTCAGAGGGCCGAGGACCTGAAGACGTCCCCGGCAGAAACACTCAACTGGCAACGGCCGACGGGAACGACACCGCAGTCACCAGTTTCCTCTGCACGGCCTGCAGGAAAACCAAACACAAATCAAAAGCTGTGCTCACAAGTCAAAGTTGCGCTGCTGCCTGCCAACGTCTCCCACAAGGCACATCCTCGCGGCAAAACTGCCACGGCGTACTACTCACCTGCTCCTTGCCCGTCCAAACATCCAACGCTGCGGCCGTCATCTCCTGGAGCACCTAAGGTACCAGGAGATGCAAATTACTGTTGCGATTGTGAGAAATCCGTTCCCGTGCTCCCTCTCCCTACTGCCCGGCTCACCTCAAAGGCTCTTCCCGGTCCAAAGGTGGCCCAAAGGGCACCTGCAAAACCAAATGTAAATGCTCAAGTGAGTTGCTGTATCGCTCTTAGGCATCGGCTCAAGCAACAGCCTCCTCACCTTCTCGGACCGCATCTTCTGACGTGGCTTTGCCCCTCTGAGGCTGCGTGCGGCACCTGCAAAACACAAAGACAACAACACGTGCTCAGATCCTACCCAAAAGCACGTGTTGCCCGCACCGATTCCTATTTTGCCCTCCGTTACCTTGACTTCTCGCCCGCTCGGACTCAGTCATCTCACGCTTAGTCTTGCACAGCGCCTGCAATACAGAAGCAAACAGGTGCTTTTATCTTTGCCCGGTAACTCATCACCTGAACTAATAACCGCTGCTTCAGGTAACTCACCATTGCTCTCCTTGCTCGGGTTGGCACCGGCACCGGCATTCCGCTGTGCTACTTCCTCAGTGCCTTGAAAGGGAAAAATATGTTCCCCGTTATCTAGTCATGTAGACACCGGTCACACATTCCTACAGACAACAATGCCAACCCACCTTGCTGTTGTGCTCTCCTCGCCTCTCCATCGTCAGCCTTTTGAGCGCAGCTCGTCCCTCCGCACCTGAAGAAAAAAGATCACACAAGTCATCCTAATGACATGCGATGCCTTAGAAATTTAGACATCTCAATTCCATTTATGACTGTGCTCCCTATTTAACACTACAGCCAGGCACAAAAAGAGGCAAACCCCGCTACAATAAAAGGTTAAGCCCCACACCTACCCCACCCTCCGAATTCAAACTGCTCTGCGACCGCTCCAGCGGCTTGTCCCGGGAAGACATGCTCGTCCCCTCTGTGGCTGCAAACCCCAGGCAAATCACTCTCCCTCGTCTGCTGAGTAGACGGCTACGTGTTCGGTAATGGACCGTACGGCACCGGCCTTCAAAGCCTAAGCATACACACGTATCAATCACAGAACCTTACGGTTCGTCTTCTAGCCCGTCCTAAGACTTCGGTGCCACGGGCAGAGCAACTCCAACAACACGCAAACACGCACGGACCGACACCGCACGTGAGACCAATGACGCGAGATCCTGAGGCAAAAGAAGTGCCGTAAGAAGAATGACTCCCAGGCAAGAGACGCCATCGGGCAGGAAGGACCACGGGGCCGTGAAGGAGAATCTCTGGCAGCCCTGGAAGAGTGCAAGACCCTGGCCCGTTACAAAGAGATGTGGCCGCAACTGGGAGGATGCACGTGCAAGAAGCCCCGCTTAAAGGCCTAAAGACTTCGTGGATGCATGGAAAATGGATCTGCTCAAACAACAGCCTCCTCACCTTCTCGGACCGCATGTTGTCATGTGGTTTTACCCCTCTGAGTAGGCGTGTGGCACCTGCTAAAAACAAAGAAGATGACACATGCTTAGATTCTATTGAAAAGCACTCGTTGCCCGCACCGATTCCTATTTTGCCCTCCGTTACCTTGACTTCTCGCCCGCTTGGTCTCTGTACAGTCATGCTGCCATGTTGAGGCTTGCACAGCGCCTGCAATACAGAAGCAAAGAGGTGCATTTATCTTTGCCGATGACTCATCACCTGAACAATAACCGCTGCTTCAGGTAACTCACCGTTGCTCTCCTTGCTTGAGTTGGCACCGGCACCGGCATTCCGCTGTGCTACTCGCTCGGTGCCTTGAAAGTGAAAAACATGTTCCCATTATCTAGTCATGTGGATACCGGTCACACATTTCTACAGACAACAACGCCAAACCACCTTGCTGTTGCGCTCTCCTCGCCTCTCCATCGCCAGCCTCTGGTGCACAGCTCGTCCCTCTGCACCTGAAGAAAAAAGATCACACAAGTCATCCTAATGACATGCGATGCCTTAGCAATTTAGACATCTCGATTCCATTTATGACTGTCCTCCCTATTTAACACTACAGCCAGGCACAAAAAGAGGCAAACCCCGCTACAATAAAAGGTTAAGCCCCACACCTACCCCACCCTCCGAATTCAAACTGCTCTACGACGGCTCCAGCGGCTTGTCCCGGGAAGAGGTTCTCGTCCCCTCTGTGGCTGCAAACCCCAGGCAAATCACTCTCCCTCGTCTGCTGCGTAGACGGCTACGTGTTCGGTAATGGACCGTACGGCCCCGGCCTTCAAAGCCTAAGCATACACACGTATCAATCACAGAACCTTACGGTTCGTCTTCTAGCCCGTCCTAAGACTTCGGTGCCACGGGCAGAGCAACTCCAACAACACGCAAACACGCACGGACCGACACCGCACGCGAGACCAATGACGCGAGATCCTGAGGCAAAAGAAACGCCGTAAGAAGAATGACTCCCAGGCAAGAGACGCCATCGGGCAGCAAGGACTACGGGGCCATAAAGGAGAACCGCTGGCAGCCCTGGAAGAGCGCAAGACCCTGGCCCGTTACAAAGAGATGTGGCCGCAACCGGGAGGATGCGCGTGCAAGAAGCCCCGCTTAAAGGCCTAAAGACTTCGGGGATGCACAGAAAAAAAAAACCCAGAACAGGGATCCAACTAAACAGATGACCGATCTTCAGGGATGCTGACGTGGGCCGCGATGCCGCCGCAAATGATGAAGGACCAGACTCTTCCAAGAGAAGTGGTCGATCCACGCTTTTAAGATTGCCGTGCAAGAAAAGCAGTGCCACAATAGCACTGTGCGATGGGTACAGGCATTTGAGACTATAGAGATGGAGCCCGAGGTGCGTACTGCTTGCCTCGATAGCAAAGAGGAGATGGAGACCCAAGACAGGTCCGACACAAAGCACACAGACAACATAAACCACACAATGACACAGACACAGGCTGGAACTGCCCTGCCCGGCAGCTGCTAGCGTTGCGTCGAGAAGTAATCCCCTCTGCCTTGACCTGCCCAAAAGGGACAATTCCCACACAGCCCTCTCCTCTATGTTAGAATCCCTCCCCGCCCCTCCCAACCTACAGCCCTCTTCCCAGCCCCAGACCGGCCCTGGTCCCTCCACTTAGCTTTCAGAGGGCCGTGGACCTGAAGACGTCCCCGGCAGAAACACTCAACTGGCAACGGCCGACGGGAACGACACCGCAGTCACCAGATTCCTCTGCACGGCCGGCAGGAAAACCAAACACAAATCAAAAGCTGTGCTCACAAGTCAAAGTTGCGCTGCTGCCTGCCAACGTCTCCCACAAGGCACATCCTCGCGGCAAAACTGCCACGGCGTACTACTCACCTGCTCCTTGCCCGTCCAAACATCCAACGCTGCGGCCGTCGTCTCCTGGGGCAGCTAAGGTAACAGGAGATGCAAATTACTGTTGCGATTGTGAGAAATCCGTTCCCGTGCTCCCTCTCCCTACTGCCCGGCTCACCTCAAAGGCTCTTCCCGGTCCAAAGGTGGCCCAAAGGGCACCTGCAAAACCAAATGTAAATGCTCAAGTGAGTTGCTGTATCGCTCTTAGGCATCGGCTCAAGCAACAGCCTCCTCACCTTCTCGGACCGCATCTTCTGACGTGGCTTTGCCCCTCTGAGGCTGCGTGCGGCACCTGCAAAACACAAAGACAACAACACGTGCTCAGATCCTACCCAAAAGCACGTGTTGCCCGCACCGATTCCTATTTTGCCCTCCCTTACCTTGACTTCTCGCCCGCTCGGCCTCAGTCATCTCACGCTTAGTCTTGCACAGCGCCTGCAATACAGAAGCAAACAGGTGCTTTTATCTTTGCCCGGTAACTCATCACCTGAACTAAGTTAGCTGCTTCAGCTAACTCACCATTGCTCTCCTTGCTCGAGTTGGCGCCGGCACCGGCATTCCGCTGTGCTACTTCCTCAGTGCCTTGAAAGGGAAATGTATGTTCCCCGTTATCTAGTCATGTAGACACCGGTCACACATTCCTACAGACAACAATGCCAACCCACCTTGCTGTTGTGCTCTCCTCGCCTCTCCATCGCTAGCCTTTTGTGCGCAGCTCGTCCCTCCGCACCTGAAGATAAAAGATCACACAAGTCATCCTAATGACATGCGATGCCTTAGCAATTTAGACATCCCGGTTCCATTTATGACTGTCCTCCCTATTTAACACTACAGCCAGGCACAAAAAGAGGCAAACCCCGCTACAATAAAAGGTTAAGCCCCACACCTACCCCACCCTCCGAATTCAAACTGCTCTACGACCGCTCCAGCGGCTTGTCCCGGGAAGACGTGCTCGTCCCCTCTGTGGCTGCAAACCCCAGGCAAATCACTCTCCCTCGTCTGCTGCGTAGACGGCTACGTGTTCGGTAATGGACCGTACGGCCCTGGCCTTCAAAGCCTAAGCATACACACGTATCAATCACAGAACCTTACGGTTCGTCTTCTAGCCCGTCCTAAGACTTCGGTGCCACGGGCAGAGCAACTCCAACAACACGCAAACACGCACGGACCGACACCGCACGCGAGACCAATGACGCGAGATCCGGAGGCAAAAGAAGTGCCGTAAGAAGAATGACTCCCAGGCAAGAGACGCCATCGGGCAGGAAGGACCACGGGGCCGCGAAGGAGAAGCTCTGGCAGCCCTGGAAGAGTGCAAGACCCTGGCCCGTTACAAAGAGATGTGGCCGCAACTGGGAGGATGCGCGTGCAAGAAGCCCCGCTTAAAGGCCTAAAGACTTCGTGGATGCATGGAAAATGGATCGGCTCAAACAACAGCCTGCTCACCTTCTCGGACCGCATGTTGTCATGTGGTTTTACCCCTCTGAGTAGGCGTGTGGCACCTGCTAAAAACAAAGAAGATGACACATGCTTAGATTCTATTGAAAAGCACTCGTTGCCCGCACCGATTCCTATTTTGCCCTCCGTTACCTTGACTTCTCGCCCGCTTGGTCTCTGTACAGTCATGCTGCCATGTTGAGGCTTGCACACGTCCTGCAATACAGAAAGCAAAGAGGTGCATTTATCTTTGCCGATGACTCATCACCTGAACAATAACCGCTGCTTCAGGTAACTCACCGTTGCTCTCCTTGCTTGAGTTGGCACCGGCACCGGCATTCCGCTGTGCTACTCGCTCGGTGCCTTGAAAGTGAAAAACATGTTCCCATTATCTAGTCATGTGGATACCGGTCACACATTTCTACAGACAACAACGCCAACCCACCTTGCTGTTGCGCTCTCCTCGCCTCTCCATCGCCAGCCTTTGGTGCACAGCTCGTCCCTCTGCACCTGAAGATAAAAGATCACACAAGTCATCCTGATGACATGCGATGCCTTAGCAATTTAGACATCTCGATTCCATTTATGACTATCATCCGTATTTAACACTACAGCCAGGCACAAAAAGAGGCAAACCCCGCTACAATAAAAGGTTAAGCCCCACACCTACCCCACCCTCCGAATTCAAACTGCTCTACGACGGCTCCAGCGGCTTGTCCCGGGAAGACGTGCTCGTCCCCTCTGTGGCTGCAAACCCCAGGCAAATCACTCTCCTTCGTCTGCTGCGTAGACGGCTACGTGTTCGGTAATGGACCGTACGGCTCCGGCCTTCAAAGCCTAAGCATACACACGTATCAATCACAGAACCTTACGGTTCGTCTTCTAGCCCGTCCTAAGACTTCGGTGCCACGGGCAGAGCAACTCCAACAACACGCAAACACGCACGGACCGACACCGCACGCGAGACCAATGACGCGAGATCCTGAGGCAAAAGAAAGGCCGTAAGAAGAATGAATCCCAGGCAAGAGACGCCATCGGGCAGGAAGGACTACGGGGCCATAAAGGAGAACCGCTGGCAGCCCTGGAAGAGAGCAAGACCCTGGCCCGTTACAAAGAGATGTGGCCGCAACTGGGAGGATGCGCGTGCAAGAAGCCCCGCTTAAAGGCCTAAAGACTTCGGGGATGCACAGAAAAAAAAAAATCCCAGAACAGGGATCCAACTAAACAGATGACCGATCTTCAGGGATGCTGACGTGGGCCGCGATGCCGCCGCAAATGATGAAGGACCAGACTCTTCCAAGAGAAGTGGTCGATCCACGCTTTTAAGATTGCCGTGCAAGAAAAGCAGTGCCACAATAGCACTGTGCGATGGGTACAGGCATTTGAGACTATAGAGATGGAGCCCGAGGTGCGTACTGCTTGCCTCGATAGCAAAGAGGAGATGGAGACCCAAGACAGGTCCGAGACAAAGCACACAGACAACATAAACCACACAATGACACAGACACAGGCTGGAACTGCCCTGCCCGGCAGCTGCTAGCGTTGCGTCGAGAAGTAATCCCCTCTGCCTTGACCTGCCCAAAAGGGACAATTCCCACACAGCCCTCTCCTCTATGCTAGAATCCCTCCCCGCCCCTCCCAACCTACAGCCCTCTTCCCAGCCCCAGACCGGCCCTGGTCCCTCCACTTAGCTTTCAGAGGGCCGAGGACCTGAAGACGTCCCCGGCAGAAACACTCAACTGGCAACGGCCGACGGGAACGACACCGCAGTCACCAGTTTCCTCTGCACGGCCTGCAGGAAAACCAAACACAAATCAAAAGCTGTGCTCACAAGTCAAAGTTGCGCTGCTGCCTGCCAACGTCTCCCACAAGGCACATCCTCGCGGCAAAACTGCCACGGCGTACTACTCACCTGCTCCTTGCCCATCCAAACATCCAACGCTGCGGCCGTCATCTCCTGGGGCACCTAAGGTACCAGGAGATTCAAATTACTGTTGCGATTGTGAGAAATCCGTTCCCGTGCTCCCTCTCCCTACTGCCCGGCTCACCTCAAAGGCTCTTCCCGGTCCAAAGGTGGCCCAAAGGGCACCTGCAAAACCAAATGTGAATGCTCAAGTGAGTTGCTGTATCGCTCTTAGGCATCGGCTCAAGCAACAGCCTCCTCACCTTCTCGGACCGCATCTTCTGACGTGGCTTTGCCCCTCTGAGGCTGCGTGCGGCACCTGCAAAACACAAAGACAACAACACGTGCTCAGATCCTACCCAAAAGCACGTGTTGCCCGCACCGATTCCTATTTTGCCCTCCCTTACCTTGACTTCTCGCCCGCTCGGCCTCAGTCATCTCACGCTTAGTCTTGCACAGCGCCTGCAATACAGAAGCAAACAGGTGCTTTTATCTTTGCCCGGTAACTCATCACCTGAACTAATAACCGCTACTTCAGGTAACTCACTATTGCTCTCCTTGCTCGAGTTGGCGCCGGCACCGGCATTCCGCTGTGCTACTTCTTCAGTGCCTTGAAAGGGAAAAATATGTTCCCCATTATCTAGTCATGTAGACACCGGTCACACATTCCTACAGACAACAATGCCAACCCACCTTGCTGTTGTGCTCTCCTCGCCTCTCCATCGCCAGCCTTTTGTGCGCAGCTCGTCCCTCCGCACCTGAAGAAAAAAGATCACACAAGTCATCCTAATGACATGCGATGCCTTAGCAATTTAGACATCTCGATTCCATTTATGACTGTCCTCCCTATTTAACACTACAGCCAGGCACAAAAAGAGGCAAACCCCGCTACAATAAAAGGTTAGGCCCCACACCTACCCCACCCTCCGAATTCAAACTGCTCTACGACGGCTCCAGCGGCTTGTCCCGGGAAGACGTGCTCGTCCCCTCTGTGGCTGCAAACCCCAGGCAAATCACTCTCCCTCGTCTGCTGCGTAGACGGCTACGTGTTCGGTAATGGACCGTACGGCCCCAGCCTTCAAAGCCTAAGCATACACACGTATCAATCACAGAACCTTACGGTTCGTCTTCTAGCCCGTCCTAAGACTTCGGTGCCACGGGCAGAGCAACTCCAACAACACGCAAACACGCACGGACCGACACCGCACGTGAGACCAATGACGCGAGATCCTGAGGCAAAAGAAAGGCCGTAAGAAGAATGACTCCCAGGCAAGAGACGCCATCGGGCAGCAAGGACCACGGGGCCATAAAGGAGAACCGCTGGCAGCCCTGGAAGAGCGCAAGACCCTGGCCCGTTACAAAGAGATGTGGCCGCAACCGGGAGGATGCGCGTGCAAGAAGCCCCGCTTAAAAGCCTAAAGACTTCGGGGATGCACAGAAAAAAAAAAATGCCAGAACAGGGAGCCAACTAAACAGATGACCGATCTTCAGGGATGCTGACGTGGGCCGCGATGCCGCCGCAAATGATGAAGGACCAGACTCTTCCAAGAGAAGTGGTCGATCCACGCTTTTAAGATTGCCGTGCAAGAAAAGCAGTGCCACAATAGCACTGTGCGATGGGTACAGGCATTTGAGACTATAGAGATGGAGCCCGAGGTGCGTACTGCTTGCCTCGATAGCAAAGAGGAGATGGAGACCCAAGACAGGTCCGACACAAAGCACACAGACAACATAAACCACACAATGACACAGACACAGGCTGGAACTGCCCTGCCCGGCAGCTGCTAGCGTTGCGTCGAGAAGTAATCCCCTCTGCCTTGACCTGCCCAAAAGGGACAATTCCCACACAGCCCTCTCCTCTATGCTAGAATCCCTCCCCGCCCCTCCCAACCTACAGCCCTCTTCCCAGCCCCAGACCGGCCCTGGTCCCTCCACTTAGCTTTCAGAGGGCCGAGGACCTGAAGACGTCCCCGGCAGAAACACTCAACTGGCAACGGCCGACGGGAACGACACCGCAGTCACCAGTTTCCTCTGCACGGCCTGCAGGAAAACCAAACACAAATCAAAAGCTGTGCTCACAAGTCAAAGTTGCGCTGCTGCCTGCCAACGTCTCCCACAAGGCACATCCTCGCGGCAAAACTGCCACGGCGTACTACTCACCTGCTCCTTGCCCGTCCAAACATCCAACGCTGTGGCCGTCGTCTCCTGGGGCAGCTAAGGTAACAGGAGATGCAAATTACTGTTGCGATTGTGAGAAATCCGTTCCCGTGCTCCCTCTCCCTACTGCCCGGCTCACCTCAAAGGCTCTTCCCGGTCCAAAGGTGGCCCAAAGGGCACCTGCAAAACCAAATGTAAATGCTCAAGTGAGTTGCTGTATCGCTCTTAGGCATCGGCTCAAGCAACAGCCTCCTCACCTTCTCGGACCGCATCTTCTGACGTGGCTTTGCCCCTCTGAGGCTGCGTGCGGCACCTGCAAAACACAAAGACAACAACACGTGCTCAGATCCTACCCAAAAGCACGTGTTGCCCCCACCGATTCCTATTTTGCCCTCCCTTACCTTGACTTCTCGCCCGCTCGGCCTCAGTCATCTCACGCTTAGTCTTGCGCAGCGCCTGCAGTACAGAAGCAAACAGGTGCTTTTATCTTTGCCCGGTAACTCATCACCTGAACTAATAACCGCTGCTTCAAGGTAACTCACCATTGCTCTCCTTGCTCGAGTTGGCGCCGGCACCGGCATTCCGCTGTGCTACTTCCTCAGTGCCTTGAAAGGGAAAAATATGTTCCCCATTATCTAGACATGTAGACACCGGTCACACATTTCTACAGACAACAACGCCAACACACCTTGCTGTTGCGCTCTCCTCGCCTCTCCATCGCCAGCATTTTGTGTGCAGCTCGTCCCTCCGCACCTGAAGAAAAAAGATCACACAAGTCATCCTAATGACATGCGATGCCTTAGAAATTTAGACAACTGAATTCCATTTATGACTGTCCTCCCTATTTAACACTACAGCCAGGCACAAAAAGAGGCAAACCCCGCTACAATAAAAGGTTAGGCCCCACACCTACCCCACCCTCCGAATTCAAACTGCTCTACGAGGGCTCCAGCGGCTTGTCCCGGGAAGACGTGCTCGTCCCCTCTGTGGCTGCAAACCCCAGGCAAATCACTCTCCCTCGTCTGCTGCGTAGACGGCTACGTGTTCGGTAATGGACCGTACGGCCCTGGCCTTCAAAGCCTAAGCATACACACGTATCAAACACAGAACCTTACGGTTCGTCTTCTAGCCCGTCCTAAGACTTCGGTGCCACGGGCAGAGCAACTCCAACAACACGCAAACACGCACGGACCGACACCGCACGCGAGACCAATGACGCAAGATCCGGAGGCAAAAGAAGTGCCGTAAGAAGAATGACTCCCAGGCAAGAGACGCCATCGGGCAGGAAGGACCACGGGGCCGTGAAGGAGACTCTCTGGCAGCCCTGGAAGAGCGCAAGACCCTGGCCCGTTACAAAGAGATGTGGCCGCAACTGGGAGGATGCGCGTGCAAGAAGCCCCGCTTAAAGGCCTAAAGACTTGGTGGATGCACAGAAAAACAAAATCCCAGAACAGGGATCCAACTAAACAGATGACCGATCTTCAAGGATGCTGACGTGGGCCGCGATGCCGCCGCAAATGATGAAGGACCAGACTCTTCCAAGAGAAGTGGTCGATCCACGCTTTTAAGATTGCCGTGCAAGAAAAGCAGTGCCACAATAGCACTGTGCGATGGGTACAGGCATTTGAGACTATAGAGATGGAGCCCGAGGTGCGTACTGCTTGCCTCGATAGCAAAGAGGAGATGGAGACCCAAGACAGGTCCGAGACAAAGCACACAGACAACATAAACCACACAATGACACAGACACAGGCTGGAACTGCCCTGCCCGGCAGCTGCTAGCGTTGCGTCGAGAAGTAATCCCCTCTGCCTTGACCTGCCCAAAAGGGACAATTCCCACACAGCCCTCTCCTCTATGCTAGAATCCCTCCCCGCCCCTCCCAACCTACAGCCCTCTTCCCAGCCCCAGACCGGCCCTGGTCCCTCCACTTAGCTTTCAGAGGGCCGAGGACCTGAAGACGTCCCCGGCAGAAACACTCAACTGGCAACGGCCGACGGGAACGACACCGCAGTCACCAGTTTCCTCTGCACGGCCTGCAGGAAAACCAAACACAAATCAAAAGCTGTGCTCACAAGTCAAAGTTGCGCTGCTGCCTGCCAACGTCTCCCACAAGGCACATCCTCGCGGCAAAACTGCCACGGCGTACTACTCACCTGCTCCTTGCCCGTCCAAACATCCAACGCTGCGGCCGTCGTCTCCTGGGGCAGCTAAGGTAACAGGAGATGCAAATTACTGTTGCGATTGTGAGAAATCCGTTCCCGTGCTCCCTCTCCCTACTGCCCGGCTCACCTCAAAGGCTCTTCCCGGTCCAAAGGTGGCCCAAAGGGCACCTGCAAAACCAAATGTAAATGCTCAAGTGAGTTGCTGTATCGCTCTTAGGCATCGGCTCAAGCAACAGCCTCCTCACCTTCTCGGACCGCATCTTCTGACGTGGCTTTGCCCCTCTGAGGCTGCGTGCGGCACCTGCAAAACACAAAGACAACAACACGTGCTCAGATCCTACCCAAAAGCACGTGTTGCCCGCACCGATTCCTATTTTGCCCTCCCTTACCTTGACTTCTCGCCCGCTCGGCCTCAGTCATCTCACGCTTAGTCTTGCACAGCGCCTGCAATACAGAAGCAAACAGGTGCTTTTATCTTTGCCCGGTAACTCATCACCTGAACTAATAACCGCTGCTTCAGCTAACTCACCATTGCTCTCCTTGCTCGAGTTGGCGCCGGCACCGGCATTCCGCTGTGCTACTTCCTCAGTGCCTTGAAAGGGAAATGTATGTTCCCCGTTATCTAGTCATGTAGACACCGGTCACACATTCCTACAGACAACAATGCCAACCCACCTTGCTGTTGTGCTCTCCTCGCCTCTCCATCGCTAGCCTTTTGTGCGCAGCTCGTCCCTCCGCACCTGAAGAAAAAAGATCACACAAGTCATCCTAATGACATGCGATGCCTTAGCAATTTAGACATCCCGGTTCCATTTATGACTGTCCTCCCTATTTAACACTACAGCCAGGCACAAAAAGAGGCAAACCCCGCTACAATAAAAGGTTAAGCCCCACACCTACCCCACCCTCCGAATTCAAACTGCTCTACGACCGCTCCAGCGGCTTGTCCCGGGAAGACGTGCTCGTCCCCTCTGTGGCTGCAAACCCCAGGCAAATCACTCTCCCTCGTCTGCTGCGTAGACGGCTACGTGTTCGGTAATGGACCGTACGGCCCTGGCCTTCAAAGCCTAAGCATACACACGTATCAATCACAGAACCTTACGGTTCGTCTTCTAGCCCGTCCTAAGACTTCGGTGCCACAGGCAGAGCAACTCCAACAACACGCAAACACGCACGGACCGACACCGCACGCGAGACCAATGACGCGAGATCCGGAGGCAAAAGAAGTGCCGTAAGAAGAATGACTCCCAGGCAAGAGACGCCATCGGGCAGGAAGGACCACGGGGCCGCGAAGGAAAATCTCTGGAAGCCCTGGAAGAGTGCAAGACCCTGGCCCGTTACAAAGAGATGTGGCCGCAACTGGGAGGATGCGCGTGCAAGAAGCCCCGCTTAAAGGCCTAAAGACTTCGTGGATGCATGGAAAATGGATCGGCTCAAACAACAGCCTGCTCACCTTCTCGGACCGCATGTTGTCATGTGGTTTTACCCCTCTGAGTAGGCGTGTGGCACCTGCTAAAAACAAAGAAGATGACACATGCTTAGATTCTATTGAAAAGCACTCGTTGCCCGCACCGATTCCTATTTTGCCCTCCGTTACCTTGACTTCTCGCCCGCTTGGTCTCTGTACAGTCATGCTGCCATGTTGAGGCTTGCACACGTCCTGCAATACAGAAAGCAAAGAGGTGCATTTATCTTTGCCGATGACTCATCACCTGAACAATAACCGCTGCTTCAGGTAACTCACCGTTGCTCTCCTTGCTTGAGTTGGCACCGGCACCGGCATTCCGCTGTGCTACTCGCTCGGTGCCTTGAAAGTGAAAAACATGTTCCCATTATCTAGTCATGTGGATACCGGTCACACATTTCTACAGACAACAACGCCAACCCACCTTGCTGTTGCGCTCTCCTCGCCTCTCCATCGCCAGCCTTTGGTGCACAGCTCGTCCCTCTGCACCTGAAGAAAAAAGATCACACAAGTCATTCTGATGACATGCGATGCCTTAGCAATTTAGACATCTCGATTCCATTTATGACTATCATCCGTATTTAACACTACAGCCAGGCACAAAAAGAGGCAAACCCCGCTACAATAAAAGGTTAAGCCCCACACCTACCCCACCCTCCGAATTCAAACTGCTCTACGACGGCTCCAGCGGCTTGTCCCGGGAAGACGTGCTCGTCCCCTCTGTGGCTGCAAACCCCAGGCAAATCACTCTCCTTCGTCTGCTGCGTAGACGGCTACGTGTTCGGTAATGGACCGTACGGCTCCGGCCTTCAAAGCCTAAGCATACACACGTATCAATCACAGAACCTTACGGTTCGTCTTCTAGCCCGTCCTAAGACTTCGGTGCCACGGGCAGAGCAACTCCAACAACACGCAAACACGCACGGACCGACACCGCACGCGAGACCAATGACGCGAGATCCTGAGGCAAAAGAAACGCCGTAAGAAGAATGACTCCCAGGCAAGAGACGCCATCGGGCAGGAAGGACTACGGGGCCATAAAGGAGAACCGCTGGCAGCCCTGGAAGAGCGCAAGACCCTGGCCCGTTACAAAGAGATGTGGCCGCAACCGGGAGGATGCGCGTGCAAGAAGCCCTGCTTAAAGGCCTAAAGACTTCGGGGATGCACAGAAAAAAAAAAATCCCAGAACAGGGATCCAACTAAACAGATGACCGATCTTCAGGGATGCTGACGTGGGCCGCGATGCCGCCGCAAATGATGAAGGACCAGACTCTTCCAAGAGAAGTGGTCGATCCACGCTTTTAAGATTGCCGTGCAAGAAAAGCAGTGCCACAATAGCACTGTGCGATGGGTACAGGCATTTGAGACTATAGAGATGGAGCCCGAGGTGCGTACTGCTTGCCTCGATAGCAAAGAGGAGATGGAGACCCAAGACAGGTCCGAGACAAAGCACACAGACAACATAAACCACACAATGACACAGACACAGGCTGGAACTGCCCTGCCCGGCAGCTGCTAGCGTTGCGTCGAGAAGTAATCCCCTCTGCCTTGACCTGCCCAAAAGGGACAATTCCCACACAGCCCTCTCCTCTATGCTAGAATCCCTCCCCGCCCCTCCCAACCTACAGCCCTCTTCCCAGCCCCAGACCGGCCCTGGTCCCTCCACTTGGCTTTCAGAGGGCCGAGGACCTGAAGACGTCCCCGGCAGAAACACTCAACTGGCAACGGCCGACGGGAACGACACCGCAGTCACCAGTTTCCTCTGCACGGCCTGCAGGAAAACCAAACACAAATCAAAAGCTGTGCTCACAAGTCAAAGTTGCGCTGCTGCCTGCCAACGTCTCCCACAAGGCACATCCTCGCGGCAAAACTGCCACGGCGTACTACTCACCTGCTCCTTGCCCATCCAAACATCCAACGCTGCGGCCGTCATCTCCTGGGGCACCTAAGGTACCAGGAGATGCAAATTACTGTTGCGATTGTGAGAAATCCGTTCCCGTGCTCCCTCTCCCTACTGCCCGGCTCACCTCAAAGGCTCTTCCCGGTCCAAAGGTGGCCCAAAGGGCACCTGCAAAACCAAATGTAAATGCTCAAGTGAGTTGCTGTATCGCTCTTAGGCATCGGCTCAAGCAACAGCCTCCTCACCTTCTCGGACCGCATCTTCTGACATGGCTTTGCCCCTCTGAGGCTGCGTGCGGCACCTGCAAAACACAAAGACAACAACACGTGCTCAGATCCTACCCAAAAGCACGTGTTGCCCGCACCGATTCCTATTTTGCCCTCCCTTACCTTGACTTCTCGCCCGCTCGGCCTCAGTCATCTCACGCTTAGTCTTGCACAGCGCCTGCAATACAGAAGCAAACAGGTGCTTTTATCTTTGCCCGGTAACTCATCACCTGAACTAATAACCGCTGCTTCAGGTAACTCACTATTGCTCTCCTTGCTCGAGTTGGCGCCGGCACCGGCATTCCGCTGTGCTACTTCCTCAGTGCCTTGAAAGGGAAAAATATGTTCCCCATTATCTAGTCATGTAGACACCGGTCACACATTCCTACAGACAACAATGCCAACCCACCTTGCTGTTGTGCTCTCCTCGCCTCTCCATCGCCAGCCTTTTGTGCGCAGCTCGTCCCTCCGCACCTGAAGAAAAAAGATCACACAAGTCATCCTAATGACATGCGATGCCTTAGCAATTTAGACATCTCGATTCCATTTATGACTGTCCTCCCTATTTAACACTACAGCCAGGCACAAAAAGAGGCAAACCCCGCTACAATAAAAGGTTAGGCCCCACACCTACCCCACCCTCCGAATTCAAACTGCTCTACGACCGCTCCAGCGGCTTGTCCCGGGAAGACGTGCTCGTCCCCTCTGTGGCTGCAAACCCCAGCCAAATCACTCTCCCTCGTCTGCTGCGTAGACGGCTACGTGTTCGGTAATGGACCGTACGGCCCCGGCCTTCAAAGCCTAAGCATACACACGTATCAATCACAGAACCTTACGGTTCGTCTTCTAGCCCGTCCTAAGACTTCGGTGCCACGGGCAGAGCAACTCCAACAACACGCAAACACGCACGGACCGACACCGCACGCGAGACCAATGACGCGAGATCCGGAGGCAAAAGAAACGCCGTAAGAAGAATGACTCCCAGGCAAGAGACGCCATCGGGCAGCAAGGACCACGGGGCCATAAAGGAGAACCGCTGGCAGCCCTGGAAGAGCGCAAGACCCTGGCCCGTTACAAAGAGATGTGGCCGCAACTGGGAGGATGCGCGTGCAAGAAGCCCCGCTTAAAGGCCTAAAGACTTCGGGGATGCACAGAAAAAAAAAAATCCCAGAACAGGGATCCAACTAAACAGATGACCGATCTTCAGGGATGCTGACGTGGGCCGCGATGCCGCCGCAAATGATGAAGGACCAGACTCTTCCAAGAGAAGTGGTCGATCCACGCTTTTAAGATTGCCGTGCAAGAAAAGCAGTGCCACAATAGCACTGTGCGATGGGTACAGGCATTTGAGACTATAGAGATGGAGCCCGAGGTGCGTACTGCTTGCCTCGATAGCAAAGAGGAGATGGAGACGCAAGACAGGTCCGAGACAAAGCACACAGACAACATAAACCACACAATGACACAGACACAGGCTGGAACTGCCCTGCCCGGCAGCTGCTAGCGTTGCGTCGAGAAGTAATCCCCTCTGCCTTGACCTGCCCAAAAGGGACAATTCCCACACAGCCCTCTCCTCTATGCTAGAATCCCTCCCCACCCCTCCCAACCTACAGCCCTCTTCCCAGCCCCAGACCGGCCCTGGTCCCTCCACTTAGCTTTCAGAGGGCCGAGGACCTGAAGACGTCCCCGGCAGAAACACTCAACTGGCAACGGCCGACGGGAACGACACCGCAGTCACCAGTTTCCTCTGCACGGCCTGCAGGAAAACCAAACACAAATCAAAAGCTGTGCTCACAAGTCAAAGTTGCGCTGCTGCCTGCCAACGTCTCCCACAAGGCACATCCTCGCGGCAAAACTGCCACGGCGTACTACTCACCTGCTCCTTGCCCATCCAAACATCCAACGCTGCGGCCGTCATCTCCTGGGGCACCTAAGGTACCAGGAGATGCAAATTACTGTTGCGATTGTGAGAAATCCGTTCCCGTGCTCCCTCTCCCTACTGCCCGGCTCACCTCAAAGGCTCTTCCCGGTCCAAAGGTGGCCCAAAGGGCACCTGCAAAACCAAATGTAAATGCTCAAGTGAGTTGCTGTATCGCTCTTAGGCATCGGCTCAAGCAACAGCCTCCTCACCTTCTCGGACCGCATCTTCTGACGTGGCTTTGCCCCTCTGAGGCTGCGTGCGGCACCTGCAAAACACAAAGACAACAACACGTGCTCAGATCCTACCCAAAAGCACGTGTTGCCCGCACCGATTCCTATTTTGCCCTCCCTTACCTTGACTTCTCGCCCGCTCGGCCTCAGTCATCTCACGCTTAGTCTTGCGCAGCGCCTGCAATACAGAAGCAAACAGGTGCTTTTATCTTTGCCCGGTAACTCATCACCTGAACTAAGTTAGCTGCTTCAGCTAACTCACCATTGCTCTCCTTGCTCGAGTTGGCGCCGGCACCGGCATTCCGCTGTGCTACTTCCTCAGTGCCTTGAAAGGGAAAAGTATGTTCCCCGTTATCTAGTCATGTAGACACCGGTCACACATTCCTACAGACAACAATGCCAACCCACCTTGCTGTTGTGCTCTCCTCGCCTCTCCATCGCTAGCCTTTTGTGCGCAGCTCGTCCCTCCGCACCTGAAGAAAAAAGATCACACAAGTCATCCTAATGACATGCGATGCCTTAGCAATTTAGACATCCCGGTTCCATTTATGACTGTCCTCCCTATTTAACACTACAGCCAGGCACAAAAAGAGGCAAACCCCGCTACAATAAAAGGTTAAGCCCCACACCTACCCCACCCTCCGAATTCAAACTGCTCTACGACCGCTCCAGCGGCTTGTCCCGGGAAGACATGCTCGTCCCCTCTGGGGCTGCAAACCCCAGGCAAATCACTCTCCCTCGTCTGCTGCGTAGACGGCTACGTGTTCGGTAATGGACCGTACGGCCCTGGCCTTCAAAGCCTAAGCATACACACGTATCAATCACAGAACCTTACGGTTCGTCTTCTAGCCCGTCCTAAGACTTCGGTGCCACGGGCAGAGCAACTCCAACAACACGCAAACACGCACGGACCGACACCGCACGCGAGACCAATGACGCGAGATCCGGAGGCAAAAGAAGTGCCGTAAGAAGAATGACTCCCAGGCAAGAGACGCCATCGGGCAGGAAGGACCACGGGGCCGCGAAGGAGAAGCTCTGGCAGCCCTGGAAGAGTGCAAGACCCTGGCCCGTTACAAAGAGATGTGGCCGCAACTGGGAGGATGCGCGTGCAAGAAGCCCCGCTTATTAAAGGCCTAAAGACTTCGTGGATGCATGGAAAATGGATCGGCTCAAACAACAGCCTCCTCACCTTCTCGGACCGCATGTTGTCATGTGGTTTTACCCCTCTGAGTAGGCGTGTGGCACCTGCTAAAAACAAAGAAGATGACACATGCTTAGATTCTATTGAAAAGCACTCGTTGCCCGCACCGATTCCTATTTTGCCCTCCGTTACCTTGACTTCTCGCCCGCTTGGTCTCTGTAGAGTCATGCTGCCATGTTGAGGCTTGCACACCTCCTGCAATACAGAAAGCAAAGAGGTGCATTTATCTTTGCCGATGACTCATCACCTGAACAATAACCGCTGCTTCAGGTAACTCACCGTTGCTCTCCTTGCTTGAGTTGGCACCGGCACCGGCATTCCGCTGTGCTACTCGCTCGGTGCCTTGAAAGTGAAAAACATGTTCCCATTATCTAGTCATGTGGATACCGGTCACACATTTCTACAGACAACAACGCCAAACCACCTTGCTGTTGCGCTCTCCTCACCTCTCCATCGCCAGCCTCTGGTGCACAGCTCGTCCCTCTGCACCTGAAGAAAAAAGATCACACAAGTCATCCTGATGACATGCGATGCCTTAGCAATTTAGACATCTCGATTCCATTTATGACTATCATCCCTATTTAACACTACAGCCAGGCACAAAAAGAGGCAAACCCCGCTACAATAAAAGGTTAAGCCCCACACCTACCCCACCCTCCGAATTCAAACTGCTCTACGACGGCTCCAGCGGCTTGTCCCGGGAAGACGTGCTCGTCCCCTCTGTGGCTGCAAACCCCAGGCAAATCACTCTCCTTCGTCTGCTGCGTAGACGGCTACGTGTTCGGTAATGGACCGTACGGCTCCGGCCTTCAAAGCCTAAGCATACACACGTATCAATCACAGAACCTTACGGTTCGTCTTCTAGCCCGTCCTAAGACTTCGGTGCCACGGGCAGAGCAACTCCAACAACACGCAAACACGCACGGACCGACACCGCACGCGAGACCAATGACGCGAGATCCTGAGGCAAAAGAAAGGCCGTAAGAAGAATGAATCCCAGGCAAGAGACGCCATCGGGCAGGAAGGACTACGGGGCCATAAAGGAGAACCGCTGGCAGCCCTGGAAGAGAGCAAGACCCTGGCCCGTTACAAAGAGATGTGGCCGCAACTGGGAGGATGCGCGTGCAAGAAGCCCCGCTTAAAGGCCTAAAGACTTCGGGGATGCACAGAAAAAAAAAAATCCCAGAACAGGGATCCAACTAAACAGATGACCGATCTTCAGGGATGCTGACGTGGGCCGCGATGCCGCCGCAAATGATGAAGGACCAGACTCTTCCAAGAGAAGTGGTCGATCCACGCTGTTAAGATTGCCGTGCAAGAAAAGCAGTGCCACAATAGCACTGTGCGATGGGTACAGGCATTTGAGACTATAGAGATGGAGCCCGAGGTGCGTACTGCTTGCCTCGATAGCAAAGAGGAGATGGAGACCCAAGACAGGTCCGAGACAAAGCACACAGACAACATAAACCACACAATGACACAGACACAGGCTGGAACTGCCCTGCCCGGCAGCTGCTAGCGTTGCGTCGAGAAGTAATCCCCTCTGCCTTGACCTGCCCAAAAGGGACAATTCCCACACAGCCCTCTCCTCTATGCTAGAATCCCTCCCCGCCCCTCCCAACCTACAGCCCTCTTCCCAGCCCCAGACCGGCCCTGGTCCCTCCACTTAGCTTTCAGAGGGCCGAGGACCTGAAGACGTCCCCGGCAGAAACACTCAACTGGCAACGGCCGACGGGAACGACACCGCAGTCACCAGTTTCCTCTGCACGGCCTGCAGGAAAACCAAACACAAATCAAAAGCTGTGCTCACAAGTCAAAGTTGCGCTGCTGCCTGCCAACGTCTCCCACAAGGCACATCCTCGCGGCAAAACTGCCACGGCGTACTACTCACCTGCTCCTTGCCCATCCAAACATCCAACGCTGCGGCCGTCATCTCCTGGGGCACCTAAGGTACCAGGAGATTCAAATTACTGTTGCGATTGTGAGAAATCCGTTCCCGTGCTCCCTCTCCCTACTGCCCGGCTCACCTCAAAGGCTCTTCCCGGTCCAAAGGTGGCCCAAAGGGCACCTGCAAAACCAAATGTGAATGCTCAAGTGAGTTGCTGTATCGCTCTTAGGCATCGGCTCAAGCAACAGCCTCCTCACCTTCTCGGACCGCATCTTCTGACGTGGCTTTGCCCCTCTGAGGCTGCGTGCGGCACCTGCAAAACACAAAGACAACAACACGTGCTCAGATCCTACCCAAAAGCACGTGTTGCCCGCACCGATTCCTATTTTGCCCTCCCTTACCTTGACTTCTCGCCCGCTCGGCCTCAGTCATCTCACGCTTAGTCTTGCACAGCGCCTGCAATACAGAAGCAAACAGGTGCTTTTATCTTTGCCCGGTAACTCATCACCTGAACTAATAACCGCTACTTCAGGTAACTCACTATTGCTCTCCTTGCTCGAGTTGGCGCCGGCACCGGCATTCCGCTGTGCTACTTCTTCAGTGCCTTGAAAGGGAAAAATATGTTCCCCATTATCTAGTCATGTAGACACCGGTCACACATTCCTACAGACAACAATGCCAACCCACCTTGCTGTTGTGCTCTCCTCGCCTCTCCATCGCCAGCCTTTTGTGCGCAGCTCGTCCCTCCGCACCTGAAGAAAAAAGATCACACAAGTCATCCTAATGACATGCGATGCCTTAGCAATTTAGACATCTCGATTCCATTTATGACTGTCCTCCCTATTTAACACTACAGCCAGGCACAAAAAGAGGCAAACCCCGCTACAATAAAAGGTTAGGCCCCACACCTACCCCACCCTCCGAATTCAAACTGCTCTACGACCGCTCCAGCGGCTTGTCCCGGGAAGACGTGCTCGTCCCCTCTGTGGCTGCAAACCCCAGGCAAATCACTCTCCCTCGTCTGCTGCGGAGACGGCTACGTGTTCGGTAATGGACCGTACGGCCCCGGCCTTCAAAGCCTAAGCATACACACGTATCAATCACAGAACCTTACGGTTCGTCTTCTAGCCCGTCCTAAGACTTCGGTGCCACGGGCAGAGCAACTCCAACAACACGCAAACACGCACGGACCGACACCGCACGCGAGACCAATGACGCGAGATCCTGAGGCAAAAGAAAGGCCGTAAGAAGAATGACTCCCAGGCAAGAGACGCCATCGGGCAGCAAGGACCACGGGGCCATAAAGGAGAACCGCTGGCAGCCCTGGAAGAGCGCAAGACCCTGGCCCGTTACAAAGAGATGTGGCCGCAACCGGGAGGATGCGCGTGCAAGAAGCCCCGCTTAAAAGCCTAAAGACTTCGGGGATGCACAGAAAAAAAAAAATGCCAGAACAGGGAGCCAACTAAACAGATGACCGATCTTCAGGGATGCTGACGTGGGCCGCGATGCCGCCGCAAATGATGAAGGACCAGACTCTTCCAAGAGAAGTGGTCGATCCACGCTTTTAAGATTGCCGTGCAAGAAAAACAGTGCCACAATAGCACTGTGCGATGGGTACAGGCATTTGAGACTATAGAGATGGAGCCCGAGGTGCGTACTGCTTGCCTCGATAGCAAAGAGGAGATGGAGACCCAAGACAGGTCCGACACAAAGCACACAGACAACATAAACCACACAATGACACAGACACAGGCTGGAACTGCCCTGCCCGGCAGCTGCTAGCGTTGCGTCGAGAAGTAATCCCCTCTGCCTTGACCTGCCCAAAAGGGACAATTCCCACACAGCCCTCTCCTCTATGCTAGAATCCCTCCCCGCCCCTCCCAACCTACAGCCCTCTTCCCAGCCCCAGACCGGCCCTGGTCCCTCCACTTAGCTTTCAGAGGGCCAAGGACCTGAAGACGTCCCCGGCAGAAACACTCAACTGGCAACGGCCGACGGGAACGACACCGCAGTCACCAGTTTCCTCTGCACGGCCTGGAGGAAAACCAAACACAAATCAAAAGCTGTGCTCACAAGTCAAAGTTGCGCTGCTGCCTGCCAACGTCTCCCACAAGGCACATCCTCGCGGCAAAACTGCCACGGCGTACTACTCACCTGCTCCTTGCCCATCCAAACATCCAACGCTGCGGCCGTCATCTCCTGGGGCACCTAAGGTACCAGGAGATGCAAATTACTGTTGCGATTGTGAGAAATCCGTTCCCGTGCTCCCTCTCCCTACTGCCCGGCTCACCTCAAAGGCTCTTCCCGGTCCAAAGGTGGCCCAAAGGGCACCTGCAAAACCAAATGTAAATGCTCAAGTGAGTTGCTGTATCGCTCTTAGGCATCGGCTCAAGCAACAGCCTCCTCACCTTCTCGGACCGCATCTTCTGACGTGGCTTTGCCCCTCTGAGGCTGCGTGCGGCACCTGCAAAACACAAAGACAACAACACGTGCTCAGATCCTACCCAAAAGCACGTGTTGCCCGCACCGATTCCTATTTTGCCCTCCCTTACCTTGACTTCTCGCCCGCTCGGCCTCAGTCATCTCACGCTTAGTCTTGCGCAGCGCCTGCAATACAGAAGCAAACAGGTGCTTTTATCTTTGCCCGGTAACTCATCACCTGAACTAAGTTAGCTGCTTCAGCTAACTCACCATTGCTCTCCTTGCTCGAGTTGGCGCCGGCACCGGCATTCCGCTGTGCTACTTCCTCAGTGCCTTGAAAGGGAAAAATATGTTCCCCATTATCTAGTCATGTAGACACCGGTCACACATTCCTACAAACAACAACGCCAACCCACCTTGCTGTTGTGCTCTCCTCGCCTCTCCATCGCCAGCCTTTTGTGCGCAGCTCGTCCCTCCGCACCTGAAGAAAAAAGATCACACAAGTCATCCTAATGACATGCGATGCCTTAGCAATTTAGACATCCCGGTTCCATTTATGACTGTCCTCCCTATTTAACACTACAGCCAGGCACAAAAAGAGGCAAACCCCGCTACAATAAAAGGTTAAGCCCTACACCTACCCCACCCTCCGAATTCAAACTGCTCTACGACCGCTCGAGCGGCTTGTCCCGGGAAGACGTGCTCGTCCCCTCTGTGGCTGCAAACCCCAGGCAAATCACTCTCCCTCGTCTGCTGCGTAGACGGCTACGTGTTCGGTAATGGACCGTACGGCCCTGGCCTTCAAAGCCTAAGCATACACACGTATCAATCACAGAACCTTACGGTTCGTCTTCTAGCCCGTCCTAAGACTTCGGTGCCACGGGCAGAGCAACTCCAACAACACGCAAACACGCACGGACCGACACCGCACGCGAGACCAATGACGCGAGATCCGGAGGCAAAAGAAGTGCCGTAAGAAGAATGACTCCCAGGCAAGAGACGCCATCGGGCAGGAAGGACCACGGGGCCGCGAAGGAGAATCTCTGGCAGCCCTGGAAGAGTGCAAGACCCTGGCCCGTTACAAAGAGATGTGGCCGCAACTGGGAGGATGCGCGTGCAAGAAGCCCCGCTTAAAGGCCTAAAGACTTCGTGGATGCATGGAAAATGGATCGGCTCAAACAACAGCCTCCTCACCTTCTCGGACCGCATGTTGTCATGTGGTTTTACCCCTCTGAGTAGGCGTGTGGCACCTGCTAAAAACAAAGAAGATGACACATGCTTAGATTCTATTGAAAAGCACTCGTTGCCCGCACCGATTCCTATTTTGCCCTCCGTTACCTTGACTTCTCGCCCGCTTGGTCTCTGTAGAGTCATGCTGCCATGTTGAGGCTTGCACACCTCCTGCAATACAGAAAGCAAAGAGGTGCATTTATCTTTGCCGATGACTCATCACCTGAACAATAACCGCTGCTTCAGGTAACTCACCGTTGCTCTCCTTGCTTGAGTTGGCACCGGCACCGGCATTCCGCTGTGCTACTCGCTCGGTGCCTTGAAAGTGAAAAACATGTTCCCATTATCTAGTCATGTGGATACCGGTCACACATTTCTACAGACAACAACGCCAACCCACCTTGCTGTTGCGCTCTCCTCGCCTCTCCATCGCCAGCCTTTGGTGCACAGCTCGTCCCTCTGCACCTGAAGAAAAAAGATCACACAAGTCATCCTGATGACATGCGATGCCTTAGCAATTTAGACATCTCGATTCCATTTATGACTATCATCCGTATTTAACACTACAGCCAGGCACAAAAAGAGGCAAACCCCGCTACAATAAAAGGTTAAGCCCCACACCTACCCCACCCTCCGAATTCAAACTGCTCTACGACGGCTCCAGCGGCTTGTCCCGGGAAGACGTGCTCGTCCCCTCTGTGGCTGCAAACCCCAGGCAAATCACTCTCCTTCGTCTGCTGCGTAGACGGCTACGTGTTCGGTAATGGACCGTACGGCTCCGGCCTTCAAAGCCTAAGCATACACACGTATCAATCACAGAACCTTACGGTTCGTCTTCTAGCCCGTCCTAAGACTTCGGTGCCACGGGCAGAGCAACTCCAACAACACGCAAACACGCACGGACCGACACCGCACGCGAGACCAATGACGCGAGATCCGGAGGCAAAAGAAACGCCGTAAGAAGAATGACTCCCAGGCAAGAGACGCCATCGGGCAGCAAGGACCACGGGGCCATAAAGGAGAACCGCTGGCAGCCCTGGAAGAGCGCAAGACCCTGGCCCGTTACAAAGAGATGTGGCCGCAACTGGGAGGATGCGCGTGCAAGAAGCCCCGCTTAAAGGCCTAAAGACTTCGGGGATGCACAGAAAAAAAAAAATCCCAGAACAGGGATCCAACTAAACAGATGACCGATCTTCAGGGATGCTGACGTGGGTCGCGATGCCGCCGCAAATGATGAAGGACCAGACTCTTCCAAGAGAAGTGGTCGATCCACGCTTTTAAGATTGCCGTGCAAGAAAAGCAGTGCCACAATAGCACTGTGCGATGGGTACAGGCATTTGAGACTATAGAGATGGAGCCCGAGGTGCGTACTGCTTGCCTCGATAGCAAAGAGGAGATGGAGACGCAAGACAGGTCCGAGACAAAGCACACAGACAACATAAACCACACAATGACACAGACACAGGCTGGAACTGCCCTGCCCGGCAGCTGCTAGCGTTGCGTCGAGAAGTAATCCCCTCTGCCTTGACCTGCCCAAAAGGGACAATTCCCACACAGCCCTCTCCTCTATGCTAGAATCCCTCCCCGCCCCTCCCAACCTACAGCCCTCTTCCCAGCCCCAGACCGGCCCTGGTCCCTCCACTTAGCTTTCAGAGGGCCGAGGACCTGAAGACGTCCCCGGCAGAAACACTCAACTGGCAACGGCCGACGGGAACGACACCGCAGTCACCAGTTTCCTCTGCACGGCCTGCAGGAAAACCAAACACAAATCAAAAGCTGTGCTCACAAGTCAAAGTTGCGCTGCTGCCTGCCAACGTCTCCCACAAGGCACATCCTCGCGGCAAAACTGCCACGGCGTACTACTCACCTGCTCCTTGCCCATCCAAACATCCAACGCTGCCGCCGTCATCTCCTGGGGCACCTAAGGTACCAGGAGATGCAAATTACTATTGCGATTGTGAGAAATCCGTTCCCGTGCTCCCTCTCCCTACTGCCCGGCTCACCTCAAAGGCTCTTCCCGGTCCAAAGGTGGCCCAAAGGGCACCTGCAAAACCAAATGTAAATGCTCAAGTGAGTTGCTGTATCGCTCTTAGGCATCGGCTCAAGCAACAGCCTCCTCACCTTCTCGGACCGCATCTTCTGACGTGGCTTTGCCCCTCTGAGGCTGCGTGCGGCCCCGGCAAAACACAAAGACAACAACACGTGCTCAGATCCTACCCAAAAGCACGTGTTGCCCGCACCGATTCCTATTTTGCCCTCCCTTACCTTGACTTCTCGCCCGCTCGGCCTCAGTCATCTCACGCTTAGTCTTGCACAGCGCCTGCAATACAGAAGCAAACAGGTGCTTTTATCTTTGCCCGGTAACTCATCACCTGAACTAATAACCGCTGCTTCAGGTAACTCACAATTGCTCTCCTTGCTCGAGTTGGCGCCAGCACCGGCATTCCGCTGTGCTACTTCTTCAGTGCCTTGAAAGGGAAAAATATGTTCCCCATTATCTAGTCATGTAGACACCGGTCACACATTCCTACAGACAACAATGCCAACCCACCTTGCTGTTGCGCTCTCCTCGCCTCTCCATCGCCAGCCTTTTGTGCGCAGCTCGTCCCTCCGCACCTGAAGAAAAAAGATCACACAAGTCATCCTAATGACATGCGATGCCTTAGCAATTTAGACATCTCGATTCCATTTATGACTGTCCTCCCTATTTAACACTACAGCCAGGCACAAAAAGAGGCAAACCCCGCTACAATAAAAGGTTAAGCCCCACACCTACCCCACCCTCCGAATTCAAACTGCTCTACGACGGCTCCAGCGGCTTGTCCCGGGAAGACGTGCTCGTCCCCTCTGTGGCTGCAAACCCCAGGCAAATCACTCTCCCTCGTCTGCTGCGTAGACGGCTACGTGTTCGGTAATGGACCGTACGGCCCCGGCCTTCAAAGCCTAAGCATACACACGTATCAATCACAGAACCTTACGGTTCGTCTTCTAGCCCGTCCTAAGACTTCGGTACCACGGGCAGAGCAACTCCAACAACACGCAAACACGCACGGACCGACACCGCACGCGAGACCAATGACGCGAGATCCGGAGGCAAAAGAAGTGCCGTAAGAAGAATGACTCCCAGGCAAGAGACGCCATCGGGCAGCAAGGTCTACGGGGCCATAAAGGAGAACCGCTGGCAGCCCTGGAAGAGCGCAAGACCCTGGCCCGTTACAAAGAGATGTGGCCGCAACTGGGAGGATGCGCGTGCAAGAAGCCCCGCTTAAAGGCCTAAAGACTTCGGGGATGCACAGAAAAAAAAAAACCCAGAACAGGGATCCAACTAAACAGATGACCGATCTTCAGGGATGCTGACGTGGGCCGCGATGCCGCCGCAAATGATGAAGGACCAGACTCTTCCAAGAGAAGTGGTCGATCCACGCTTTTAAGATTGCCGTGCAAGAAAAGCAGTGCCACAATAGCACTGTGCGATGGGTACAGGCATTTGAGACTATAGAGATGGAGCCCGAGGTGCGTACTGCTTGCCTCGATAGCAAAGAGGAGATGGAGACCCAAGACAGGTCCGAGACAAAGCACACAGACAACATAAACCACACAATGACACAGACACAGGCTGGAACTGCCCTGCCCGGCAGCTGCTAACGTTGCGTCGAGAGGTAATCCCCTCTGCCTTGACCTGCCCAAAAGGGACAATTCCCACACAGCCCTCTCCTCTATGCTAGAATCCCTCCCCGCCCCTCCCAACCTACAGCCCTCTTCCCAGCCCCAGACCGGCCCTGGTCCCTCCACTTAGCTTTCTGTGGGCCGAGGACCTGAAGACGTCCCCGGCAGAAACACTCAACTGGCAACGGCCGACGGGAACGACCCCGCAGTCACCAGTTTCCTCTGCACGGCCTGCAGGAAAACCAAACACAAATCAAAAGCTGTGCTCACAAGTCAAAGTTGCGCTGCTGCCTGCCAACGTCTCCCACAAGGCACATCCGCGCGGCAAAACTGCCACGGCGTTCTACTCGCCTGCTCCTTGCCCATCCAAACATCCAACGCTGCGGCCGTCGTCTCCTGGGGCACCTAAGGTACCAGGAGATGCAAATTACTGTTGCGATTGTGAGAAATCCGTTCCCGTGCTCCCTCTCCCTACTGCCCGGCTCACCTCAAAGGCTCTTCCCGGTCCAAAGGTGGCCCAAAGGGCACCTGCAAAACCAAATGTAAATGCTCAAGTGAGTTGCTGTATCACTCTTAGGCATCGGCTCAACCAACAGCCTCCTCACCTTCTCGGACCGCATCTTCTGACGTGGCTTTGCCCCTCTGAGGCTGCGTGCGGCACCTGCAAAACACAAAGACAACAGCACGTGCTCAGATCCTACCCAAAAGCACGTGTTGCCCGCACCGATTCCTATTTTGCCCTCCCTTACCTTGACTTCTCGCCCGCTCGGCCTCAGTCATCTCACGCTTAGTCTTGCACAGCGCCTGCAGTACAGAAGCAAACAGGTGCTTTTATCTTTGCCCGGTAACTCATCACCTGAACTAATAACCGCTGCTTCAAGGTAACTCACCATTGCTCTCCTTGCTCGAGTTGGCGCCGGCACCGGCATTCCGCTGTGCTACTTCCTCAGTGCCTTGAAAGGGAAAAATATGTTCCCCATTATCTAGTCATGTAGACACCGGTCACACATTCCTACAAACAACAACGCCAACCCACCTTGCTGTTGTGCTCTCCTCGCCTCTCCATCGCCAGCCTTTTGTGCGCAGCTCGTCCCTCCGCACCTGAAGAAAAAAGATCACACAAGTCATCCTAATGACATGCGATGCCTTAGCAATTTAGACATCCCGGTTCCATTTATGACTGTCCTCCCTATTTAACACTACAGCCAGGCACAAAAAGAGGCAAACCCCGCTACAATAAAAGGTTAAGCCCTACACCTACCCCACCCTCCGAATTCAAACTGCTCTACGACCGCTCGAGCGGCTTGTCCCGGGAAGACGTGCTCGTCCCCTCTGTGGCTGCAAACCCCAGGCAAATCACTCTCCCTCGTCTGCTGCGTAGACGGCTACGTGTTCGGTAATGGACCGTACGGCCCTGGCCTTCAAAGCCTAAGCATACACACGTATCAATCACAGAACCTTACGGTTCGTCTTCTAGCCCGTCCTAAGACTTCGGTGCCACGGGCAGAGCAACTCCAACAACACGCAAACACGCACGGACCGACACCGCACGCGAGACCAATGACGCGAGATCCGGAGGCAAAAGAAGTGCCGTAAGAAGAATGACTCCCAGGCAAGAGACGCCATCGGGCAGGAAGGACCACGGGGCCGCGAAGGAGAATCTCTGGCAGCCCTGGAAGAGTGCAAGACCCTGGCCCGTTACAAAGAGATGTGGCCGCAACTGGGAGGATGCGCGTGCAAGAAGCCCCGCTTAAAGGCCTAAAGACTTCGTGGATGCATGGAAAATGGATCGGCTCAAACAACAGCCTCCTCACCTTCTCGGACCGCATGTTGTCATGTGGTTTTACCCCTCTGAGTAGGCGTGTGGCACCTGCTAAAAACAAAGAAGATGACACATGCTTAGATTCTATTGAAAAGCACTCGTTGCCCGCACCGATTCCTATTTTGCCCTCCGTTACCTTGACTTCTCGCCCGCTTGGTCTCTGTAGAGTCATGCTGCCATGTTGAGGCTTGCACACCTCCTGCAATACAGAAAGCAAAGAGGTGCATTTATCTTTGCCGATGACTCATCACCTGAACAATAACCGCTGCTTCAGGTAACTCACCGTTGCTCTCCTTGCTTGAGTTGGCACCGGCACCGGCATTCCGCTGTGCTACTCGCTCGGTGCCTTGAAAGTGAAAAACATGTTCCCATTATCTAGTCATGTGGATACCGGTCACACATTTCTACAGACAACAACGCCAACCCACCTTGCTGTTGCGCTCTCCTCGCCTCTCCATCGCCAGCCTTTGGTGCACAGCTCGTCCCTCTGCACCTGAAGAAAAAAGATCACACAAGTCATCCTAATGACATGCGATGCCTTAGCAATTTAGACATCTCGATTCCATTTATGACTGTCCTCCCTATTTAACACTACAGCCAGGCACAAAAAGAGGCAAACCCCGCTACAATAAAAGGTTAGGCCCCACACCTACCCCACCCTCCGAATTCAAACTGCTCTACGACGGCTCCAGCGGCTTGTCCCGGGAAGACGTGCTCGTCCCCTCTGTGGCTGCAAACCCCAGGCAAATCACTCTCTCTCGTCTGCTGCGTAGACGGCTACGTGTTCGGTAATGGACCGTACGGCCCCGGCCTTCAAAGCCTAAGCATACACACGTATCAATCACAGAACCTTACGGTTCGTCTTCTAGCCCGTCCTAAGACTTCGGTGCCACGGGCAGAGCAACTCCAACAACACGCAAACACGCACGGACCGACACCGCACGCGAGACCAATGACGCGAGATCCTGAGGCAAAAGAAACGCCGTAAGAAGAATGACTCCCAGGCAAGAGACACCATCGGGCAGCAAGGACCACGGGGCCATAAAGGAGAACCGCTGGCAGCCCTGGAAGAGCGCAAGACCCTGGCCCGTTACAAAGAGATGTGGCCGCAACTGGGAGGATGCGCGTGCAAGAAGCCCCGCTTAAAGGCCTGAAGACTTCGGGGATGCACAGAAAAAAAAAAATCCCAGAACAGGGATCCAACTAAACAGATGACCGATCTTCAGGGATGCTGACGTGGGCCGCGATGCCGCCGCAAATGATGAAGGACCAGACTCTTCCAAGAGAAGTGGTCGATCCACGCTTTTAAGATTGCCGTGCAAGAAAAGGAGTGCCACAATAGCACTGTGCGATGGGTACAGGCATTTGAGACTATAGAGATGGAGCCCGAGGTGCGTACTGCTTGCCTCGATAGCAAAGAGTAGATGGAGACGCAAGACAGGTCCGAGACAAAGCACACAGACAACATAAACCACACAATGACACAGACACAGGCTGGAACTGCCCTGCCCGGCAGCTGCTAGCGTTGCGTCGAGAAGTAATCCCCTCTGCCTTGACCTGCCCAAAAGGGACAATTCCCACACAGCCCTCTCCTCTATGCTAGAATCCCTCCCCGCCCCTCCCAACCTACAGCCCTCTTCCCAGCCCCAGACCGGCCCTGGTCCCTCCACTTAGCTTTCAGAGGGCCGAGGACCTGAAGACGTCCCCGGCAGAAACACTCAACTAGCAACGGCCGACGGGAACGACACCGCAGTCACCAGTTTCCTCTGCACGGCCTGCAGGAAAACCAAACACAAATCAAAAACTGTGCTCACAAGTCAAAGTTGCGCTGCTGCCTGCCAACGTCTCCCACAAGGCACATCCTCGCGGCAAAACTGCCACGGCGTACTACTCACCTGCTCCTTGCCCATCCAAACATCCAACGCTGCGGCCGTCATCTCCTGGGGCACCTAAGGTACCAGGAGATGCAAATTACTGTTGCGATTGTGAGAAATCCGTTCCCGTGGGGAACTCCCTACTGCCCGGCTCACCTCAAAGGCTCTTCCCGGTCCAAAGGTGGCCCAAAGGGCACCTGCAAAACCAAATGTAAATGCTCAAGTGAGTTGCTGTATCGCTCTTAGGCATCGGCTCAAGCAACAGCCTCCTCACCTTCTCGGACCGCATCTTCTGACGTGGCTTTGCCCCTCTGAGGCTGCGTGCGGCACCTGCAAAACACAAAGACAACAACACGTGCTCAGATCCTACCCAAAAGCACGTGTTGCCCGCACCGATTCCTATTTTGCCCTCCCTTACCTTGACTTCTCGCCCGCTCGGCCTTAGTCATCTCACACTTAGTCTTGCGCAGCGCCTGCAGTACAGAAGCAAACAGGTGCTTTTATCTTTGCCCGGTAACTCATCACCTGAACTAATAACCGCTGCTTCAAGGTAACTCACCATTGCTCTCCTTGCTCGAGTTGGCGCCGGCACCGGCATTCCGCTGTGCTACTTCCTCAGTGCCTTGAAAGGGAAAAATATGTTCCCCATTATCTAGTCATGTAGACACCAGTCACACATTCCTACAGACAACAACGCCAACCCACCTTGCTGTTGTGCTCTCCTCGCCTCTCCATCGCCAGCCTTTTGTGCGCAGCTCGTCCCTCCGCACCTGAAGAAAAAAGATCACACAAGTCATCCTAATGACATGCGATGCCTTAGCAATTTAGACATCCCGGTTCCATTTATGACTGTCCTCCCTATTTAACACTACAGCCAGGCACAAAAAGAGGCAAACCCCGCTACAATAAAAGGTTAAGCCCCACACCTACCCCACCCTCCGAATTCAAACTGCTCTACGACCGCTCCAGCGGCTTGTCCCGGGAAGACGTGCTCGTCCCCTCTGTGGCTGCAAACCCCAGGCAAATCACTCTCCCTCGTCTGCTGCGTAGACGGCTACGTGTTCGGTAATGGACCGTACGGCCCTGGCCTTCAAAGCCTAAGCATATACACGTATTAATCACAGAACCTTACGGTTAGCCTTCTAGCCCGTCCTAAGACTTCGGTGCCACGGGCAGAGCAACTCCAACAACACGCAAACACGCACGGACCGACACCGCACGCGAGACCAATGACGCGAGATCCGGAGGCAAAAGAAGCGCCGTAAGAATAATGACTCCCAGGCAAGAGACGCCATCGGGCAGGAAGGACCACGGGGCCGCGAAGGAGAATCTCTGGCAGCCCTGGAAGAGTGCAAGACCCTGACCCGTTACAAAGAGATGTGGCCGCAACTGGGAGGATGCGCGTGCAAGAAACCCCGCTTAAAGGCCTAAAGACTTCGTGGATGCATGGAAAATGGATCGGCTCAAACAACAGCCTCCTCACCTTCTCGGACCGCATGTTGTCATGTGGTTTTACCCCTCTGAGTAGGCGTGTGGCATCTGCTAAAAACAAAGAAGATGACACATGCTTAGATTCTATTGAAAAGCACTCGTTGCCCGCACCGATTCCTATTTCGCCCTCCGTTACCTTGACTTCTCGCCCGCTTGGTCTCTGTAGTGTCATGCTGCCATGTTGAGGCTTGCACACCTCCTGCAATACAGAAAGGAAAGAGGTGCATTTATCTTTGCCGATGACTCATCACCTGAACAATAACCGCTGCTTCAGGTAACTCACCGTTGCTCTCCTTGCTTGAGTTGGCACCGGCACCGGCATTCCGCTGTGCTACTCGCTCGGTGCCTTGAAAGTGAAAAACATGTTCCCATTATCTAGTCATGTGGATACCGGTCACACATTTCTACAGACAACAACGCCAACCCACCTTGCTGTTGCGCTCTCCTCGCCTCTCCATCGCCAGCCTTTGGTGCACAGCTCGTCCCTCTGCACCTGAAGAAAAAAGATCACACAAGTCATCCTGATGACATGTGATGCCTTAGCAATTTAGACATGTCGATTCCATTTATGACTATCATCCGAATTTAACACTACAGCCAGGCACAAAAAGAGGCAAACCCCGCTACAATAAAAGGTTAAGCCCCACACCTCCACCACCCTTGGAATTCAAACTGCTCTCTTACCGCTCCAGCGGCTTCTCCCGGGAAGAAGTGCTCGTCCCCTCTGTGGCTCTAAACCCCAGGCAAATCACTCTCCCTCGTCTGCTGCGTAGACGTCTACGTGTTCGATAGTGGACCGTACGGTCCCAGCCTTCAAAGCCTAAGCATATACACGTATTAATCACAGAACATTACGGTTAGCCTTCTAGCCCGTCCTAAGACTTCGGTGCCACGGGCAGAGCAACTCCAACAACACGCAAACACGCACTGTCCAACACTGCACACGAGACCAATGACGCGAGATCCTGAGGCAAAAGAAACGCCGTAAGAAGAATGACTCCCAGGCAAGAGACGCCATCGGGCAGCAAGGACTACGGGGCCATACAGGAGAACCGCTGGCAGCCCTGGAAGAGCGCAAGACCCTGGCCCGTTACAAAGAGATGTGGCCGCAAATGGGAGGATGCGCGTGCAAGAAGCCCCGCTTAAAGGCCTAAAGACTTCGTGGATTCACAGAAAAAAAAAATCCCAGAACAGGGATCCAACTAAACAGATGACCGATCTTCAGGGATGCTGACGTGGGCCGCGATGCCGCCGCAAATGATGAAGGACCAAACTCTTCCAAGAGAAGTTGTCGATCCACGCTTTTAAGATTGCCGTGCAAGAAAAGCAGTGCCACAATAGCACTGTGCGATGGGTACAGCCATTTGAGACTATAGAGATGGAGCCCGAGGCGCGTACTGCTTGCCTCGATAGCAAAGAGGAGATTGAGACCCAAGAAAGGTCCGAGACAAAGCACACAGACAACATAAACCACGCAATGACACAGACACGGGTTGGAACTGCCCTGCCCGGCAGCTGCTAGCATTGCGTCGAGAAGTAATCCATTCTGCCATGACCTGCCAAAAGGGAACAATTCCCACACCGCCCTCTCCTCTATGCTAGAGAGCCCCCCCGTCCCTCCCAACCTACGGCCCTCTTCCCAGCCCCAGACCAGCCCAGGTCCCTCCACTTAGCTTTCAGAGGGCCGAGGTCCTGAAGACGTCCCCGGCAGAAACACTCAAACGGCAACGGCCGACGGGAACAACCCCGCAGTCACCCGGTTCCTCCGCACGGCCTGCAAGAAAACCAAACACAAATCAAAAGCTGTGCTCACAAGTCAAAGTTGCGCTGCTGCGTGCCAACGTCTTCCACAAGGCACATCCTCGCGGCAAAACTACCACGGCCTTCTACTCGCCTGCTCTTCGCTCGTCCAAACATCCAACGCTGCGGCCGTCGTCTCCTGGGGCACCTAAGGTAACAGGAGACGCAAAATTACTGTTGCGATTGCGAGAAATCGGTTCCCGTGCTCCCCTCTCCCTAATGCCCGGCTCACCTCAAAGGCTCTTCCCGGTCCAAAGGTGGCCCAAAGGGCACCTGCAAAACCAAATGTAAATGCTCAAGTGATTTGCTGTATCGCTCTTAGGCATCGGCTCAAACAACAGCCTCCTCACCTTCTCGGACCGCATGTTGCCACGTGGCTTTGCTCCTCTGAGGCTGCGTGGGGCACCTGCAAAACACAAAGACGACACGTGCTCAGCTTCTACCCAAAGCACACCTTGCCCGCACCGATTTCGCCCTCCGTTACCTTGACTTCTCACCCGCTCGGCCTCCGTCGTCTCACGCTTAGGCTTGCACAGCGTCTGCAATACAGAAAGCAAACAGGTGTTTTTATCTTCACCGATAACTCAGCACCTGAACTAATAACCGCTGCTTCAGGTAACTCACCATTGTTCTCCTTGTTAAAGTTGGCGCCGGCACCGGCATTCCGCACTGCTACTTGCTCGGCGCCTTGAAAGTGAAAAATATGTTCCCCATTATCTAGTCATGGAGACACCGGTCACACCTTCCTACAGACAAGGCCCACCCACCTTGCTGTTGCGCTCTCCTCACCACTCCATCGCCAGCATTCGGTGCGCAGGTGGTCCCTCTGCACCTAAAGAAAAAAGATGACACAAGTCATCCCGATGACACGCGATGCCTTAGCAATTCCAGACATCTCGATTCCATTTATGACTATCATCCCTACTTAACACTACAGCCAGGCACAAAAATTGGCAAACCCCGCTACAATAAAAGGTTAAGCCTTACATCTACCCCACCCTCGGAATTCAAACTGCTCTACGACCCCTCCAGCGGCTTCTCCTGGGAAGACGTGCTCGTCCCCTCTGTGGCTGCGAACTCCAGGGAAATCACTCTCCCTCGTCTGCTGCGTAGACGGCTACGTGTTCCGTAACGGACCTTTCGGCCCTGGCCTTCAAAGCCTAAGCGTATACACACACGTATCAATCATAGAACCTCACGGTTAGTCTTCTGCCCCGTCCTAAGACTTCGTTGCCACGGGCAGAGCAACTCCAACCACACACAAACACGCACGGACCGACACCGCACACGAGACCAATGACGCGAGATCCGGAGGCAAAAGAAACGCCGTAAGAAGAATGACTCCCAGGCAAGAGACGCCATCGGGCAGCAAGGACCACGGGGCTGCGAAGCAGAATCTCTGGCAGCCCCGGAACAGTGCAAGACCCTGGCCCGTTACAAAGAGATGTGGCCGCAACTGGGAGGATGCGCGTGCAAGAAGCCCCACTTAAAGGCCTAAAGACTTCATGGGTGCACGGAAAAAAAATCCCAGAACGGAGATCCAAGAAAACGGATGACCGATCCTCAGGGATGCTGACGTGGGCCACGATGCCACCGCAAATGATGAATGAAAAGAATCTTCCAAGAGATGAGGTCGATCCACGCTTTGAAGACTGCCGTGCAAGAAAAGCAGTGCCACAATAGCACTGTGTGATGGGTACGGGCATTTGAGACTATAGAGATGGAGCCCGAGGCGCGTACTGCTTGCCTTGATAGCGAAGAGGAGATCGAGACCCAAGAAAGGTCCGAGACAAAGCACACAGACAACATAAACCACGCAATGACACAGACACGGGTTGGAACTGCCCTGCCCGGCAGCTGCTAGCATTGCATCGAGAAGTAATCCATTCTGCCATGACCTGCCAAAAGGGAACAATTCCCACACCGCCCTCTCCTCTATGCTAGAGAGCCTCCCCGCCCCTCCCAACCTACGGCCCTCTTCCCAGCCCCAGACCGGCCCTGGTCCCTCCACTTAGCTTTCAGAGGGCCGAGGACCTGAAGACGTCTCCGGCAGAAACACTCAAACGGCAACGGCCGACGGGAACGACCATGCAGTCACCCAGTTCCTCCGCACGGCCTGCAAGAAAACCAAACACAAATCAAAAGCTGTGCTCACAAGTCAAAGTTGCGCTGCTGCGTGCCAACGTCTTCCACAAGGCACATCCTCGCGGCAGAACAGCCACGGCCTTCTACTCGCCTGCTCCTTGCCCTTCCAAACATCTACCGTTGCGGCCGTCGTCTCCTGGGGCTCCTAAGATAACAGGAGACGCAAAATTACTGTTGCGATTGCGAGAAATCAGTTCCCGTGCTCCCTCTCCCTAATGCCCGACTCACCTCAAAGCTCTTCCCGGTGCAAAGGTGGCCCAAACGGCACCTGCAAAACCAAATGTAAATGCTCAACTGAGTTGCTGTATCGCTCTTAGGCATCGGCTCAAACAACAGCCTCCTCACCTTCTTGGACCGCATGTTGCCACGTGCCTTCTCCACTCTGAGGCTGCGTGCGGCACCTGCAAAACACAAAGAAGACGACACGTGCTCAGCTTCTACCCAAAAGCACGTGTTGCCCGCACCGATTCCTATTTTGCCCTCCCTTACCTTGACTTCTCGCCCGCTCGGCCTCTGTCATCTCACGCTGACACGCTTAGGCTTGCACACCGCCTGTAATACAGAAAGCAAACAGGTGCTTTTATCTTCACCGATAACTCAGCACCTGAACTAATAGCCGCTGCTTCAGGTAACTCAGCGTTGCTCTCCTTGTTCGAGCTGGCGCCGGCACCGGCATTCCGCTGCACTACTCGCTCGGCGCCTTCAAAGTGAAAAATATGTTCCCATTAGCTAGTCATGTAGGCAACGGTCACACCTTCCTACAGACAACAAGGCCAACCCACCCTGCTGTTGCGCTCTTCTCGCCTCTCCATCGCCAGCCTTTTGTGCGCAGCTCGTCCCTCCGCACCTGAAGAAGAAAGATGACACAAGTCATCCTGATGATTCGCGATGCCTTAGCAATTCCAGACATCTCGATTCCATTTATGACCATCATCCCTATTTAACACTACAGCCAGGCACAAAAAGAGGCAAACCCCGCTACAATAAATAGTTAAGCCCCACCCCTGCCCCACCCTTGGAATTCAAACTGCTCTACTACCGCTCGAGCGGCTTCTCCCAGGAAGACGTGCTCGTCCCCTCTGATTTCCCTGGGGTTCGCAACCACACTCTCCCTTGTCTGCTGCGTAGATGGTCTACGTGTTCGGTAATGGACCACTCGGCCCTGGCCTTCAAAGCCTAAGCGTATACACACACGTATTAATCATAGAACCTTACGGTTAGTCTTCTGCCCCGTCCTAGGACTTCGGTGCCACGGGCAGAGCAACTCCAACCACACACAAACACGCACGGACCGACACCACACACGAGACCAATGACGCTAGGTCCAGAGGCAAAAGAAACGCCGTAAGAAGAATGACTCCCAGGCAAGAGACGCCATCGGGCAGCAAGGACCACGGGGCTGCGAAGCAGAATCTCTGGCAGCCCCGGAAGAGTGCAAGACCCTGGCCCGTTACCAAGAGATGTGGCCGCAGCTGGGAGGATGCACGTGCAAGAAGCCCCACTTAAAGGCCTAAAGACTTCGTGGGTGCACGGAAAAAAAAAAATCCCAGAACGGGGATCCAAGGAAACGGATGACCGATCTTCAGGGATGCTGATGTGGGCCGTGATGCCACCGGAAATGATGAATGAAGAGAATCTTCCAAGAGATGAGGTCGATCCACACTTTGAAGATTGCCGAGCAAGAAAAGGAGTGCCACAGTAGCACTGTGAGATGGGTACGGGCATTTGAGTCTATAGAGATGGAGCCCGAGGCGCGTACTGCTTGCCTCGATAGCGAAGAGGAGATCGAGACCCAAGAAAGGTCTGAGACAAAGCACACAGACAACATAAACCACGCAATGACACAGACACAGGCTGGAACTGCCCTGCCCGGCAGGTGCTAGCGTTGTGTCGACAAGTAACCCCCTCTGCCTTGACCTGCCCAAAGGGGACAATTCCCACACCGCCCTCTCCTAATAACCGCTGAACTAATAACCGCTGCTTCAGGTAACTCACCATTGCGCTCCTTGCTCGAGTTGGTGCCGACGTCGACATTCTGCTGTTCTACTTGCTCGGCGCCTTCAAAGTTAGAAAAATAAAAGGCTCTATACCTCATTTTCATGCTTGTGTTTGAATTATTCTGCCAACACCACATCCAACCCACCTTGCTGTTGTGCTCTTCTCACCTCTCCATCACCAGCCTTCTGTGCACAGCTCATTCCTCTGCATCTGAAAAAGCACAATAGCAAACAAGTCACCTGGTGCTGAGTGAGGTCTGAACCATTCCGGACACCTAGTTTCCATTTAGGAATACCTTCTCTATTTTACACTATAGCCATGCAGAATAAAACCCAAAGAAACCCACACACTAAGCCCCATACCTACCGTATGTGACACCGTTGCGATTTTAACTGCTCGTCTTCACTCAAGTTGTTTATCACAGGCAGCTTTGGTCATACTCCGTGCCTGTGTAGCCCTAAGTGACTCCCATGGCCTGGTGTTAATTTGGCTGGTTTTTCTGCCATGCTCCTTACAGACTGTTCCTACAAGGTCTGGGCTTATCAACATACGAACCATAGAATTTTACCGTTATTGTTCTAGACGATTTTATTGGTTCTGTGCCACAGGCAGAGTAGCTCCAACCACACACAAACATGCGCAGACCAACACTGTATAAGAAACCAGTGACAACATCCAGAGGTAAAAGAAACTCTGTAAGAACAGTGACACCCCAGCCATAGATGCCATCAAGCAGGAAGGCCCAGGGGGCTGTAAAGAACAATCTACAGCAGCCCTAGAAGAGTGGAAGGCTGTGGCCCATTACGAAGAGATGTGGCCACAACTGGGAGGATGCACGTGCAAGAAGCCCCATTTAAAGACCTAAAGTCTTGGAGGGCGCAGGGAAAAAAATCCCAGAATAAGGATCCAAGAAATGGATGGCCAATCATCAGTGATGCTTATGTGGGCCGCGATGCCACTGCAAACGATGAATGACCAGAATCTTCCAAGAGATGAGGCCGATCCACGCTTTAAGATTGCCGTGCAAGAAAAAGCAGTGCCCAGTTTGCACTGCATGATGAGTAGAGGCATTTGAGACCCTAGAGATTGTGTCCAAGGCATATACTGCGTGCCTTCAAAGCAAAGAAGAGATTGAGACCAAACAACGGTACAAAACACAGAAACGGACTACATAAACCACACAGACACAGCCTGGAACCACCCTACCCGGCACCTGCTAGCATTGGACTGAAAAAAAAAAAAAAAAATCAAACCCCTCCCAATATCTGTCCCAAGGGTACTCTTCCTGCACAGCCCTCTCCCCTATCTTGCTTTAAAAACCTTCCCTTCTATTTTCAACCCTTTCACCTCTTCCCAGCCCCATCCCAGCCCTGGTCCCTCAACTTAGCTTTCAGAGGGCTGGGGGTCTGAAGCCATCCTCAGCAGAAGCTCAGCTCGAATCAGCTGTCTGAGAGGATTCTGCAGTCACCGGGTTCTTCCTCAACACCTGCAAGAAAACCAAACAGAAACTAAAATGCTACTGACAGTCAGCATTGCACTGCTCAACATCAGAGTCTCGCACACCACCTTCCTCTGCAAAGCTGCCTTGGCCTTCTGCTCACCTACTCCAAGCCGATTCCAATGTCAGATGCTGCAGCCGTGATCACCTGGGGCACCTAAGGTAATAAGAGACACAAAATTACTCTTGATTGTGGGAAATCAATCCCTTTCTCTCTCTCGCTACTGCCCAACTCACGTCAAATACTCTTCCCATTCCCAAGGTAGTAATGCACAGCACCTACAAAACCAAAGGTAGTAATGCACAGCACCTACAAAACCAAAGGTAGTAATGCACAGCACCTACAAAACCAAAGGTAGTAATGCACAGCACCTACAAAACCAAAGGTAAAAGCTCAACTGAGTTGCTGGATAGTGCTTTGCTCTTAGACACCCACCTTACCAACAATCTCCTTACCCCCTCAGACCTCTCGTAGGCATGAAGCTTCACCTCTCCGAGGTTGAGTGCAGCACCTGCAATTAAACAAAGCAAAAGACACGTGTTCAGATAGTACCCAAAAGCACAAGTTACCCACAGTGATTCTCCACCTCCTGGTCCTTTACTTTGACCGCTCACCCTCTTGGCCTTCACCACCTCAAGCTGCCATGTTGAGACTTACACATCACATGTAATACACAAACAGCGAGGGATGCTCGTAGCTTCGCAGGCAATGCAACTCCTGAGAAAACTGCTCCTTCAGCCCACTCACCATTGCTGTCCTTGCTTGATTCAGCTCTGGTGTCAATATTTCATTTTGCTTCGCACCTTCAAAATGAAAATCTCAACTCATAAGCTACCCATACGGCAACCAGTCACATCTTCCTACTGACACTATGGGCTAAGTCACCTTCTTATTGCTTCCCTCTCCTCTATCGTCACCCTTTGGTGTCCGGCTCATCTCTCCGCGTCTGAAAACAATATCTATTAGGTTAACCATATGGTGATCAATAACAACAATTCTTATGACCTTGCTCCCATTTAGAAATCCGTCCAGAGTTCAACTACAGCCAGCCAGGAAAAAAAGGGCCATATTTAAGCCCCACACATACAAGCCTTAACACGTATGAGATTCGATCCTGCCACTCAGCAGCCCCTCTTACTTTCTGTCATCCCACAGACTCCAGAACTTGCTACAGGCTGGCAAAGTAAGCAAATTTCAGATTTCTTTAACCTAGAAGACACCTATTACAAATTGTAAAGCCTTTAGGAACAGGCAAAGAGGAATAGCAATAGGCTATCCCAAAACCAGAAAATCCAAGCAAAGAAAAAGCATCTAAAATAAAATAAATAAAAATGGACGCTATGAAAATATCTTGCCTCCTCTAGACATCCAAAACAAAATTACTGACCTGAAAACAAACATGCACTACCTGCAGAGAGCAAATATACTTAATACTTGCGCTGCTTAGCCTTGACTCACCACAAAGCTCTTACCTCCAACAGACATCTCTGCCTCTCTAAAATTAAAAAAAAAAAAAAAACCAAAAAAACAAACAAACAGATAGCTTAGCCTGCTCAAAAAGTTGCAGTGAACTGAAAGAATAGCAGAACACTAATCTCAAGGGAAACCAGAAGCTGAATGAGCTCCTGATGAAAGGCATGTGGCTTATAAACCCCTGGGCCTTCCCACCCATCACCTGGGAATGGGGTGGGGCAAACCCCTACAAAAGGATAAATAGGAGCAGTTCTAAATTATTAAATCTGCCTTACATTTACATTAAGAAAAGCACTGAATGGAGAAGTGAACCTTTACCAGAGATAGTGGTATGTGTTTTTCTATTACAACTTTCTCTATTGTCACAGTTTAGCTCTGACCTAGCTAATTTTAGTAGCTAAAGCTGTGCAGCTGGGCTCCCAAGTTCACTTTGCCCCACCCCAAGGTGCAGCAGAAATGTAAATAACAGGAAAAAGGCTTGCAGTGTGAAAACTAAAGCTGCAACTTTAATGAAATTATGAAAATAATAGTGCTAACGATTAAAATAATTAGACAGTATTGAAATATGTATAAATATCTGAGATTGCACTACTACTCTCACCGTTGATGACCATACATCACCACAAATGCTGTAGAGCAGACACGGGGGAATGGGTCCATGAGAACTGGAAAAGGTGAAACAAGAGAGGGAGGAGTACAAATCCACATTAGTGGACGATGAGGCTCGAGTGGCACAATGCCAGGATAAACTAGATTTGCCGTAAACCCAAATATCTCTTACAAAGAATGATGCAAATATTCAGAAACTAGTCCTGTGTTGCGATCCCAAGATATGGGATGGTGATATCTGGGACTCTAGTGGAGACGAATGTCCTTTAGACCCAGACCCTCTCCCCGAGAATCAGGGAAAAGCTCGCCTCTAACCTCCAATTAAAATGGAAGAGACAGAAGAGCCCAATAATACCTGTTCTGTAACCACCTGTACCCTGCCGTGTCGTGCTTTGGAACTAGCCCAGATCCAAGAGGAATATTCGTGGTAGCCCTCAGAATCGGAAGTAGAATACTTATGGTGAGTATCTTTGACAGGAGGGGACTGAGTTCTGTTAAATTCAGCTGAGGCAGCAGGGGGCTATGGTCCTGGAGTCCTTTTAGCCCCAGTGCCAGATGACCGGGTTCTCTCTATAACTGTACAAGGAGCACACTGGGCTTCGGGATTAAACCCATAAGAAAAAGGGGAACCTTTGGCACTTAAAACTGCTGCATATATTCAGGCCATTTACAATGCAGGGAGAGTAGCAGAATCTCCCACTATGGCTCCTGTGCAATCTAACCGATTCACCCCATTGCTTTGAGGATTACCAGATCGTCTAAAAACATTCGTAGCCTCCATTTGAGACAAGCTAAGGACCGGATGAGCCCAGATGAGTGGACTCTATACCCGGACACAGTCTAAGATACGATCAGTTACGGGAGACGCATGGGGTGGACTTTACAAGATCGAAACCCTAGAGACCCTGTTAACTCTAAGAGCAGTAAAAGGGTGTATTTTGTTCGAAGTTGTGAATGGGTGAAAAGGATCAAAGGATCAAAAAGGAAGAAGGATCCCTAACAGACCTACCTTTCATTCCAAATGAAATGAGTTGTGGAAAAGGGCGCTAGAATTAGGAATCTGAAAAAAACCCTGTCATGTGGGGTATCGATACCAAATTCACAACAATTAGTGGAATTAGTGAGCGGAAAGGAAAGGTTTGGTCCCCTTTCCCCAAGTGCTCCACTGCCAGTACCAGCTGAAGGAGATCTCAACTGGCTCAAAGAAGCTGTGTCAAAAAATGAGAGACCCCGGGAATGGTGTTGAGCCACACTTGCACCCAGGTAATGAATATCTGATGGCTTCCTGATCACATTTCACCTGCTATTGTTTTACTAGTCAGCAAGCGACAACTGTGTTTAGAATTTTTAATAGACACTGGGGCCCAGATGTCCACCCACGCTGCAGCTTTATTAGAATTAAACCAGGAAATCCAATGATTAAATTTTCTGCAATAGAGGGTGGGAAAAAAGGATTGCCCCACCGTGGTTACTAAAATAACACTCCCAGGAGGTGTGCGAGCTCTTGTGGCACAATTTTTAGTCTTGGACTTAACCGAAATGAATATTAGAATCATAGATTCATCCGGGATAGTGCGAGACTGGGTGAAGGAGGAAGGAGTTTGATGGATGCTCTGTACCCCCACAAGCAAATAGGTTGGTGGAATGAAATAATGGTCTGATGAAATGGTAAGCAAACTTCGGGCAGGCCATTGGGGCAAATTGCCTTCCGTCAGCAATGTATGTATTCAATAACAGGTGGACAGCAGGAGGCAGTCCAGAAATGAAAGATTTTGCATCAAGGCCAATGCCATTAGTCCCCAATTATGAATAGTCCTGGGACAGTATCCAACGCCTTTCCATATGGAACAACCGGTATTAGTGAATCTCCCTCATGTACGGAAGGTACGAATGAGTCTAAAATTCCCAAAGAATAAATATGTGTGGGAGGCACAAGGCCAATCTGGAAAGACCCATTGAATCCTTACCTGATGGATCTTTCTCTCTTTTTAATTGAAGTGAGATCGTCGAGACAAAACAAGCTGAATCACAGCATGTTTTTCCCACAGGAATGAAACAGCAGATGAATAAGAACACAGAACTGCTCCTCGACTGAGCTACTGGTTTGGACGGATTTGGACTGTTTTCCAGCCCAATTGCTCTTTGTTAGAACAATAATAGCATTTTTAGCTTTAATAATTATTTGGCAATGGCATTTGTAAGACCAAATATTATTATGCCACAGTCATTTCGATTGTGATCATTCTACTGTGTTGGCTATTATTGTTGAAGTTTAGATTGTGGTTTAGATATTGTTATTGTTAAAGAGTGTGAAGTAATGATGTCTTTAGAAATTTTGGTTTTGATAAGTTTATGCGAAGGAACCACTGTCCCCTTAACAAGTTGGAATGGAGAAAATTAATTTGTGACTTTAGGAGAACTGGTAGCCTATTTTTATAATCTCACCAATTTTGGCCATGTGGAGGCCCGTTTGGATTAGAAAATTGGCCATGTACTGTGGTTCCTCTTTCTCCCGAGGTATTAGTGAGCTGTTACAGTCCAGTAAACCTAAAAAACCTGACCTATTGGGACAATTATACCAATCCAAAGTGGCCAATTAAATATTCTGCACGGAGCATATACTGTAGGAAGAGCAAAGAAAAAGATGGTGGTTTTGTTGGGACCGGTCACTGTAATTTCACTTACTGAATTAGAAACCTGACTTATAAGAATACAAATTATCTGATTGTCAATTTTTGGGAATGAACAGATGATAACGGACCCATCTACTTTACACACTCATGTTCCAATAAGGATTTAAGTGGCACAAGAAAAGTGGGTGGCCATGACTATGGAAACAGAGTCCCCACCACATGTGATTCAATTGAAGGGGTAGAAGCACGGCTATGCAACAGCTCAGATCCGTTCAATGGGATCCATTACAGAAATTCTCCGATCAAGCAGAGGAACTCTTATTGGATTAATGCTCAGGATAATACCAAGTGTTTCCCTGCTAAAACGTGATAACTTTGTTCAAGCACATTATTAGACAAAGGGACACGAGCTCTAGGGAGTCATTATTGGATATGTGGTTCAGCTGCTTATAAATTACTACCATCAAACTGGACGAGAACACATTACATAGGAGTTATTTGCTCCTTATTTTTCTTACTTCCAGAAGAGAGGGATAATAAAGTGAGTGTCTAGGTCTATGATAATTTAAGATAAACTAGGCAGTTCATTAGTCCCCATCTAACACAGGAAAGTGGTAATCAATGATGGGGAAAAGATGAGTGGACACCTCAGCGAATCACTGAATATTATGGCCCTGCCACCTGGAACCTCCATGAGCTCGTCTATAGCACTCACGAGATGATTTATAACTAAAATTGTATTATCCAATTGCAGGCTGTTTTCGAGTGCTCCTATTGAAGAAACACTCAGGGAATTTAACAGAACAGTTAATTTTTACGTGACAATGAAGATAAATAGGAGAAGATAGGCATAGGGAAGCTGGGCATTTTCAGATCCATAGTTCAGTAGTTAAGGTGAATTTTATTAGTCTAAGTTATTTTTGGATCTGGCCCTAGATCATTGAGAAAATGTTTACCCACAGCTGGAATGCATCAGAGATGTCTACTTTAACAGTTAAGAAAACTGTTAAAATGGGTCCAGAGGAGGGCTATGATCCTCTATGAAGCCGATCAAAGGGCTGGAGAACCTCTACTGTGAGGACAGTCTGGTAGAGTTAGGCTTGTTTAGCCTGGAAAAGAGAAGGCCTCGGGGGGACCTCATAGCAGCCTTCCTGTATCTGAAGGGGGCCCTACAAGAAAGCTGAGGAAGGACTTTTTACAAGGGTTGGTAGCGATAGGACAAGGGGGAATGGCTATAACTGGAAGGGTAGAAGATTTAGATTAGACCTTAGGAAGAAATTTTTCACAACGAGGGTGGTGAGACACTGGCACGGGTTGCCGAGGGAGGTTGTGGCTGCCGCCTCCCTGGAGGTGTTCAAGGCCAGGTTGGATAGAGTCTTGAGCAGCCCGGTCTAGTGGGAGGTGTCCCTGCCCATGGCAGGGTGGTTGGAACTGGATGATCTTTAAGGTCCCTTCCAGCCAAAACCATCCTATGAACAAAAAAAATCATGTGATGTGTTTACTTTATCATAGACAAAATGCTGTTTCTGATCTTGTTAAGACTATTTTCCTAAAACACGTATTTAAGCAAAAAGAAAACACACTAGTTACAAGTGATGGTTGCGGAAGAAGATTGCACAGACTAGAGAGAAGAAAGATGAATCATAATCTCTATGCTAAATATACTTTATAGTATATTGGTCAAGCTTATATTGATGTGTCATGAGAAAGGCAAACTCACAGGCACAACTATTTCCTCTCGACTCGATTTGAACCCTTGGCTAGTTTCACTTCCAGTCGGCTCCTCTCAGCAAAATTAGATTTGGCAGAGGTCGGTCCGGCTCTGCACGGCTCCGCGTCAAGCCGGGAGTAACAGCGAGGAGCCGAGCGGAGCGAAGAGAGGAGCCGAAGCACGACGAACCGAGGCGAGCGGAGGCGAATGGAGCACGGGAGGCGGGAGACGCAAATGTCAGCCCCCCGCAAGCAGCGCGTTCCCCCCAGACCCTCGGCAACCCCGTCAGCGGGGAGGTGCCGGCTGCAGTTCCGCGCTGCTACCACGGGACGGCGCCAGCAGCGGCTGCCGGCAGGGCGCGTGCCCCGGCGCTGCGGCGCAGAGAGCGGCAGCGCCCGAGCTGCAGTACCTACGGTCGATCACATGGCGGCAGCAGAGAGCAGCGTGAGAGGGAGCATCACCGCACCCGCGCGGCAGCCGGGCTGCAGTGCCGCAGTGCGGCCACACGGCGGCAGCAATGGGACCCCGCACTGTTCGGCTCGGTTCGGCTCAGCAAAGAACAGCCTGGCAGAGCTGAGCGGAGCCGAACTGAGCTCTTGTTTGAATACGTTAAGCATTTTTGAGTACTCAGGTCTACTTTAACAGTAAGCATACACCTGTTTAAAGAAGTCAGTACCTGTCTGCCTGCTGAGTTCATCCGATCATAAGGCTTGCACTGGATTTCAGGTGAATTCTCATTTACGAGAACACAGAGAGCTCACCAGAGTACTGCTAAAACTCCTCAGTAGTCCAGTTACCTTACCTTGCAGCCCATGTTCATTTTTTAAAACTGTCCTCTATCTCATACATCTTATTTATTACATAAAGATTTCTGGATCAAGTTTTGAATGGAACTGGTTAATAAGCAAATATATGCAATGCTTCTGTCATGACAGGCTCATTTTAGAGAATTACCTCCCAGATTGACTTGACACGTGACTGGCCTGCACAAGCTGAATGAAATGAAGAGGAAACGGGAACCTCACCTCATCCAGCCACACAAACTGACCAAGTACAGCTGAGAGAGACTTTTTGCCAGGCAGTATGAAGTGCAGTTTTCAGGATGGGATGTTTTTGAATCCTCCTCCCCCGCTCTCGCCGTATGCGAGAAAAGAAGGAAACATTTTTACCCTGCTTTTTTTTATTGCGCTTTTTGGGGTTTTGTTTTATTGGGTTAGATTTTTATCATTTTTTGTTTGAATGGTTCTATGCTTTTTGGTGTTGGATGGTAGTTTTGGGGTTTTTTTTGGAGGAAGGGTGTTGTTGCTGTTGCGTTGAATTCTAGCTCTAAAGCAGGTAACCACATCAAGTAGGTTAAAGTCACATTGTGCAGATAATCTCATCCTGAGAACACTGTCATGTGTGCAGTGATTTTTGAGGTAGACCACAAAGCCTTACACAACCCTGCCAGGACGGACAGAGAAAAGTTAAGCCCTACGTGGCCTGAAAGCCCAAGTGCAACCTGTAAAACTGTAATGAGTTATCTACAGCCCTGCTAATGATACAGGTAGCACTCTCAACTTAAAAAAACAATAATGATTACATAAGGGAACACCTTCTCTCTGTTGGTTCATTAGGTACGCAACAGTAAAAGCCAAAAATCTCTTTTGCGTGCTTTTATGGTTACAGTCAACAGGCTTATGTTCTGAATCACTACTTGAAATGCATTCCCACATTTAAATGTATTTAAAAAGCATTATGTGTCTCTCATAAACCAGTAAACTGCAGGAGAGTCAGAATTGAGCCTGAAATGGCACACAATATACTTCATTATGCCTGAGTACATAATGAATACCTTGTAATAACTGCTGATACATAACCAGAGGTTGTTTTGTGGGCCTACAAATTGTATCAATGCAGGAGGCCTGAGAACTTGGGAACGAAAACCAGCTGTCCTCATTTTGATGGAACACTTACTATTTATTTATTTTATTATTATTTTAAAGACTAGCCCATAATTTATCTACTTTCGTGTTTTAGAGTCCCACATGTAGTTCGCCAGGCAGAGGACTAAAACTTTCTTAGCTCTTTCTGAATCTGAGCTCTGCTTAATACAACTGTGATGGTTCCTGCCTGCTTTTTCAATATCCTCTGTGAAACCAGCATAAGGATACAGAAAGCAAGAGTAGAGAGCGGAGCAAGACAAGCTCCTAAATATAGGGATGTGCCTCGGAGCAGGGAGAGGAAACAAACAAACAAACAAACAAACAAACAAACAAATTTCTTTTGGTTTAGTAAATCCACAGAGATATTAAAAAAAAAAATCTATGAACCTATCCTACATTTTTCTGTCCAGGTTTCTCAGGGATGAGTTTAACCCAAAGAGGGGTGTCTAGCAGAAGCTTCCAGCAGTTCCCAGACTGCACTGGATCCAGTTTTGGGTGTTCAAAGAACACCATTGCCCTGTATCCACAAGACTGAGAAGTCAATTACTGACCTCAGTGTTTCCCAGCGGCCTCCCTAGGCCACAGTAAAAAAAGCATGTTTCATTTCACCCTCAGGTCTAAGCAGTATCCTGTCAGGACAGCGAGGGTACTGGAATCAATCCATAGGGAGGTCTCGGACAGTTTCAAGTGCTGGGCTCAGCCCTGCTGCTGTTACACGAGCCAGGTATATCTGTCAGTATAAACCGATGGCCCTTTTCTGAGCCAAAAAGCTCTGCGCAACTCCGTGATGCTCCCATCTGCAGAATGAAAAAATTTCATTTCCTTTATAGGATGATCTGAAACCTAGAGCCAGTAAGGGAACTATTAGCAATTCCTTTTTTCATCAAGCTTTGTAGTAATTATGTGGAATAAGACACAGAGCGCTTCGATTTTCCACACCAAACCATCACAGCATTGTTCCACCCTATCTCATTTATGCTACACATTTAACCTTTTGTGTCCGATTTCTCCCGTCGAAATCCCTAGTTAGAGCAGAGTTTCCAGGTAGCTGAATACACAAGGTGTTTTGAGCTTTATGAAAAAGCTTGCTCACATATATGGTGGGACATCACTTCAGGCAGCATTTCCTCCGAGAAGCTTAGAGATGAACTAGCCAGCCACAGACAAATAAATATCAAACCTAGAATTATGGGAGGGAGGGGAGTTATGCTTTTACTTCAACTAGAAGAGCTGAAGGAAAGAAAGAAATCATTAGCGTATGCCTGAACGACTGCCTAAGCAAGCAGAACCAGGAAATAAGATTGTGGTCAATTTTGACTTCCAGAATGCCCAGTGCTGCCTTTGCAGCCACTTTTATTATTTTCTTTTAACAGGAGAGGCGATCTGAAAGACAGAATCCAGGCTCCTGCTGCCCCGTAAAGAAGACAAGAAACAGCATTATTCTATCTAAACACAGAAGTAAGACTAGGACAACCTTTCTGGGCCCATTTTCGGTTGTGTTATAAAGTTTAAATGGAAGCAGATTGATCTTAAATTGCAAAACTCAGTACTTCCCTCCTTGTACAGCATGTGGGCACAAACTCCTCTTTGTGCAAAAAAAAACTATTAAAAAGCCAAGGATACAGGAATATCCTTCCTTTAAACTGACGGATATTGATCTGGCTCTATTTACAAATGGCAATTTAAACTTCGGCAACACTGTCTCCCAGCACACCTATACGAATTCAGTGGAGCGACAGACAAAGCTGGAGAGATTCGCAAGTGTCCTCTGACAACATTAGCCCAGTCCAGTGAAGCGCCAACAAGCACGGTGCATTGACAGCTTTGTTAGTATGTACGAGCTGGCTGATTTGGGGGTACATAGCCATATTTGTAACACCTGCCCATGTTAGACACTAAATATCAAGAACCTCACTAAAACTCCACAGGGAAACTCCAACAGCACCAATATCGATGAGTTTCAAAAAGATTCTCCCAACAGTGAGGCTACATCTTCCTTTATTTAAAGGACGCGTGGGAATGAATTTAGCAAGGCAGGAATTTACAGCTTCTTATGAAATCAATACATGCGTCAAAAGCTGTTTTTCCTCTGGTATCCTGCAGCTCATCGCTTACCTTTTGTAGACTTCTGGGCAGTGTTTTCATCTGCTTTTCTGATTAAAAAAAAAAAAAACTAAAATCAACAAATCTCCAGGCTTCAAGAAATCTCTCCTTAATAAGATAATCTTTTCCCAATATTCCACCTGAAGTTTTCCTGTAAGATACCTCATTTTCCTATTCAGACTCATTTTTAAGCTGTTAAGGCAATTGTGATCTTGCAGGTACTCACAGAAATTTTTCCAGTAAAATGGCTTCCACTTTTTCTACCAGAGTCTGCAAATTGTTGTATTTCACTTCTTTTCCTACACTTGCTAGTGACCTAGAAAGGAAACAATACAATTAACACTATTAATTATTGCCACAGACTTCAGTTTCACCGTTGGTTAAGAGTTCTATGACAATAAGAGGACAGTCCTCACCCTATGGTAACAAATTTGTCTATTGTTTGCTCTGCATTTGCAAACCCTTAAAACACCCTCCAAAATTCATCACTACTGCAGAAGTAAAATATAACGGTAGTTTATCAAAAGGTGACTTCTTCCGACACACATTTTAAATTATATATCTGGAGAAATCAAAGTGCTTATTTTATCTCTCTGGAATTATGGACCAAGTCATGGATAAATAAGAACACCAAAATTTCACAGTGTACCAATATAAAATTAAACAGTTTTAATATTTTATTCTTGAGCCAGCCGCTGATCAAATGAACTGTTGCATACTAAGACTGTGGCAGGGTCAATATAATTTCTGTATCCTTTAGTACAAAGCATGAAAAAAAAATTTGCTCTGTCCAAAACTAGAAAAAAAAAATCACTGTAAAGGATGTAATAAACTGAAAATTACTTGTTAGCCTTTGAACATAGTGCCCTAGAACTCAAACAGTCATTAAAAATAGAAGACGCATCCGATGGAAAAAAACACCTCTGCATCTGCAGGTGTCATCGTGCTCATTCCAGTGTACTTTGCACGGACAAGAAGGAAGCGGAGACTTCCTAAATCCTGCACTAAGTTGCTTCACTGGGGATTCTTCTCCTTTTCATGTCTAAAGTAGTGAATGCTGACTAGGAAGCAAGCTCTCAGGCGACCCAAGGCAAACCAGCGTGTCCAAGTTCAGCATGGATCTACCTGAAAGGGGAAGGATTGTTATGTCTCTCCACTATCTCAGTGTGAATAATTCAGTAAAAAGCAGTAGCTTTTGTCAACCTAAGTAGAAAGAATATAGCATCAATGAAGATCTTGCTATCAAGCGTACACATCAAGTTTCAAATCAGAGAGTGCCACAAAGACTGAAAAATCCCCTTTGATAAATTTATAAATAAAGACATGCATGACAATGTCCTTAAGTTGACTGAAAGGCCTGCATCTAAGCTTCAGAACTCTGATGTAAAGCCATCAGATCAATCTCTGGCCACTTTACCAGCTGTTATCCAGAAATGCATTAGTTCGAAGCTGCTTCAGAAGTGCAGGTATCACAGTATCACAGTATCACAGTATCACAAGGTTGGAAAGGACCTCTGAGATCATCAAGTCCAACCTATAACCCAACACTAACACCAACCATCATCTAAACCATGGCACTCGGTGCCACATCCAATCTCCCCTTAAACACCTCCAGGGTTGGTGACTCCATCACCTCCCTGGGCAACGCATTCCAATGGCCGATCACCCTTTCAGTGAAGAACTTCTTCCTCACATCAAGCCTAAACTTTCCCTGACGAAGCTTGAGTCCATGCCCTCTAGTTCTGTCACTGGTCACCTGAGAGAAGAGACCAACCCCTGCCGGACTACAACCTCCTTTTAGGTAGTTGTAGAGAGCAATGAGGTCTCCCCTGAGCCTCCTCTTCTTTAGACTAAACAGCCCCAACTCCCTCAGTCGCTCCTCATAGGGCTTATGCTCCAGCCCCTTCACCATCTTCGTTGCCCTCCTCTGAACACATTCCAGTATCCTAACATCTTTCCCAAACTGGGGGGCCCAGAACTGTACACAGTATTCCAGATGAGGCCTGACTAGTGCCGAGTACAGGGGGACAATAACTTCTCTGGTTCTGCTGACTACACTATTCCTGATGCAGGCCAGAATGCCATTGGCCTTCTTGGCCACCTGGGCACACTGCTGGCTCATGTTGAGCTTCCTGTCAACCAGCACTCCCAGGTCCTTTTCTGCCTGACTACTCTCCAGCCACTCTAGCCCCAGTCTGTATCTCTGCATGGGATTGTTGTGTCCAAAATGAAGTACCCGACATTTGGACTTATTAAACATCATCCCATTAGAATCAGCCCATCTCTCCAATCTGTCCAGGTCCCTCTGCAGGGCCATCCTACCCTCTAACAGATCAACCCGTCTTCCCAGCTTGGTATCATCTCCAAACTTGCTGATGATGGACTCAATCCCCTCATCCAGATCATCAATAAAGATATTAAACAGGACCGGACCCAACACCGATCCCTGGGGGACACCACTGGTGACCAGCCGCCAACTGGATGAGACACCGTTCACCACCACTCTCTGGGCTCGGCCATCCAGCCAATTCCTAACCCAGCACAGAGTACTCCCATCTAAGCCACGGGCTGACATCTTCTCTAGGAGTCTACTGTGGGGGATAGTGTCAAAGGCTTTGCTAAAGTCCAGGTATACCACATCCACAGCCTTCCTCTCATCCACCAGGTGAGTCACATGGTCATAAAAGGAGATCAGGTTGGTCAGGCAGGACCTACCCCTCCTGAACCCACGCTGGCTGGGCCTGATCTCTTGACCGTTCTGCAGGTGCCCCATGATTTCACCCGGGATTATCTGCTCCATGATTTTACCTGGGACCGAGGTCAGGCTGACAGGTCTGTAATTACCTGGATCATCCTTACGGCCCTTCTTGTGGATGGGCGTCACATTGGCCAACTTCCAGTCTTCCGGGACCTCTCCGGTGAGCCAAGACTGCTGAAAGATGATGGAGAGCGGCTTAGCAAGCTCATCCGCCAGCTCTCTCAACACCCTAGGATGGATCCCATCCGTCCCCATAGACTTATGAGGGTCCAAGTGGCTCAGCAGGTCTCTAACTTCCTCCTCATGGATTGCAGGAGGGCCATATTTCACCCTGCTCCCATCAACCACTTCAGAGGGCCAATGTCAAGCGAACAGACATCCTTGCTGTTGAAAACTGAGGCAAAGAAGGCATTAAGTACCTCAGCCTTCTCTGCATCTTTGGTTACTATATTTCCTTCCACATCCAACAAGGAGTGGAGGTCGCTGCCGCCCTTCTTTCTACCATTGATATATTTATAAAAACTCTTCTTATTATCCTTAACAGAAGTGGCCAATTTGAGCTCCAGCTGGGCTTTTGCTTCCCTGATTCTCCTCCTACATGACTTAACAACATCTTTGAACATGACGTGGCTTACGTCCCCTTCTTTCCAACGGCGATACATCCTCTTTTTCTTACTTAGTTCCATCAGAAGATCCCTACTCATCCAGGCTGGCCGTCTGCCCCTACGACTCTTCTTACAACACATGGGGACAGCCCGCTACTGCGCCTTCAAGATTTCATTCTTGAAGTGTATCTAGCCTTCCTGGACCCCTTTGCTACTAAGAACTATTTCCCAGGGTACTTTCCTGACCTGTTCCTTAAATAATCCAAAATCTGCCCGCCGAAAGTCCAGCATCGATGTTTTGTTCCTGGCTTTTCTTTTCACATTGTTTAGAGAGAACCTGATTATCTCATGATCACTACACCCCAGACAGCCTCCGACAACAACATCACACACCAGCCCTTCTTTGTTTGTAAACAGCAGGTCAAGAAGAGCCTCACCCCTGGTGGGCTCACTCACCAGCTGCGACAGAAAGCAGTCCTCAATACACTCTAAGAACCTCCTGGACTGCCTCCTCTCAGCAGTGTTAAGTTCCCAGCAGATATCAGGTGCTGCACTATAACAATAAAAAATGAACGACTAATATACAGATTGTAACACCTCAATTAATTAGATGTAAAAGATGGATAAAGAACGGAGTTTCAAGTTTTCTTTTTCCTGTCCAGTTCAGAATTCTACATAACCAAATTATTCCTTTCTCTGGCAGAGGTTAGTACTAAATCAACCGTAAATCCATGCGTAACAATTGTTCTAGTCAACTTTACTTGAACTTTGTGGCTCCTATTTTGAACCAGAAGGGTGTGGGTGCCTGAAAAATTATGTAGTTTTATGCATTTAAATCCTATGTTCCAATAAGGGATTTCACCTTTCCTTAAAAAGTTTGTCTTCCTCCCTTCGATCACCAGCAAAGTAATTGCTGATCCACTTGCAGAACACTAAGACATATAAAACTACTTTTTTAGTAGATATCATGACTTCTGCATTACAACATTCTGATAAATATGAGGTATCATTGAGTGAGGCCCCATCCAGGTCAAAAATCACAGAGTGTTAAAACATAAAGCTAAAATATCACAGGTGCATCGCAGGCATAAGGCAGCAGTTTTCACAATCCTTGAGATAATTCCAGAAGGGCATTATTCTGCCTTACTTGCTGTATTGACTACTCGGGGTCTATTCCAGCAAGTCTAAGTTCTGAAACGAGAACGAGTATCATTTGACACCTATGTATTTTCTGTACACTATTCTCGGTGACAAAGCCCTCCCTTGCTCTGTAGAGATGCTTCAACATTTACAAAATGAGAAAAAAAAAAAATTAATTCTCCTATGGTCTGCAAAAACCATCAACAACAACATTACGGCTGAATAAACCATCAGGAATTCAACACATCACAGTTGAAGTGGCACAGAAGCAAGATCATTTGGAGCAGAGCTTAGTATTCACTGGTTGCTTTCTGTAATAGAGAGGGATGGGACAGAATAATCAAGAAAAATTTTTCTTAAGTCATATCTGAGAAGCACATAAAACATTTGGTCATGCAGGGAAACACTTCTAGAAATATAGCATTTTACCCTCATGACAACATCCCTAGTGGTTTAAAAGCATGAAAAAATTAAGGGGTCCAATGAGTGCAGAAACAAAACATGAGATGCATGCCCTTTGAAATTCTGTTTAAAAAAGGTACTATTACTATATATACTTTACTGGATATAGAATAACAGAGGGTATTGCCGTTAAATTTGAATTACAAAGAAAGCAGCGATAGGCTTATGCTGTTCTGAGCTAAATCTTTACAAATCTGGAAGACAAGAGTGTTAGAAAGTAAGCAATCTCTTTTTGAACTTTGACTAGGGATACTTGATTCTTATCTTCATTTGATTCTTATTTTCTTTAAAAAATATTCTCAGAGTCCAAGTTCAGCAGAAAGCTGGACTGGAATGTGCACTCTCACCTAACTTCTGCAAAGCAGCTGTGTTTTGAAAACACCTGCCCAGGGCTTAGTGGGAAGACAGGCCTAAGAGCACTGGCCCAAAGTTTCTCCCTCATCAAGATGTGTAATTTTTATTTTAAAATATTAGAAGTTTCAATCTCCCAGTGCCACGCACTCACAACATTTTGTCCTGAGGCAAGAGCACTGAACGCTGCTCCAAGACAAGATGTGCATTTGTTTTCTCTATATGAGCTATGCACGCTTTAATAAGAAGGGAGAAATTACAAGGTTATACCTTACAGATGAGGATGTAAAGCTGGAACTGGAAAGACCCAAGTTCATGATCTCACTCTGTCAAAAACAGTGGTGCAAGCTTGGTGATTTCCTCAGTTTCCTTGAGCTTTGGTTTCCAGTCTGAAAAGCTGGGATGACTCTAAGGCTCCAGCTCAACATGGCAAACACAGCAAGGCCACCTTTGACTTGTAAGGACTTAAAAACGCACTGAGAAACATTCAGACACTGTAGCAATGTGAACTAATATTTGTTCCTTTATCTCCAGTCCCATGGACTGGAAGCTTGGCCCGCCCACTTTTCACCAGCCAGTTTTCCCTGCAGGAAGAGAAAAGGCACTGCCTCCACAGTAAATTATTAGTTTGTCAAGTGTCACTGTGGTTCTGCAAGCAGCCCGGTGGGATTATCAGACCGGCTGGAGACCTGTCCCTTCATGATAGACCTAACCCTGCAGGCGTACGTGCCCCTTCCAGCTAACTCACCTCAAACAGGATGAGGGGTTCAAAAACACTCGTGCAACTTAATTTTTACAATACTTCTACTGCATGCATGTCTATGCTAAAAAAAAACAATATGAAGGAATTAGATTAGGAATTATACAGAAAGAGATGATAAGACTTTCAACTATATGGACATTTTGGGACATATAAACTTTTGTAAAATTTGCTACAGAACTTGAGATTGCTGGTTTCATAATTGAACTTACAGGGAATACCTTTCCAAGGATCCTAATACCATACATTTCATTATTTAATAAATAGAACAAGAAATGGAAACACTACGACATTTGAAACTGCATGGAATAAATTGAATTTTTTGCAAAAGCATTTGAGTTGCTTAGGCACTTCTCTGGAATGCTTTCCAGAGCTATTGCGGATGTGACTTGTATTGAGAAGCCCACACTTGATAAAACACTGCGCCAATATTTCAAACAGCCCAAGCTACCAGTGACACGGTCCTGTCACTTATGCAACATTCACAAACTTTAAAAAAGTTCATTTATACGCTCTGGTTGAGGCTCTAGAATATATACACACTGTTGCCTGTTTAAAACAAGGAGGGGAGGAAATCCAGAGATCTTTCCTAGTGCTCCTGTCGTAGCTCACCATCTATAAGAAAAGTTAACTGTACGTCCTATGTGTTGTGTCTTTTGCATGAAAGAGCTGGACTTGCGGTCTTTAACTAGAGCCAACAGCTCAGCTGCCTTTGGGAAGCTCCCTGCGCATCCAGGCCGCAGATTGTGACAAGAACACGTCCCTGGAGGTTTTTAAAATAAGACTGGATATGGTACTTAGTGCCACGATCTAGTAATCATGATAGTGCTGGATTAAGGGTTGGACTTGATGATCTTGGAGGTCTCTTCCAACCCAGATAATTCTATGATTCTATGATTCAGTTGGGCTGTCAAGTACCTCTTTGCTCAAAGCTGGACCAGGGGCAGGCTGAACCAGTGTCCTCACCTATGCCAGAGCAGCTGTGTGGTCTTGATTCAAATTTCAGTGGCTGCAAGCCCACGCAAAAGAGCCATTTAGAGAAATACAGTCACCTGTTCTGGTATCACTCAGTGCGTAAATACTGTCATCAGTTTGCATTGCAGAAAGGCATCAAAAATCTAGGGGAGAAACATAGCCCTCCTTTTTCAGCAGCGAGAAGAGAACCTGACATATAGAGACTTGTTAATATCACACCTCAGTCGTGACTGTTGAGCAATGAAACTGCATTTCTTCCTCACCCGTGCCAGCTCAGGTATCTCCATGATCAATAGCTCCTCCAAAACTTGTATCAAACAGTTTGACTCATGAAGTAGAACACGATGCAACACCCAGATGTAAAAGTGGGAGAAAATATCCCTCTAATTTCATGTGAAAACAATGAGATCTTAGGGAATTATGTCACAAAGACGCAACAAAAATCATCTTGCTCTAATCTAATTCTTGCTTTTTCTTGCTACTAAGAAACTGCCTTATAATACCGAATGTACAACTAACACAAAAGTAATGTTGACAGCTTGTAATAAGCAAAATGGGTTTACAAATGATATATTACAGAAGGGCTCTGTCACATGGGAAAGTTATACTTGTAGATGTGAAAACCAGTATCTTTTTCCAGACAAATTTGAAATTTACACAGCATTGCAGAGCTGCAGGACTTTCCAACAGCATCTCTGTCAAAAGCAGACTTGGATTGCAGAGAGCGCTGTACTGCCCAGTGTTACATCCCTCTCTTGGACGGTACAGACACTGCAGTCACCAGTACAGGAAAAAGGAATGCTTCAGGCTGCAGGTCTTCTGTTTATGAAAGTGGCAGGGAAAAGACTCAGTTTCTTCAGAAATGCACAGACATTATTATATTTCCAATAAGAAAAATGTTTCTTTCTGATTTTCTGTTTAACAAGTAAGATAAAAGTGAGGGAGGTTGTTCAAGTGTACCATTATGTCACGCACACAAGCTACCTGAAAAAGAGTTTTGCCTAAGGTGTGGCTGACTCTGGTTGGGGGCAGGAGTTTTTGTGAGGTTTTCGTTGTTGTTTGGTTGGGTTGTTTCTTTTTGTTTGTTTGTGTTGGTTTGGTTTGGTTTAAATAGAGTCAAGACTGCAAGGGTTCTGCCGTATGTAGCTCAACCTCCAGGCCAGGTCCTTCTAAATATATTGATTTCTAATATGTAGGACAAAGATAAAAGCAGCTGACAATTTCCCAGCAAAAATCTCACACCTGAACTTCAAATCCAATGTGTAGCAAATTAGTATTTATATATCTGTATAAGTTTTCTCTACCTTTTGCTTATGCAGGACAATCCAAGAGCGAAGTGGGCCCCAAGAGTGGTCAGTTTAGCTGGGCAGGGGCTCCAACTGTGACAGAAGATGCTCAAGGGGTTCTTGGAAGCTGCGGAGAGCTGAGGCACACTGATGTGCCGTTCATACGTTGTTCTACTGGGATGCTTCCAGCACTGCTGCATGTGAACTTACCTTTCCCACACAACACGTGGAGAACTGGAAGCAGAGTAGTACAATGGCCAGATCAGAGCTGCCCAATGATTCCCTCTACATCATGGGAGTCTGTCAGAATCCAGAAAAAGCACTAAAGCTTTTGCCCCATTGCGAGTGTCACAGCTAACTATGAATTGCTTAAATGGTGGAATGACCTCTCCTGGCCATCAGTGACCCCTGGGAGTACCTGTTTACAACACAATGCTAAGGGAATCACCTGCCACATTTGGGCCTATAGTTTTCAAGTCACATGCAGAACAGAAGATTCCCTGCTCAATACAAACATGTCTAGAGATGGCTGTGGGATGTCTAATCTCACTAAGAATTAATTTTTCTCAAGTGGTCGCAAAAAAGGAGCCGAGTTCACTGCTTCCATTGTTTGACAGCAGCATCTTCCACAGAGAAGGGGAGCACCCGGGACACTTCCAGGCATCAGAAATGTCACTTAAGTGCACAGACGGATCAGGGTCACAGCAGTCAAGATTTGCTAGCTATTTGCCAAGAAGAGATGGCTTTTATAATTGCAGTATCACAGTATCACAAGGTTGGAAAGAACCTCTGAGATCATCAAGTCCAACCTATAACCCAACACAACACCAACCCATCATCTAAACCATGGCACTCGGTGCCTCATCCAGTCTCTCCTTAAACACCTCCATCTTCGTTGCCCTCCTCTGGACACACTCCAGCATCCTGACATCTTTCCCAAACTGAGTGGCCCAGCACACAGTATTCAAGGTGAGTGCCGAGTACAGGGGGATGATAACTTCTCTGGTCCTGCTCGCCACACTATTTCTGATGCAGGCCGGAATGCCATTGGCCTTCTTGGCCACCTGGGCACACTGCTGGCTCATGTTGAGCTTTCTGTCAACCAGCACTCACAGATCCCTTTCTGACTGACTACTCTCCAGCCACTCTGTCCCCAGTCTATAGCTACGCATGGGATTGTTGTGTCCAAAACGAAGTACCCGACGTTCGGACTTATTAAACGTCATTCCATCAGAATCGGCCCATCTCTCCAGTCTGTCCAGGTCCCTCTGTAGGGCCATCCTACCCTCTAACACATCAACCCATCCTCCCAGCTCGGTATCGTCCGCAAACTTGCTGATGATGGACTCAATCCCCTCATCCAGATCATCAATAAAGATATTAAACAGAAACTGGTTTCATGAGAAATCATCTGCCCTAAGGCAGATGGAAAGTGCAACAGCCTAGTCACTAAGCGGCTTCAATACAAGAGTCGTGACCCAAGAACACACAGAGCTGAACTAGTCCCAAGCACTGGAACAAGTTATGAAGAAAGTTACTCAAAGCAGCAAATAGGAAAATGCAACTTGAAGAGCTGAACAGCCACACACCGAGACGCCAGCAGGAAGGAGTCCACAGGACCTTGTCCTGAGTTCTCACTCGTGGTCGGGGGGGAGACCAAAAGGTATCATCTGTAGTAGCAAACAAAATAGCTCCAATAGTCAACTGGTACGGTGACACATATCACCAGTGAACCCGCATGGCTTCAAGGAGCTGCTCCTTGCAGCCAAGCTGCCTACTGGGACTTGTCACCAGATCAGCTTAACTCCAGAACTCAAACTGATAGGTCTTTGGGCCAAAAACCTAAGTACCATTACTGAGGACCAGTCTAACATTTTCACTGCAGGATGACTAAATTTCTGTGCCAGCGTGTGGGCTTCGGCACTGCTTTGTCACTCAGCACAGAGATAACCAAACAGAGACTCAGCCAAAAGGAAAGACCTGAAGCAGAAGATGCCAGCACAAGTTTGGGCTGCCAAAATGCAGCAGAGCTAGACCAAAGCAGAAGGATCCGTTCCCCTTTCCAAGAGGTCCCAGATCCCCAAAACACACTGTAATCCCTTTAATGAGCTGGCACCATATCAAAATGCCAAGGCTGCTCAGAGTTCCAAAGCTGTGCAAAAGCCTTGGCTCCCTCTTTGGTTGCTTTTAAGGATGACAATTTATTTGATGAATTCTGGCCTACCCAAACTTCTTCTAAGGCCAGTGGACACACTAACACAGATAAGTCATGGCAGTCAGGCCATGGCATATAAAAGCACCTGGAGCTTATCTAGAAATGCTCGGGATCACTTTAAACAGTGGGATAAGTGCCTGAGACTTTTGAGAGAAAGTGTTACAGCTATTTGCAGTCTGCCAAGTGGAAAAGCACTCTCAGCATGTGGACACCATACCAGCAAAACAGGTTATTTATTTCAGATAGTGGACTGAATCCTCACCCCTTATACAAATAATTCCATAATACATACACATTTGAAGGCTATGAGCAACAAGAGATTTTTCAAACAGTGCATCAGCTAACAGCTAAAGGGAAAAAAAAGCTGAGAATTTTTCTGCTGGGAGAGCAGATTGAAGAAATCGGAAATTGCGAGCTACAACTTGGTACCGCTACTACCGCTATTCCAGGCTCACTACTGCTGCCCAAAATGTTCCAGAAATTTCTGAATGCTTTGAGACTGGTGCCAAACTAAATGCCATACACTGCAAGGCTTGAAAGTCGATTTCTAGGCAGGGTACCTATAATTACAAGGGAATTCAAAGCAGCTTGAGGGGGGGTTATTAATCTTTTTGTTTAGATCTGAATTCCGAGGTACAAAAGAAAAATCTTATGGCACAAATTGACTGAAGAAAATATTTCTCTGCATGTCCCGCAGAGGTCTGTACTGTACCATTTAATATTTTCATTGATGATATAGCCAGTGAGATCAAATGCACCCTCAGCAAGTTTGCAGATGACACCAAGCTGAGCAGGGCAGTTGTCACACCAGAAGGACGTGATGTCATCCAGAAGGACCTGGACAAATGGAGAATTGGGGCTGTGTGAACATCATGAGGTTCAACAATGCCAAGTGCAAGGTCCTACACCTGGGTCAGGGCAATACACGATTTCAATACGGGATGGGGACAATGTGATTGAGAGCAGCCCTGCAGAGAAAGACTTGGGGTGCTCGTTGATGAGACAGTCAACATGAGCCAACAACGTGAGCCCACAGCCCAGAAGGCCAACAATGTCCTGGGCTGCATCAAAAGAAGTGTGGCCAGCAGGTAAAGGGAGGGGATTCTGCCCCTCTATCCCACTCTCATGAGACTCCACCTGGAGTATTATGTCCAGTTCTGGAATCCCCAACATAAGAATTATATGGAACTGTTAGAACGGGTCCAGAGGAAGCTACGAAGGTGATCCGAGGGCTGAAGAACCTCTGCTACGAGCATAGGCTGAGAGAGCTGGGGTTGTTCAGTCTGGAGAAGAGAAGGCTCCAGGGAAACCTCATAGTGGCCTACCGGTACCCGAAGGGCTACAGGAAAGCCGGGGAGGGGCTTTTTACAAGGGCAAGTGGTGACAGGACAAGGAGGAATGTCTTTAGACTGGAAGAGGAAAGACTTAGATTAGACATTAGAAAGCACTTCTTCACCATGAGGGTGGGGAAACCCTGGCACAGTTTGCCCAGGGAAGCTGTGGCTGCCCCATCCCTGGAGGTGTTCAAGGCCAGGGTGGGTGGGATCTTGAGCAGCCTGATCTATTGGGAGGCGTCCCTGCCTATGGCAGGGGGGTTGAAACTAGATGATATTTAAAGGTCCCTTCCAACCCAAACCATTATATGATTCTATTTGAGAGGTACATTTTTGCCCAATTATATTTACTTAGCTATTGCAGAAAGAAGTTTTCCTCTGCTGCCAGAGAATGCTTTGCTTACAGTAAAACAAGGCTTTGTATTTTATCTTCTGCTGACCTATCGAATCACTTCTTTTGGTTAACTCTGCTATATTCCCAAGGGATAAAAATCTCATTATCTGAAAAGCATGCTGAAGTTTGATTAAGTCAGAATTGTTGCACTAAAGCTTTGTACAAACTGTTGACCTGTCAAAGCTAGAACTGAACACACCCGCGTGTGTCCCTTTTCCGGGTTAGCGATGGCCCGTCCATCAGTCAAAGCCAAGTCAATTAGTGACAAAGTGCGATGGTTGGCACTTGCATGATTAGCGGTAATCATTACGAGAATTCCGCACTGTTTGCCAATTTGTCCAAATTAGGCCGAATTGGGTTAGTGGAAAGTCAAAACTTTATTATTATAAATTATTTAAAAACATTAAAATCGTTAAACATGCAGTAAACATGCAATAGTTATAATAATAATAATAATTTAGTGGAACAGTACAAAAATAGTGACAATAAAGAACCGAATTAATAATAAGTGGGCAGGCATGCAAGAATTTACAAACGAAAAGACAGACATATTAAGCATGCATAAATATATAATTAAATAAGTAATTTCATTCTACGTTTGAACGGGACTTACTCGCAAATGTATGAATAATGTCCACAGATGAAAATAGAGCCACATTTGAAAGGTGGCGCGCCAGTTGTTCTCTCCGGGTTTTTGAGAGCCCGATATCTTCTAAAACTCCAAAGTTCCCAGCGTACCATTTCCCACGTGCACCAAGGGGGAAACCTGAAAATTTAACAGATGTTACATTTGTCAAGTCTCGGATTTGTTCTTCCAAATGTTTGTATTTCCTAATTTTTTCATCTGCCGCTTCCTTTAGAGTAGTATTTTTGGATTCGAATCGTACCGTTACATCAATTACTAATGCGGCATTATCTTTAACTAAAATGAGATCTGGTTTAAAGAGTTCGTTATTCTGATTTTTAATATTTAATTCTTGGAATACCATCCAATTCTTGACACGTGCCTCTCTTGATAGTATTTCACATATTCGGTTATGTCTTTTAATCCTCATATCCTTCACCTTCTCACAATAACCGATTATGTGGGCACAGGTTTCCCATTCTTCCGAGCAGTGTCTACAGGATCTTATTGTAGACTCAGATCTACCCCTAGATAGAAATTCACGAGTGGGGTAGACATTAGCTCGTAATTGAAGGGCGGTAATGATCTTTCTGTGAGGAATGCCCCTGTATTTCATAATCCAATTATTACTGATGTTATCATTCTCAAAGTTGGTAATTCCCTTTCCTTGAGTCGATAGTTTGGTCCAGGTTTCAAATTCCCTCTTTCTCCAATTACATGGTCTCGGATAAACAAGCTTGGGTGCGGATACCTCCCATTCCGAGCTTGGTTCGTCTCCCCCAATTAGACTCGTTATTAGCATTACGGACCTCTCATCCCATATCGAGGGGATTTTATTTTCATCCCCACCAGCTGTTACCCATAGTTTTTCAAACTCCTTCTCGATGTTTTCGTTCCTCGCAAATTCAACCACTACAGGATCTGAAGATTGTGCAATTTTATGCAGTCTTCTTGCCTGTAGACAGGGAATTTGTCTTGAGAGTCTCGTAATGCCCAGTCCTCCATCTTTTGTGCTGGAATAAAAGATGGCGTCACAAGTACATTGCGGAAGATGTAGCCATCCTTTGACTACCGATCTTATTTCGGCGTCAAGAGATTCGAGGTGTGTGACCTTCACGTTTGCCTGGTCGGCTAAGTAAATCACACGAGGAATGACAAACCCTTTCAAGATGTCAACCTTCTGCATAGGTTTCAAAAAAGCCTTATCAACCCGATGTAACCAGTCTTTGATCTTCCCTTTCAATTCAGGTTTAGCTATACCAGTCCATGGATCGATTTGGACTCCCAGATATTTCTCTGAATCTCCAGGGTTGATCATATTTAGGGGAGAGTCGTTTATAATCCAAGGCTTACAATCATTGATTGTATATGAGTCCTTGGTTGGCTTGATGTAAAAGCCATGACACTTTGCCCCCTGTGTTTTGAGGCCTGTTAAATAAATGAGTGTGCATCCTACCCGTATTGAGGGTATACGGAAGTCATATTTCTTGAGATACAAAAGACATTGAATTCTTCTTTGAATTTAAGTTTTCAGAGTGAAGAATAGGTGATTTTTTGATTCCATTGAAAACTGTATTTAAAGATGAGAAAATAAATATCTAAACTCATTGAACTGACAAGGTAGGAAGACAAGGTAATCATCGCTACAGGTGCATTTGAGGAAATATGGATGAACAGTTTTTGAAAACACATCCACGCATACCGAAGAAGAGCTTTCATAGCTCACGCAGAAAGATGGACAAGTACAATTGTAAAAAAAACCCACCACTGTTCTCTTCAATATGGTAATATCTTTATTCTGGGATAATCAATTCCCTAAGCTTCGGCACTTGAGTTCATTTAACTCAAGATAGAGTAATTATTTCATTAACAGAAAATACCCAACCATGTTGCAACTTACAATTATTAAAACACTTTTAGTCCTAACCACACAAACAGGAAAGAACGCCAGCTGTGCTTGGAACAGGGGGAGGGGTTGTGAGTGAACCACGGCTCAGACACACACACATCGAGATGTCGCACATCTCAGGAAACCTTCAGTAGAGCTACACAGATGAAAACAGCTGGGGGTCTAGCCCAACATCTTAAATACATAGCAAATAAAAAAAGGCAACATTAAACTAAAATTCTTTTATTAGGGATTTACCTGCTGCTACATGTGTGCTTGCAAGTACAACATAGTAGCTTTATTACGCTTTATGAAAGATACAGCACTCAGCTTCCGTACATATCCCCAAACAAGCTCATTGGCAACTGGTTAATAAAAACTGAAATTTTGCCAAGAGGCAAATCTTGCCCTAATATAATACCTCATACATCTTAACTATTCACATAGTTCCGAATTGCTAAATAGTAGTGAGAAGTGCTACGTAATGTATAAAACCTGCAGCATTTTTAAAAGGAAAAAAAGTTATAAATTATGGTTTTGTAGCATATGGTTCCTGTTCACAGTTCTTCAACCTTCCTGGACCCATTTACAAGAATCATAATGACGTTAAACTCTTTAAGCAGAAAACAAAGTAGTAAAAATTGCTCAGGTAGGCATTGTTTTTCTTTATTTTACTCTTAGGTTACTTTTTCTTTCAAAAGCTAACCTGATATTGGGAATGACAAAATATTATGATAAAGTGTGGGAAATCCATGCTCTAGGAGCCATACAAATCCAAATGTAGCCATTGCCTGTTCATTCATGTAAGTTCTATGAGTTTCTCAAAGGGCTGGCTGAAAAGGAAAGATGGGTTCCCACTGTCACAGACGTAAAGTAGGAACCAAGGGGACAGATATACTTCTGCAACCTTGCCAGCTGCTGCAAAGCACAAGCCAAGTTCTTCTAGCACAGTGCAACTACTAACACAGTGCACTTACAGGAATTCATCACACAAGTTGTACCTCAACAGCTCCTTGTGGTTTCTAGGGACAACGCAGGAATTTTTAAAGCAAGTTTCAGTCTTCGAAAGCCCAAAAATCATTAGCTAGGTTTAAGATGCAGGGTTGGGAACTACAGCTTTAGCTGAGCCTACAAGAGGACAGGTTCAACAACTGCTCTGTGCCTTCCCACATTTGTCCTTAAGGGTTACCTAAAAAAATCAATCATATGTGCCAGCTCCTTGTAACTAGCACTTCACAGCAGGTTACCAAAGTGTGCATTGGAACCTGACATTGATGAATAACTAATTACTGGTTTACCTGTCAAAAACAAGCTGGAATCCTGCCCATTACTTTATCAAATACCCAAAAACTAACAGTTGTATACACTGTAACATAAGAAGGAAGCTTATGCCCTGCAACTTCCATAGGAACAGCATTAGATTATTTTTTCTGTGAGAAAAATAACATGAAAATATAGACTTAAGATTGTTAATTTATAGGTGATCTGAGCTAGAAAGTTTCACATTAGATCTTAATTTATCTCAAAACCCTCATTCCCTTTTAAGTTGAAAAACAGTCCACAAACATCACCTAAAACAAAAGACACAATTTGAGGACATCTTGCTGATACAAATGTGCAGTTTGTACTTTCCAAACTACTTCTGAAAATTATATCAAAATCAGCTGGGGAGCAGTGGCTGGAGAGCTGCCTGGCAGAGAAGGACCTGGGGGTGTTGGTTGACAGTCGCTGAACATGAGGCAGCAGCGGCCCAGGTGGCCAAGAAGGCCAATGGCATCTTGGCCTGTATCGAAATCAACATGGCCAGCAGGACCAGGGCAGTGATTGTGCCCCTGCACTCGGCACTGGTGAGGTCTCACCTCGAGTACTGGGTTCAGTTTTGGGCCACTCACTACAGGAAGGTCATTGAGGGGCTGGAGCATGTCCAGAGAAGAGTAATGAGGCTGGTGAAGGGGCTGGAGAACAAGTCTTATGAGAGGCAACTAAGGGAACTGGGGTTGTTTAGCCTGGAGAAAAGGAGGCTGAGGAGAGACCTTATCACTATCTACGACTGCCTCAAAGGAGGTTGAAGTGAGATGGACTCTTTTCCCAAGTGACAGGTTACAAGATGAGAAGAAATGGCCTCAAGTTGCACCACGGGAGGTTCAGATTAGATACCAGGAAAATTGTCTTCACTGAAATAGTTGTCAGGCACTGGAAGAGGCTGCCCAGGGAAGTGGTTGAGTCAGCATCCCTGGAGGTATTTAAAATATGGGTAAATGAAGCGCTCAGGAGTACGTTTCAGTAGTAGACAGGTACTGTTGGACTTGATCTCAAAGGTCTTTTCCAACCAAATGATTGTATGATATGAATTCAATTATTTTGTTTACTTTCATTACACCATTAATTATGTGGAAAAATACTAATGATTTCTGTAGCTTCTAAGGAAGCAAGTTAAGATTCTCCTTTGAGGAAGTTTTGAAACCAGCCTTTTATTTGTTTTTGTAAGTGCTTAATTGTGGGTAGTGCACCGCTTTTTTTCTGTGTATTTTGAAGTAAGTTTGAGCTTAAAGTTAGAAGTAAGCGTGAAGACACTGAAAATCTGGAAAATATAGACAAGAAAAAGAAGATTTATTTGACGGTGAAATAATTAATTTATTGAAGCAAGCAGTACCACAACTGATTTTGCAAAGTCATACCCATTAATGCATTTAGTTATATGAGAGTTAAGGCCACAGACATTCACAAGTATTTTATTTATAAAACATGCTATACATCTAGAAGTGCACAACTACAAAAAGTCTGTCTTTCAATTGGAGTTGCTAACATAATTCAAGTTGTGAACTCTAACCCTTGAGCGTGAGTACTAGTTCAGAAAACAGTTCATCGGGTCATAAATAATTGGAGAAATGTTCAATTCTTTGTGGAATAATTATGTTCCTCAGCAAAGTACTATCACAAATGTTAATATCAACAAATCAGATACAGAGCACTCAAAACCTTTGGAAGGTAATGAAAAAATAATCTGCTAGTTCTAGCATGTACAGTCTGTTTACAACTGAAGATGGCTTGAAATCAGAACCAGAATGAAACCCCTACAAATTCCAGGAGTTTAGTTGATTTCCCTAAGAAATTATAAGCTAGGTGTAAATTTGGATTTTAGTATGAGCCTGATGTTGAATGTCAGTATCTGAGTTTATGTTTCAGTAGCCTCTCTCTGGCTTTCACACTCAGCCTTCGAAGTGCTTATGCTGCAGAAAAAACTATTTTTGCTATTTAGTCCTAACAGCTTTGTGTTTCACTACAAAGGGGGTTGTGCATGTAATTCCCCCTCCCCATTTTTTCTTTAAATTCCCTCCAGTTATACAATTGTTCCTGTTACTCCCAGTGTGAAATGGATCACAAGAGCCAGAACCAAACCAAGGACATTTACAATATGCAGCAACTCCAGCAGAAATGCAAAGTGAAACGGGTCCAGCAGTAGCCTCCGTGTTGACTTCCAAAAACCTCCCTGCATCACAAGGTGAAGAAGAGCTCATCCTGCACAATAGCTCCATTAAGTGCCTTTATGGAATAGAGATTGCCAAGTGTGTTAAACTGTGCCAAGCCACATGTGACGATTTTGGGACAACTTCTCGAGATGGTAAAGACCAAGTTACAGCTGAACTATACGTACTGTAAAATTGCAGCAATTTTGTTCTGCGTCATACTCTGACATTTCATGTAATGAGCTATATAAAACAGAAAGCCTGAAAACCATGAAGAAACTTCTCGGACTTTTATTCTGAGAGTACTATCAGAAAACCAGCTCAGGAAAGTATTTGGAATGAAGTGCATACTAAATTACCTGTTTTCCTAAAGTGAAAATACACCACTGGAAATGCCATAATGGAACACATAGCAGCACACAGCTTGGTGAGGAAGAGCATGATTCAGCTTTTATTTTGTTTACTTGACCAAAAAGCAGTGTTCTGAACCGGATTCATTCACCCCATCTGAACAACCCCAATTCCTCAGCAAGGGCTCACCACTGATTTTTTTTCACACAGCATTCTCTACATAAAACTACTTGGAACAGTCACCACATAAGTGAAAATGCTCTCCAAAAAAATAAAATAAAAATACAGTTTCACATAAATAGGCACCAGATCTAAAATTTCTTACATTTTCAAATTCTAAGCAGGGGTTAAAATAACAAAAATAGAAAAGCACAAAACAGGGCAGAACTCCTCCTCTCACACCCCCCACCCCCCCCCCCCAATATCCTTCTGGGACAAGATAATTTTTAACTGCTTATCGCACAACAACAAATTTAAGAAACCAGCTCAAGAACACCCATTAACATCTGTTGCTAAAAGTATACTGGAAATCCCATTTAGGTTGAGCCTAAATCCTTTGTGCTTCTATGGATTAAAAAGAAAAAAATAAACAAAAAAAAAATCCCTATCTCCATTAATAAAACTAGAACAAAGATAGACAAGTCAGCATTGACTGCAAACATTTGCGGTAACATGTCTCTGAAGCTATCACATTCCAAACCAAATTTACTCTAAGATTAAAAAGTAAACCCACAAGTAAAATTATTATCTGAGACTTACAGACAAAATGATCACAGTAGGCGCAAACATACCACAAAGGAAAACACACAACTGTCCAAAACAGAGCAAAGAAAGGAAAGTTGCTCTGATCCCCAACTTCACCTAATCCTCCAGGAGCACGTAAGAGCCAGCTCTAACTCAGGAGGCCTTTTAAGGGGCAAGCCTCTCCACCTGCACCAAATTGGTGACCACAGATGTGGCACAGATTTAACAAACCCAATTAATACTTTCAGGTGGTTTTGAACAAGACCTACTCTTTCAAAACCAAGTCTAGCATACTACTTATGGTGGGTAATGATAAATTACTCTTAAATATAATATGTTGGTGGTTTTCTGAAAGTTCATATATCAGTAAGATAGCCAAGCTTGATTTAAATTATGTAAGTTAACTGCAAATACCTTATCAAGCCACTAAATGGTCAATTATCCTTGTTAAAAACCTGTCCAGCTTAAAAGATACGTTCTACATTCTAGTCACTGAGATACAGCGCTCAGAAGTATATCAATAAAATTACATATAACATGCTTTACATAAGCCTATTGTCTTACCATCACGTGCAGCTATGTACTATGTGTAGTCATGTGGCTGAAATGTCAAGGCTGAAAAGTCCAATAAAACTATCGCAGAGAAGCTAAAAATAAAAGCAGATGCTAGACATGAAAGAAAAGGCTACAGACACAATCATTGCTTATATCGGCTGAATTACACCAATTCCTACCGCAGAAGTAACTGTGAGCACTGCTGTAACATTGTTAGTCAGGCTCTGATTGCATGATCTGTGAATCCCAAGCATATACATAAAGAAAGTCAGCTGGGGTCCAGTGCCTTTAAGTTACAGAGGAGGGAGAAAGCAAACACAAGAAGGCTCTGCCGCTTGAGACATTCAGAGATCAACACACGTAGACATTTTCACCAACATTTCTAAGCAGAAACTTAAAAGAAAAACCCCAGGATAGGAATCTTATAAAGCCACATGTTAAGAAACACCACCTTACTCAATGAACTGTCCAATGAGACCAAAACCAGTAGGAGCTGTAGAGGTACCAAGCAGCTGTCCTTCGCATGCAAAACACTCCTCAGCACTCCTCCATTGGGAAGCATTTGCTCTCTGTGTAAGAAGATGTTCTTGCCTTTTTGTAGCACGTGGGAGACGACAAAACCCCCTCTCCAGTTGCCTGCTGCTAAAACCAGTCAGGGATTAAATAATATGAACTGCTGCTTTTTTCCCCTGTTTATCAGGGGAGAGAAGAGTCTTTCGATCTTTCTCACACCAAAGCTGGAATCTCAATATGTTGTAAGGCCTCAAATTTCCCAGGCATATGTTAGGTAAACATAGGAGCTCTGCTCCTTAAACACACAAGGCTAAACAACAATTAGTTTGATATATGTGTATTTCTACATTGCAGCCTCTCTGCCAATCTTGCATTATGTTCCCATATTCCACCTCCTCACTCAAGAAAGCACTTCCACTGGGGCTGGCAAAACTGAAATTGTGCATTTAGGCTTGTGAGGTGTAGTGCAAAGTAATTTACAGAGACATGCAATAAACACACATGGAAAAAGGAATAAACTTATTCACAATAATGCTTTGAATCAGATGTCCCATTCATCCTGCCATGGAATTAAACCACTCAGCCAGCCAGGCATCCGTTAGATTGCTTCATTTGATGCACCAAGTCATGGGAATGTTGAATGCTGTCCTCTACATTGGCTGATTTACCAGTTCTGTTGCAGCAACACATGCCTTCCAAATTGAAGCAGAATACATTGTGTTGAGGGAGGAAACAGACCAAAGTCAATCAATTGGTAATGTTCATTAGCGGATAGCCATTATCTACTTAGAAAAGATACCACTAAGAAGTTAACAGCAGAATCATAATTCTTTAATACCGCTTCGGAGTTTGGCACACCCATGAAACGAACTGTCAAATAGCCAAAAGTAGCCGAGAAGAGCCGAGCAGAGCCGAAAGGAGCCGAGTGGCGCCGAGATTAACCGAGAGAAGCCAAGATTAGCGGAGCGGCACCGAAAAGAGCCAAGAGAAACCCAATCGAAACGAGAGGAAATGAGAAACGAAGAACGGAGCCGAGTTGAGTCGAGAGGAGCCGAGAAGAGCCGAATCGAGTCGACTGGTGACGAATTAAGCGGAGAGGAGCCGAGCGGCAGCTCCCGGGCTGCAGAGAGCTCCAGAGAGCTGCGGGCGATGGGCATCTATCCAGGCTGCAGTACCGCGAATCGGCCACACGGCGGCAGCACTTGGACACCGCACCGCTTGCCCCGCGCTCCCCCTTTCCCCTTTCTTCTGCAAAACAAGAGCCGCTGCATTGGCCTCGGCAACAGCAAAATCAGCCTCGCTCACAGAAAACTGACTCTGCTCCTGTGCTTTGGAGACACGGAACTGCAAACCGTGCCTTCGCTCACACCGACCCTGACGGAGACTTCGGTCCCGTTCCGTGCAACACCGACGCTCCCAGCCTCACAGACAGACCCCATCGAACAGCGCTGTCCCAACATTCAGCTGGAGATGCAGGCTCTGCTCTTCAGCAATAAGGTTACATTCCAGACCTGTTTAGAGCCACCAGACCTCACTCACCTTCATCAGGCAACTGCTCTCCTAACAAAAGCTGAGAGACACAGGCTGCATTTCCAGAGGAAGGCCAGCTTTCTCCTTCTGCACAGCTCCTGAACTCATTCTTTGTACGATGGAAGCTATCCCGACCGTAATGACTTTGCCTTTTGAAATACGTGAAGACTACCAAGACCTGGAATTCAACTCCAACAGAATTGGATTGGTGAAGCGGCATACAAGAATATTTCCCTGCTGAATATCCAGATGTCATTGTGACCCACCAAACTCCTCCAGTGGGCATCGAGCCCTTTAAAGTCAATTGACTGCCAATACACAAAAGCAGGCTGCTAAATCGGGGCCTGCATTTCAAAATGCAGCACTCCCACTGCCAGGTTCGAGCTCACAGCGTGTTCACAGAACTTCCTGAACGGCCTATCTTTTGCTCCTTTGCTTCATCTTAAACATCAAAAAACTAAAACACATTAAGCACACAGTGACAGATCTAAAACTTTAATGCAGACAATACTGGATATAACATAGGCTTCCTCTGGCTTCCCTGTGGCTGGGCAGAAGAGGTCAAAGGGTCTTCAGACACCAACGCGTTATGCCCAGTCACTCGGGAAAGGTGGCAACAACGCGACCTGGAGAGGTTCGAGGTCAGACAACGCATCTCGCTGGGATCGGGCAGGTGAAGGAGCTGAATCACTTTGAACGCAGCAACAAGAGGAGGGACCCGCAAGAGAGAACAGTGCAGGAGGTGTGAATGTGTGACAGAAGAGGGGAGAAAAGAAAAAAAAATAGAAAAGAGGGTGCGAAGGGGAAAAGTTGTGAAAAATACATGACACCCTGAAGAAAGAACACAAAAAGAGAAAGGAGTGTTAGCAGGGTAACAAGAGGAAGTGGCCCTCGGCCCCTAGACAGGAGCGCTTTCCTCCTTCACCCACATCTCCTTCTCCGTCCTTTCAATCCCCAACACCCCGTGATATAACCCATTCAAATAAAGCTGAGAAGACAATCTGCTTCAAATTAATGGCAAAGGTTTTCACTTGTCCCCCTGAAAGGAAACCACACACAATGTGGGGCCTTGTGAGATCGAAAGCAGTGTCCTTGGGCCAAGTTCAAAAGAAGTCCAGAGAATGCAATTTATTTTCATAGTTCTTCTTTTACATGTACATAATAAAAGAGAGAAATAAACCCAAACAGAATCTTACCAAATATAAACTCTTTACACTAAGATCCTTTAAATTCTGTCCAACATAGCAAAGCAGCTCTGCACACTGTTACTGTTAACACATTCTCCACCCACAATATTTACAGAAAGGTGCAGTGAGAGGACTGCAGGGTATACAACGCTTCTACAGACAAACAGTGCTGCTGTGAACCAGGCAGAGAACAGACGCACGCTTTCAGGTTTGTATACAAGATTCACTTTGAGAGTTCAGATGACTGACTCTTTGAGCAGCTCCAGTGTCAGTCTCCAGCTGCACAGGAGACTGGAAGGCATCATCCAAAAAGGCTGGTCACGTAAAAAAACCGAGGCAGTTCTGAATCTGAAAAAGAAAAAAAAAAAAAAAATGCCGTCTTTTCTCATCAGGCCGCATCCTAACGGTCCATTCCAGCGAGTCACCAGCTGACTTATAGAAGTTAGTCCTGCTGCCAGCTGGAGGTTTTGGCCTGCAGCCTAGCAGAGCACACGCTCCATATTGAGTTCTGCTTGCCACACCAGAGGGGCTCGCAGATGGCACGTCCTCAAAGAGAAGAAGGCAGAAGGAGCTGGCTCGCAGCAAGTCATTTGCCAGTGAAGTGGCTCCCCAGTGAGAACGGCCTCAGCTATAAACCAGCACGTCTCAGGCTCTAATGCACAACACTTTGAAACGCAGCTGGAGCCCACCTGGCACAGCAACAGCCGCTTTCAGAAACTCCTCGTTCCTCTCTTCCGCAGCTCCACCCCTCTCCGTACGCTTCAGCTCGCCATAAAGGGTGGCCCTCCTGCAGCAGCACGTTAAGGACAAGAAAGCTGGCAGCTAACTGCTGGGCCTGTACGCACGGTTGCTATGTACTCTTTAGCTCACCATAAAGACCGTGTGGAAGACCGAGATACGCTCTCCTGCTTCACCCCTTATTGCCACGGTGTTGGGTTAGTACTGCTCACAAAAGCTTGCAGCTAACTGCTGGCCTGCACGCACGGTTGCTGTGTGTAGGCTTCGTTGATCAGCAAGAACAATTTTGTTCCTCACATTAAAAGCAACACACTCCTTTGCACGGGCCCAGCTGGTGAAGTACATTTCATCACAAGCTAGGCTGAAGCGGAAAACATTCCAGCCAGGGCTGTCGGCTAAATCCACTGTGATTAGCAAAAACAAGTCACGAGAAAGCCACGTACCCAAACGCTGCTGGCGTGGAGGGCACCGTCACATTGTTTTTGCCTCTCTCTGGGGAGAGGTCAGGATCCTGCAGGGGCTCTCTCTTCGTGGATACTTCCGTCAGCTTCTCTCTGCTGACAGACAAAGGGAACAAGTTATTATGGCAAACGCCCCAAGTAACCGTGCTTTAAGTGAACTCGCCCTCGTAGCTCCCACCACCACGCGGGACACCCCAACACCTGGCGAACTCTAACGTGTACCAGACAGGCGTGACCTCACCACGGGCCCAGGCAGAGCTCCTCCCATTTGCCCTGACGCTCTGACGCTGTCAAAGGGAAGACAAACAGATGAGGTTTTGGAACAGATGAGTTTGCTTGAGGAGGAAGCTCTACTACAGGTCATCCAGGTACAGCAGCCTTTGAAAGGCTGCACTTCCACTTCTTGACCTCAAGCTCATCAACAGGAGATACCGCACCGATCAAGCTAATTGGAGAAATATTTTAGCTGCCGCTCTGTCCTAGCTTACGAGTGCCTGGTGACCTCCTGAGAGACAAGTTCAGCCCAGTTGAAAGAAGCTGGCAGACACTGAGGATGGAGTAAGAAGCGCAAGAAACTCAAGGCTATTTTGGTCACGCCTCCACCTTCAAAGGGAGCTCTTCCTCCAGGTCCTACAGCCCTTTCGTTGTGTTCACAAAATCAGGGCCAGGCCTCAGCCACCTCCCCTGTGAGAAGTCTCTCACCCACACGGAAAATCTTTTCAAAGAAACAGCTCTAGCCCCCTTCCCAGACCCAAACAGAAGGACTTGGATGACACACATTCTCCTTTCCTTCAGCACTGGAACCTCTTCCATATTAACCAGCCATCAGCATTTCTCTCCGCTTTGACTCTAGCCGGCCGTTTGCTTTGCTCTGTTCTTCTTTGCATGGTGTAGCCCGCTCTAGGGGAGAAGAGAAAGTGGAAGTCAGCTTTCCCACAGCTCTGAGGAGACATACCACCTGTGTGGCGCTGCTTACATCAGCGCATCACCCATCTCCAACGTGCCCTCTGTGCAAAGGAGGTGTTTAACAGAGCAATTCAAAGGCAGCAGCGGTTATTTCAGCTGAAGAACCCAGACGCTTGACATCCTTTCAGACATATGAGCATACAGAGCCCTCTACATTCGCACCGAGTCCCAACATCACCTCGTGTATCGGCACACACAGAGGAACGTCAAACCGCACGCCCTGCTAGACAAAAACACATGAAGAGGGTCCCAAAAAAGCCAGGCCGAGGTCTTTTCATTTTGACGATGAAAAGCAGGTAACATTCGCGCTCTCTCTCCTCCCAGCACCGTTCCTGCTTACTCACTGTTATTCCCTGTGATGGGACAGAAGAATCCCAGGCTTGGAAAAAGCAGGGCTCTTCTGCGAGACCTTTGCCAGATTTTCTGCAGCAAGACATTCTCCAGATTGGCTTTTGGGCCTCTGTGGGGAGAGAAACATTCACGATGTGTACTATGTTAGGAATTTTTAACATGACCGCCCAATATCGCTACAATGCTAACAAAGTCACCTGTCAAGTTACAGGTCTGTAAATACACAAACAAAACAAAAAAAACATTCACGATGAACGATGCAGCTAACAACGTGACTGCTTGATGAGCACTGAAGCCGGCTGAAAAACAAGGATTATGCCAAGCCTTCACCCAAAGAGAATCAAACCAAGGAGATGGAAGAGACTTCCCAAACCAAGAGCCAGCATCACGTACATCGACATCGCTCCGGGTGGCAAAAGCGGACGTAAGGGTGTGGGACATCAATGGAACAGCGAGACGCTGGCTGAGATATCTGCACGCCCTTACCCGCAGTTCTCCAGCTGCACCGCTGCGCTCCTTGAGACAACAAACATCGGCCGCCCCTTACACCGAACCCCCAGGCTCAGGACACGGCCGGAATCACGTGCTGTCCTACCACCCTTTGTCACAACAGGGGTTCTGTCAACACCAGCCGTTTTCAACAAGTGAAACGCGTCACCTGCGTTCTCCCCTCAGCCCACCGAGTCACAGCACCGGCTACCACGTTTCACAGCTACACACGCCCACTGCCACGCCGCTGCAGTTTCCAGCCTTCTCCTGTGCAAAGTCCATATTCCTCCCTAGCGCCAGCACCTCACTGTCAGCCCCCTTCTCTCTTCCCCTCACCGACAGACGCCAAGAGTCAGTCACAAAAAGAAACGGAGTGCATAAAGGCCACGGGTTCATACTCCCAAGTTTCTTGAAAGATGCCGTTATTGTGACTGCACTCCGGAGCTTCCGATTCAGTCAGAGGAATTAATGGCATCACTTTTCAAACCTCTATGTGTCCTCTGAGTCCCACGCAGCGCAGAATTCACTGTGAAGCACCAGGTCACCAAAAGGTATCTCGCCTCTCCACCCATCGACTCAGCTGGAGACAGAGCTCCCTCTGCTTAGGAACATTACGGTCATTTTCTCACCCCAAGGTGCCCACCACGAGGCTTCTGCCGTCAAAATGGGCTCGGTCAAGAACAGCCCGAAGCCTGCTGCCTGCTCCCTTCGGGCACTTTAAGTCACCCCGTTGCGATTCCGATGGCAGAATTCACAGAATAATTACAAAAACAATAAAAACTTAACTAGCGCTAACCAGAACAGTCACGGGACCTGGAAAGGTTCCCGCTGAGAACTCAGCCAGCAAGGAGCGTTAAATAACAAGAAACAGGAACGCGTCCATCAATAACGCCGTGCCCGCCCGGATTTACACAAACAGGGCCGCTCCGGGAACCCCAAACCCCGGCAGCTCCCTCGGCCGAAAGCCAAACCCGTGCGAGTCCCACCCGAGCAGCGCGCAGGAACCGGGCCGAGGAAGCACCGAGGGCGCGACCTGGGCCTCGTTCGCCTCTGACTCATTTACCCAAGCGACCATCAATCCGCGCAGTAACGGTGCCGGAGCGGCAGCATCCCGGCGGGAAGCGGGACCGGGCCGCCGCTCGGGGCCCCGGCTGGCACAACCCCCGCTTCCCGCTCCGGAGCGGCATCCCGCCTGCCCCCCCGGCCCCCGGGCTCCGCTCGCGGCTCCCCTCTCTTCCCGCGGAGCCGGGAGCCCCACGAGCCGGAGCGGGGAGCGATGGAGCGCGGGGCCCGCTCGGGAGCGGCGCGGGAAGGGGAGGAGTGGTCTCCGGCAGAGGCGGCGGCGAGAGCGGCACCAGCACCGCTCCCTCCGCGATCCCCAACTTTCATGGTTTCCGGCGCCACTCCGTGCTGCTGGCTCGCACTCTGTCGTTCTCGGCCCCGCAGCCAATGAGAGCCGGAGGCGGGGAGATGCAAACGAGCCGGCGAGACAGCCAATGGAACCGGGAGCGGGGCGGAGAGATGCAAATAAGGAATGGAGAGAATAGTCGTTCTGTCCTGCGGGCTCGCGCCCTATGATATCCGGCGGCGCTCCGTTCAGCTGGCTCTCTCTCCATGTTTTCTGGCGACGCCCTGTGCTGCGGGCTCTCAGTCTATAGTTTCCGGCGACGCTCCGTGCTGCTGGCTCGCACTCTATCATTCTCGGCGCCGCAGCCAATGAGAGCCGGAGGCGGGGAGATGCAAACGAGCCGGCGAGACAGCCAATGGGACCGGGGGGGGCGGAGAGATGCAAATGACGCGCCGCGGACGCCGGAGATGCCAATGAGGCTCCTCTCGGCTCGGCACGGCTCGGCTCCATTCGTAAACTCGCATCTCGGATCGGCTACTCTCGGCTAATCGCCGCTCCCCTCGGCTCGCTTCGGCTCCATTCAGCTCCCCTCGGGTCGTAAACTCTCGGCACCATTCCACTGAGCTCGTTACCGCTCGGCTATTCATCGGCACCGCACGGCTACTCTCGGCGCCTCTCGGCCCCGCACCCGCTCGGCTATTCCCGGCTCCGCTCGGCTGTTCTCCACGGCTCGGATTGCGTCGGGTCGGGTCGGCTTCGCTCGGCTCGGTTACGAGCCGAGACCAACCGAGACGAGACGCGCGGCGGCGGGACTAACCGAGAGCAGCCGAAGGGATCGGAGAGGAGCCGAGCGGCAGCGCTCGGGCTGCAGTGCCGACTTTCGGCCACACGGCGGCAGCAGAGAGCTCTGAGCGGGGGGGGGGAGGGCATCACCGCCTCCGCGCGACACCCGGGCTGCAGTACGGCGGTGTGGCCACACGGCGGCAGCACTTGGACCCCGCGCGACACCCGAGCTGAAGTACGGCGGTGCGGCCACACGGCGGCAGCACTTGGACACCGCACCGCTTGCCCCGCGCTCCCCCTTTCCCCACGCTGCGAAACAAGAGCCGCTACATCGGCCGCGGCAACAGCAAAATCAGCCTCGCTCACACAACTCTGACCCCGCCGCTGCGCTTTGGAGACACGGAACTGCAAACCGTGCCTACACTCCCACCGACCCTGACCGAGACGCCACAACTTCGGTCCCGTTCCATGCAACACCGACGCTCCCGGCCTCACAGACAGACCCCACCTGCCCACGTTAGACACTAAATATCAAGAACCTCACTAAAATTCCACAGGGAAACTCCAACAGCACCAATATCGATGAGTTTCAAAAAGATTCTCCCAACAGTGAGGCTACATCTTCCTTTATTTAAAGGACGCGTGGGAATGAATTTAGCAAGGCAGGAATTTACAGCTTCTTATGAAATCAATACACGCTTCAAAAGATGTTTTTCATCTGGTATCCTGCAGCTCATCGCTTACCTTTTGCAGACTTCTGGGCAGTGTTTTCATCTGCTTTTCTGATTTTAAACAAAACCCTAAAATCAACAAATCTCCAGGCTTCAAGAAATCTCTCCTTAATAAGATAATCTTTTTCCAATATTCCACCTGAAGTTTTCCTGTAAGATACCTCATTTTCCTATCCAGACTCATTTTTAAGCTGTTAAGGCAATTGTGATCTTACAGGTACTCACAGAAATTTTTCCAGTCAAATGGCTTCCACTTTTTCTACCAGCGTCTGCAAAATGTTGTATTTCACTTCTTTTCCTACACTTGCTAGCGATCTAGAAAGGAAACAATACAATTAACACTGTTAATTATTGCCACAGACTACAGTTTCACTGTTGGTTAAGCGTTCTATGACAATAAGGGGACAGTCCTCACCCTACGGTAACAAATTTGTCTATTGTTTGCTCTGCATTTGCAAGCCCTTAAAACACCCTCCAAAATTCATCACTACTGCAGAAGTAAAATATAACAGTAGTTTATGAAAAGGTGACTTCTTCCGACACACATTTTCAGTTATATATCTGGAGAAATTAAAGTGCTTATTTTATCTCTCTGGAAATATGGCCCAAGGCATGGATAAATAAGAACACCAAAATTTCACAGTGTACCAATATAAAATTAAACAGTTTTAATATTTTATTCTTGAGCCAGCCGCTGATCAAATGAACTGTTGCATACTAAGACTGTGGCAGGTTCAATATAATTTCTGTATCCTTTACTACAAAGCTTGAAAAAAAAAATTTGCTCTGTCCAAAACTAGAAAAAAAATCACCGTAAAGGATGTAATAAACTGAAAATTACTTGTTAGCCTTTGAATATAGTGCCCTAGAACTCAAACAGTCATTAAAAATAGAAGACGTATCTGATGGAAAAAAACACCTCTGCATCTGCAGGTGTCATCGTGCTCATTCCAGTGTACTTAGTGCAGGATTTAGGAAGTCTCCGCTTTCTTCTTGTCCGTGCAAAGTTGCTCCACTGGGGATTCTTCTCCTTTTCACGTCTAAAGTAGTGAATGCTGACTAGGAAGCAAGCTCTCAGGCGACCCAAGGCAAACCAGTGTGTCCAAGTTCAGCACGGATCTACCTGAAAGGGGAAGGATTGTTATGTCTCTCCACTATCTCAGTGTGAATAATTCAGTAAAAAGCAGTAGCTTTTGTCAACCTAAGTAGAAAGAATATAGCATCAATGAAGATCTTGCTATCAAGTGTACACATCAAGTTTCTAATCAGAGAGTGCCACAAAGACTGAAAAATCCCCTTCGATAAATTTTTAAATAAAGACATGCATGGCAATGTCCTTAAGTTGACTGAAAGGCCTGCATCTAAGCTTGAGAACTCTGATGTAAAGACATCAGATCAATGTCTGGCCACTTTACCAGCTGTTATCCAGAAATGCATTAGTTCGAAGCAGCTTCAGAAGTGCAGGTGCTGCACTATAACAATAAAAAATGAACGACTAATATACAGATTGCAACACCTCAATTAATTAGATGTAAAAGATGGATAAAGAACGGAGTTTCAAATTTTCTTTTTCCTGTCCAGTTCAGAATTCTACATAACCAAATTATTCCTTTCTCTGGCAGGTTAATACTAAATCAACTGTAAATCTACGCGTAACAATTGTTCTAGTCAACTGTACTTGAACTTTGTGGCTCCTATTTTGAACCAGAAGGGTGAGGGTGCCTGAAAAATTATCTAGTTTTATGCATTTAAATCCTATGTTCCAATAAGAGATTTCACCTTTCCTTAAAAAGCTTGTCTTCCTCCCTTCGATCACCAGCAAAGTAATTGCTGATCCACTTGCAGAACACTAAGACGTATAAAACTACTTTTTTAGTAGATATCATGACTTCTGCATTACAACATTCTGAAAAATATGAGGTATCACTGAGTGGGGCCCCATCCAGGTCAAAAATCACAGAGTGTTAAAACACAAAGCTAAAATGTCACAGGTGCATCCCAGGCATAAGGCAGCAGTTTTCATAATCCTTGAGATAATTCCAGAAGGGCATTATTCTGCCTTAATTGCTGTATTGACTACTCGGGGTCTATTCCAGCAAGTCTAAGTTCTGAAACGAGAACGAGTATCATTTGACACCTATGTATTTTCTGTACACTATTCTCGGTGACAAAGCCCTCCCTTGCTCTGTAGAGATGCTTCAACATTTACAAAATAAGAAAAAAAAAAAAATTTAATTCTCCCGTGGTCTGCAAAAACCATCAACAACCACTTTACGGCTGAATAAACCATCAGGAATTCAACACATCACAGTTGAAGTGGCACAGAAGCAAGATAATTTGGAGCAGAGCTTAGAATTCACTGGCTGCTTTTTGTAATAGAGAGGGATGGGACAGAATAATCAAGAAAAATTTTTCTTAAGTCATATCTGAGAAGCACATAAAACATTTGGTCATGCAGGGAAACACTTCTAGAAATATAGCATTTTACCCTCATGACAACATCCCTAGTGGTTTAAAAGCATGAAAAAATTAAGGGGTCCAATGAGTGCAGAAACAAAACATGAGATGCATCCCCTTTGAAATTCTGTTTAAAAAAGGTACTATTACTTTATATACTTTACTGGATATAGAATAACAGAGGGTATTGCCGTTAAATTTGAATTACAAAGAAAGCAGCGATAGGCTTATGCTGTTCTGAGCTAAATCTTTACAAATCTGGAAGACAAGAGTGTTAGAAAGTAAGCAATCTCTTTTTGAACTTTGACTAGGGATACTTGATTCTTATCTTCATTTGATTCTTATTTTCTTTAAAAAATATTCTCAGAGTCCAAGTTCAGCAGAAAGCTGGACTGGAATGTGCACTCTCACCTAACTTCTGCAAAGCAGCTGTGTTTTGAAAACACCTGCCCAGGGCTTAGTGGGAAGACAGGCCTAAGAGCACTGGCCCAAAGTTTCTCCCTCATCAAGACGTGTAATTTTTATTTTAAAATATTAGAAGTTTCAATCTCCCAGTGCCACGCACTCACAACATTTTGTCCTGAGGCAAGAGCACTGAACGCTGCTCCAAGACAAGATGTGCATTTGTTTTCTCTATATGAGCTATGCACGCTTTAATAAGAAGGGAGAAATTACAAGGTTATACCTTACAGATGAGGATGTAAAGCTGGAACTGGAAAGACCCAAGTTCATGATCTCACTCTGTCAAAAACAGTGGTGCAAGCTTGGTGATTTCCTCAGTTTCCTTGAGCTTTGGTTTCCAGTCTGAAAAGCTGGGATGACTCTAAGGCTCCAGCTCAACATGGCAAACACAGCAAGGCCACCTTTGACTTGTAAGGACTTAAAAACGCACTGAGAAACATTCAGACACTGTAGCAATGTGAACTAATATTTGTTCCTTTATCTCCAGTCCCATGGACTGGAAGCTTGGCCCGCCCACTTTTCACCAGCCAGTTTTTCCTGCAGGAAGAGAAAAGGCACTGCCTCCACAGTAAATTATTAGTTTGTCAAGTGTCACTGTGGTTCTGCAAGCAGCCCGGTGGGATTATCAGACCGGCTGGAGACCTGTCCCTTCATGATAGACCTAACCCTGCAGGCGTACGTGCCCCTTCCAGCTAACTCACCTCAAACAGGATGAGGGGTTCAAAAACACTCGTGCAACTTAATTTTTACAATACTTCTACTGCATGCATGTCTATGCTAAAAAAAAAACAATATGAAGGAATTAGATTAGGAATTATACAGAAAGAGATGATAAGACTTTCAACTATATGGACATTTTGGGACATATAAACTTTTGTAAAATTTGCTACAGAACTTGAGATTGCTGGTTTCATAATTGAACTTACAGGGAATACCTTTCCAAGGATCCTAATACCATACATTTCATTATTTAATAAATAGAACAAGAAATGGAAACACTACGACATTTGAAACTGCATGGAATAAATTGAATTTTTTGCAAAAGCATTTGAGTTGCTTAGGCACTTCTCTGGAATGCTTTCCAGAGCTATTGCGGATGTGACTTGTATTGAGAAGCCCACACTTGATAAAACACTGCGCCAATATTTCAAACAGCCCAAGCTACCAGTGACACGGTCCTGTCACTTATGCAACATTCACAAACTTTAAAAAAGTTCATTTATACGCTCTGGTTGAGGCTCTAGAATATACACACTGTTGCCTGTTTAAAACAAGGAGGGGAGGAAATCCAGAGATCTTTCCTAGTGCTCCTGTCGTAGCTCACCATCTATAAGAAAAGTTAACTGTACGTCCTATGTGTTGTGTCTTTTGCATGAAAGAGCTGGACTTGCGGTCTTTAACTAGAGCCAACAGCTCAGCTGCCTTTGGGAGGCTCCCTGCGCATCCAGGCCGCAGATTGTGACAAGAACACGTCCCTGGAGGTTTTTAAAATAAGACTGGATATGGTACTTAGTGCCACGATCTAGTAATCATGATAGTGCTGGATTAAGGGTTGGACTTGATGATCTTGGAGGTCTCTTCCAACCCAGATAATTCTATGATTCTATGATTCAGTTGGGCTGTCAAGTACCTCTTTGCTCAAAGCTGGACCAGGGGCAGGCTGAACCAGTGTCCTCACCTATGCCAGAGCAGCTGTGTGGTCTTGATTCAAATTTCAGTGGCTGCAAGCCCACGCAAAAGAGCCATTTAGAGAAATACAGTCACCTGTTCTGGTATCACTCAGTGCGTAAATACTGTCATCAGTTTGCATTGCAGAAAGGCATCAAAAATCTAGGGGAGAAACATAGCCCTCCTTCTTCAGCAGCGAGAAGAGAACCTGACATATAGAGACTTGTTAATATCACACCTCAGTCGTGACTGTTGAGCAATGAAACTGCATTTCTTCCTCACCCGTGCCAGCTCAGGTATCTCCATGATCAATAGCTCCTCCAAAACTTGTATCAAACAGTTTGACTCATGAAGTAGAACACGATGCAACACCCAGATGTAAAAGTGGGAGAAAATATCCCTCTAATTTCTTGTGAAAACAATGAGATCTTAGGGAATTATGTCACAAAGACGCAACAAAAATCATCTTGCTCTAATCTAATTCTTGCTTTTTCTTGCTACTAAGAAACTACCTTATAATACCGAATGTACAACTAACACAAAAGTAATGTTGACAGCTTGTAATAAGCAAAATGGGTTTACAAATGGCATATTACAGAAGGGCTCTGTCACATGGGAAAGTTATACTTGTAGATATGAAAACCAGTATCTTTTTCCAGACAAATTTGAAATTTACACAGCATTGCAGAGCTGCAGGACTTTCCAACAGCATCTCTGTCAAAAGCAGACTTGGATTGCAGAGAGCGCTGTACTGCCCAGTGTTACATCCCTCTCTTGGACGGTACAGACACTGCAGTCACCAGTACAGGAAAAAGGAATGCTTCAGGCTGCAGGTCTTCTGTTTATGAAAGTGGCAGGGAAAAGACTCAGTTTCTTCAGAAATGCACAGACATTATTATATTTCCAATAAGAAAAATGTTTCTTTCTGATTTTCTGTTTAACAAGTAAGATAAAAGTGAGGGAGGTTGTTCAAGTGTACCATTATGTCACGCACACAAGCTACCTGAAAAAGAGTTTTGCCTAAGGTGTGGCTGACTCTGGTTGGGGGCAGGAGTTTTTGTGAGGTTTTCGTTGTTGTTTGGTTGGGGTGTTTCTTTTTGTTTGTTTGTGTTGGTTTGGTTTGGTTTAAATAGAGTCAAGACTGCAAGGGTTCTGCCGTATGTAGCTCAACCTCCAGGCCAGGTCCTTCTAAATATATTGATTTCTAATTTGCAGGACAAAGATAAAAGCAGCTGACAATTTCCCAGCAAAAATCTCACACCTGAACTTCAAATCCAATGTGTAGCAAATTAGTATTTATATATCTGTATAAGTTTTCTCTACCTTTTGCTTATGCAGGACAATCCAAGAGCGAAGTGGGCCCCAAGAGTGGTCAGTTTAGCTGGGCAGGGGCTCCAACTGTGACAGAAGATGCTCAAGGGGTTCTTGGAAGCTGCGGAGAGCTGAGGCACACTGATGTGCCGTTCATACGTTGTTCTACTGGGATGCTTCCAGCACTGCTGCATGTGAACTTACCTTTCCCACACAACACGTGGAGAACTGGAAGCAGAGTAGTACAATGGCCAGATCAGAGCTGCCCAATGATTCCCTCTACATCATGGGAGTCTGTCAGAATCCAGAAAAAGCACTAAAGCTTTTGCCCCATTGCGAGTGTCACAGCTAACTATGAATTGCTTAAATGGTGGAATGACCTCTCCTGGCCATCAGTGACCCCTGGGAGTACCTGTTTACAACACAATGCTAAGGGAATCACCTGCCACATTTGGGCCTATAGTTTTCAAGTCACATGCAGAACAGAAGATTCCCTGCTCAATACAAACATGTCTAGAGATGGCTGTGGGATGTCTAATCTCACTAAGAATTAATTTTTCTCAAGTGGTCGCAAAAAAGGAGCCGAGTTCACTGCTTCCATTGTTTGACAGCAGCATCTTCCACAGAGAAGGGGAGCACCCGGGACACTTCCAGGCATCAGAAATGTCACTTAAGTGCACAGACGGATCAGGGTCACAGCAGTCAAGATTTGCTAGCTATTTGCCAAGAAGAGATGGCTTTTATAATTGCAGTATCACAGTATCACAAGGTTGGAAAGAACCTCTGAGATCATCAAGTCCAACCTATAACCCAACACAACACCAACCCATCATCTAAACCATGGCACTCGGTGCCTCATCCAGTCTCTCCTTAAACACCTCCATCTTCGTTGCCCTCCTCTGGACACACTCCAGCATCCTGACATCTTTCCCAAACTGAGGGGCCCAGCACACAGTATTCAAGGTGAGTGCCGAGTACAGGGGGATGATAACTTCTCTGGTCCTGCTCGCCACACTATTTCTGATGCAGGCCGGAATGCCATTGGCCTTCTTGGCCACCTGGGCACACTGCTGGCTCATGTTGAGCTTTCTGTCAACCAGCACTCACAGATCCCTTTCTGACTGACTACTCTCCAGCCACTCTGTCCCCAGTCTATAGCTACGCATGGGATTGTTGTGTCCAAAACGAAGTACCCGACGTTCGGACTTATTAAACGTCATTCCATCAGAATCGGCCCATCTCTCCAGTCTGTCCAGGTCCCTCTGTAGGGCCATCCTACCCTCTAACACATCAACCCATCCTCCCAGCTCGGTATCGTCCGCAAACTTGCTGATGATGGACTCAATCCCCTCATCCAGATCATCAATAAAGATATTAAACAGAAACTGGTTTCATGAGAAATCATCTGCCCTAAGGCAGATGGAAAGTGCAACAGCCTAGTCACTAAGCGGCTTCAATACAAGAGTCGTGACCCAAGAACACACAGAGCTGAACTAGTCCCAAGCACTGGAACAAGTTATGAAGAAAGTTACTCAAAGCAGCAAATAGGAAAATGCAACTTGAAGAGCTGAACAGCCACACACCGAGACGCCAGCAGGAAGGAGTCCACAGGACCTTGTCCTGAGTTCTCACTCGTGGTCGGGGGGGAGACCAAAAGGTATCATCTGTAGTAGCAAACAAAATAGCTCCAATAGTCAACTGGTACGGTGACACATATCACCAGTGAACCCGCATGGCTTCAAGGAGCTGCTCCTTGCAGCCAAGCTGCCTACTGGGACTTGTCACCAGATCAGCTTAACTCCAGAACTCAAACTGATAGGTCTTTGGGCCAAAAACCTAAGTACCATTACTGAGGACCAGTCTAACATTTTCACTGCAGGATGACTAAATTTCTGTGCCAGCGTGTGGGCTTCGGCACTGCTTTGTCACTCAGCACAGAGATAACCAAACAGAGACTCAGCCAAAAGGAAAGACCTGAAGCAGAAGATGCCAGCACAAGTTTGGGCTGCCAAAATGCAGCAGAGCTAGACCAAAGCAGAAGGATCCGTTCCCCTTTCCAAGAGGTCCCAGATCCCCAAAACACACTGTAATCCCTTTAATGAGCTGGCACCATATCAAAATGCCAAGGCTGCTCAGAGTTCCAAAGCTGTGCAAAAGCCTTGGCTCCCTCTTTGGTTGCTTTTAAGGATGACAATTTATTTGATGAATTCTGGCCTACCCAAACTTCTTCTAAGGCCAGTGGACACACTAACACAGATAAGTCATGGCAGTCAGGCCATGGCATATAAAAGCACCTGGAGCTTATCTAGAAATGCTCGGGATCACTTTAAACAGTGGGATAAGTGCCTGAGACTTTTGAGAGAAAGTGTTACAGCTATTTGCAGTCTGCCAAGTGGAAAAGCACTCTCAGCATGTGGACACCATACCAGCAAAACAGGTTATTTATTTCAGATAGTGGACTGAATCCTCACCCCTTATACAAATAATTCCATAATACATACACATTTGAAGGCTATGAGCAACAAGAGATTTTTCAAACAGTGCATCAGCTAACAGCTAAAGGGAAAAAAAAGCTGAGAATTTTTCTGCTGGGAGAGCAGATTGAAGAAATCGGAAATTGCGAGCTACAACTTGGTACCGCTACTACCGCTATTCCAGGCTCACTACTGCTGCCCAAAATGTTCCAGAAATTTCTGAATGCTTTGAGACTGGTGCCAAACTAAATGCCATACACTGCAAGGCTTGAAAGTCGATTTCTAGGCAGGGTACCTATAATTACAAGGGAATTCAAAGCAGCTTGAGGGGGGGTTATTAATCTTTTTGTTTAGATCTGAATTCCAAGGTACAAAAGAAAAATCTTATGGCACAAATTGACTGAAGAAAATATTTCTCTGCATGTCCCGCAGAGGTCTGTACTGTACCATTTAATATTTTCATTGATGATATAGCCAGTGAGATCAAATGCACCCTCAGCAAGTTTGCAGATGACACCAAGCTGAGCAGGGCAGTTGTCACACCAGAAGGACGTGATGTCATCCAGAAGGACCTGGACAAATGGAGAATTGGGGCTGTGTGAACATCATGAGGTTCAACAATGCCAAGTGCAAGGTCCTACACCTGGGTCAGGGCAATACACGATTTCAATACGGGATGGGGACAATGTGATTGAGAGCAGCCCTGCAGAGAAAGACTTGGGGTGCTCGTTGATGAGACAGTCAACATGAGCCAACAACGTGAAAGAACTGGACTTGCGGTCTTTAACTAGAGCCAACAGCTCAGCTGCCTTTGGGAGGCTCCCTGCACACCCAGGCCGGAGATCGTGACAAGAACACGTCCCTGGAGGTTTTTAAAATAAGACTGGATGTGGTACTTAGTGCCACGATCTAGTAATCATGATAGTGCTGGATTAAGGGTTGGACTTGATGATCTTGGAGGTCTCTTCCAACCCAGATAATTCTATGATTCTATGATTCAGTTGGGCTGTCAAGTACCTCTTTGCTCAAAGCTGGACCAGGGGCAGGCTGAACCAGTGTCCTCACCTATGCCAGAGCAGCTGTGTGGTCTTGATTCAAATTTCAGTGGCTGCAAGCCCACGCAAAAGAGCCATTTAGAGAAATACAGTCACCTGTTCTGGTATCACTCAGTGCGTAAATACTGTCATCAGTTTGCATTGCAGAAAGGCATCAAAAATCTAGGGGAGAAACATAGCCCTCCTTCTTCAGCAGCGAGAAGAGAACCTGACATATAGAGACTTGTTAATATCACACCTCAGTCGTGACTGTTGACAGTGAAACTGCATTTCTTCCCCACCCATGCCAGCTCAGGTATCTCCATGATCAATAGCTCCTCCAAAACTTGTATCAAACAGTTTGACTCATGAAGTAGAACACGATGCAACACCCAGATGTAAAAGTGGGAGAAAATATCCCTCTAATTTCTTGTGAAAACAATGAGATCTTAGGGAATTTTGTCACAAAGACACAACAAAAGTCATCTTGCTCTAATCTAATTCTTGCTTTTTCTTGCTACTAAGAAACTACCTTATAATACCAAATGTACAAGTAACACAAAAGTAATGTTAACAGCTTGTAATAAGCAAAATGGGTTTACAAACTGTGGAGAGTCAGGAGTCAGCAATTAGGAACTGGTTACTAGACAAAGGCCATAGTCAGACAAATCTGCTTGAATTAGAAGATGTGGCATGAAACAAGGTCAGTCTGTCCTTGGTGGTAAACAAAGGAAGCTGGAAAGTCCCTAAAGAAAGAAGAATGCAGAACAGAGAGCACAAAACAAGATAAAAGTAACTGCAGGAATGTAAACAATATGATATAACACAAATAGCTGAGCGACCAATAATGAGCTTAGATTTTGCAATATGTATGAGCTAATTATCACCATTATAAAAGTGATTGTAATGCTACTAATAAACGAGTTCCACTGATGAACCATCTGGTGTCGATGACTCCCTCCGTTTTCAACAAAATGGTGACCCCGACGTTGCCCCGTTATTAAAGATAACGGGAAAAGGACACCATCGGTGGACGGAGTTGGGTTGGGCTCTGAGGCGGCCAGAGCGGTGCTCAACGCTATTGGAAAAGGCAGGAGCAGCACTCCCAGGGATCATACAGGTGGTACTGGGCCATACGTGCTACCGGAGCCGGAGGACCGCAACAGCGCTGATATGGATCGGCAAGTAGCATATGATTTATTTTTAGTTAACATAGAAAAGCGAGGGTTGAAAGAGCACAGCAAGAAAGATATATTGGCATTGTTAGCTTGGGGATATGCCAAGGGCTGCTTTCAGAATCCTCATACAGTTCATGAACTTTCGGAGTGGCGTAAATTAGGAGATGAACTTTATGACGCTATCCTTAAAGATGATAAGACAGCCAAGAAATTAGGTAAAATATGGCGGGATATCCATAACGACCTTTTAAAGCAGCAGGCAGAACGTAGGGCTGCTGCCGCAGCTCTGCAAGCTTCTCGTAAAAATGCTGGGTATGGCCAGGAGGGTGAGAGTGTCTGCTGTAGTGATTCCAGCTGGAGGGACAGAGAGTGCGTCCTCAGATTCCGTTAAACCGTCAGCACCTCCATTAGAAGGAGGGAGTGAAAGCGGGGATACGGGAAGTGATGAGAATGAAGACGAGAGCAGTGGGGGGGCTACGCATGTGCTTAAATTGGCCCTCCAAAAGCCTGCATCGCTAGCAACCAAGCCGAATCGCTATGAACCCACCCCTCCTGTCCCTGGGGCGCTCAGCGACCTGTGGGAGGAGATGGCTAGAGAGCGTCGTGAGGCATGGGCTGCTATCGCCCGCAAGGGGGCAGAGGAAGGCGATGAAGTGTTGCTGGAGGCTGCCGGCTCCCTAGTCTGCCCCGTTACATACACCCCCGTTATAGATCAGAACGGGCAAGTAACACACCACGTTGGCAATTATTCTCCTTTGGACTGGAAGTTACTTGCACAGCTGCGGCAGACAGTAGCACAATTTGGCCCGAAGAGCGAGCCAGTTAAGCAGATGTTAGATTATCTGTTCAATACCACCCTTTTACTCCCAAACGATTTGCGAGGCATAGTTAAGTTAGTATTTACACAACATCAGCAATTGCTGTTCAACGCACACTGGCAGGCAGAGGTTCAAGAGGCAGTGGCAGTTCAGAGAGGACCAGGTGATCCACTTCACGGGCTCACTATGCAGGAAATGATGGGATTAGGACCGTATTTGAGAACCGAGGCACAGATGTTAATGGGACCCGATAAAGTTCAGGAAGCGATGAGGCTAGTAAGAAATGCCATGGAACAGGTTAAAGATGCTGGTGGCATCCCTATGTATATGAGTATAAAGCAGGGTCGAGGAGAAAGCTTCGGGGGGTTTATAGACAAAGTGGCTGCTGCAATAGAAAAGGCAGGAGTACCAGATTACATGAAAGGCGCACTGTTAAAGCAATGCGCCCTGCAAAATGCAAATGAAGAGACAAAAAAGATATTGTTAACATTAGGAGCAGACTGGTCAATTGAAGCGGCATTAGAACGAATGTCACTACAGCCGACCGGGTCGCAGGCGTTTATAGTTAAAGCGCTGCAAGATTTAGGGTTGGGGCTGCAGAAACAGGCAGAAGCCAGTCAGGCTCAAGTATTAGCCGCTCTTTCGCCCCTCCAAGCCGCCGCTGTAGCACCGGCTAGCACGAACCCAAGCCGCCCATTGACTCCAGGCATTAAGTGTTACCATTGTGGCAAGCCCGGATACATGCGTCGACAGTGTCGTACCTCCGGGATCTGGTGCCAAACCTGCCATTCCAGCTCTCACAACACGTCGGCTTGTCGTCGGAGGTCGGGAAACTCGACAAGGAGCGCGCAGAGCAGCCGCGCCCCGACACAAATTGCTGCCTCAACGACCGCAACATCAGCCTCCAGCCAGCCACCGCAGGCAGCTTGGGACTCGACCTGGCAGCCAGTGTAGATGTCACCTTAGCTACAGCTCGCCCCGAGAAAATACCAACTGGAGTGAGGGGGCCGCTCATTATCAACGGGCAAGCCTATGGAGCTTTGTTATTGGGAAGATCCTCGACAACTATTATGGGACTTTTTGTGCTTCCGGGAATAATAGATGCAGATTACTCCGGTGAAATTTATATTATGGCACATACCCTATTTCCACCACTGAGTGTCGCTGCGGGACAACGTATTGTGCAGCTTCTACCGTTACCACAGTTAACAAAGGGACTAACCCCTTTAACGCAAAAGAACCGCGGAACCCAAGGCTTTGGCTCCTCCGGATTGGCTATGTTAACCATGGATCTATCTACTCGACCCACTAAGGGCGTTGCGATATCGTACCAAGGACACTCTATACAATTGACAGCCTTATTGGACACAGGAGCCGATACTAGCATAGTGCAACTGGAATATTGCCCAAGCCAGTGGCCCCAGCGAGCCACAATGGATACAGTAACTGGAGTAGGGGGATATACATTGGCGAAAAAATCTCCACTGGTAGCGGTAACCCTGGATGGACAAACAGTCAATACTGTGCTGACTACAGTACCACTACCACCTACGGTACAATGTCTCATCGGGAGAGACATTCTCGCACAACTCGGAATAGTATTGTCCAATGATCAGCGCCCTTTAGTTTAACTGCCATTGCTTGGACTTTCCCGATTCCACTCACCTGGAAGACTGACGAGCCGGTGATGGTAAAGCAATGGCCTTTAAAAAGGGAAAGCCTTGAACAGGCACATGCCTTAGTAGAAGAACAACTTCAGCAAGGTCATTTACAACTCTCGACCAGCCCGTGGAATACTCCCATATTTGTAATAAAGAAGAAATCAGGCAAATATCGTCTACTCCATGATTTACGGAAAGTAAATGAACAAATGGAGCCTATGGGGGCCCTTCAGCCCGGGTTACCTAATCCTGCCATGCTGCCTGAGGCATGGCCCCTTCTAATTATAGACTTAAAGGACTGTTTTTTCACTATTGCGCTACATTCTAACGACATGAAAAGATTTGCATTCACATTACCAGCAATTAATAGGGGGGAACCGGATAAGCGATTTGAATGGACTGTCCTTCCGCAAGGGATGCGGAATTCCCCCACTCTATGCCAGCTTTATGTGGATACTGCCTTACAGCCCTTACGGAAGGCATGGCCTGAAACTATCATCTATCACTATATGGATGATATCCTCTTCGCTCAAAGGGAACAGTTTAGCGAAGATCAACTGCAAACAATTATAACTACTCTTAAGGCATCATCACTAGTTATTGCGCCTGAAAAAATACAGCGAACTAGCCCATGGAAATATCTTGGTTGGACTATAACTACGCAGACAATTACTCCACAAAAACTACAGTTAGACACAGATATCACTACCTTGCATGAAGCTCAAAAATTTATGGGAGAAATGCAATGGTTAAAACCAGTTGTAGGCATCCCAAACAGCCTACTCAGTGCACTCCGTCCTCTGCTAAAAGGAACGGACCCAGCTTTACCCATCCGACTCACCTCTGCACAACGCCGGATCATCGACTCGATCGTTCAATGTATTGGTAATCACTATGTACAGCGTAGAGACCTTGATAGCCCTATAGATTTGACTGTTTGGTGTGCCCAAAGCCATCTGTTGGCAGCCCTGTCTCAGAATCTAAAGAAAACGGGGGAGACAAGGGTATTGGAATGGGTCTCCCCTCCGTTACAAGCAAGAAAAACTGTATATAGTAAAATTGAGCAACTCACAGATGTAATAAAGCGGGGCCGTCAGCGTATCATTGATGTCACGGGACAAGCTATAGTAGAGAGGGCCCATCGAACTTTAAAACAGTATCTCAGTAAGCAGCAAGAAATTGCTGACCCTCAGCAAAGGTTGGCACAGGCTGTTTATGTCATAAATCATCTTTGTGTGTTTGGGCAAGATAAGGATCCTCCTGCAGTCATACACATGAAAGAAAGCCAAGGCAGTAGTCACAAGTGTGCGCTGGTATATTATAAGGACCCAAAAACAGGACTAAGAGAAGGGCCGGTAGAAGTGATATACTGGGGTTGAGGTTATGTGTGTGTTTCCACACCTACAGGGACCCTACGGATTCCAGCAAGATGTGTTAGGCCAGCCCTGATGACCGTCCAGCCACAGAACATAACCACGGACGGTTAATGTCAGATTGGGACTGCCACTTCCAAGAGCTACGCAGGGGGAGAGAATGGACTCTCAGTAAATGGACCACGTCGATCGTCTCTTAAGACCCATTCACCGTAGTGAGGAGCAGCGACTGTTATCCAAATTACGGCTTATCGTCCCACCGATTTTGAGCCAACTGCCAAAGGAACTGAAGTATGCATTGGTCAATGTCGATCCTGACTATTTTAACATTATTTTAAGAGATTTGAAAAATTTGACAGAATGGGACGCATACACCACTTATGCCTGTCCCTTATGTAAAACTAACTGTAATGCTTTTATAGATTTTTATTGTGCTTATTGTACCCAAGTAGTGCATTGTAGAAGAAAAGACTTGCAATCTTGGTTTTGTCCCACTTGTAACTATCAAATTAATAGACGAGGGGCATCAGCTTTGTATTTTTTAGCTGAGTCTAATGGTTTTAATATTGACTCTCTAGAAGAAGCTTTGCAATTATATGAATCACCTGAACAATTGTTTTTAGCTGAGCAGCGGGCAAGATTGACCTTTTGGGTTAAGGTCGCTAGTAAATCAATAGAGTCGCATATATTGAAGCATTATTGTAGGAATTATTATAAGAAATGTTGCAGAAAATATTACAGGCGTTGATTTTGCTTTGCAAGATAGAAGTAAGTTTTGCCTTTTTTCCAATACAATCCAAACAAAATGTATGGGTGACTTTGGCCAATCTTACAAAACAAAGTGCTATTTGTCTTTCGGTAGCAACCCCTTCTAATCCCTTCTCAACGTGCCTTGTAGGAGTGCCTGATGTCGATTGGCCGTGTCCAGCTGACACGCCGACCTGCAGTAGTTCTGATTTAAAACTTACAGTAGATTCCTGGGATTCATGGGTGCCTCATCGCCCTATTGCAGACTTAGAACCACAGGAATTGGAAATCTTAGGCTCTCTGACAGCAAATGCCTGCATTTACTTTAACCACTCCTCACGCCAAGCGGGCCACGGTTATTACACGACGGTCAATGCCACTATACCCTATTATTGCAATGCCAGTTTGTGGTGTAATTATGCCTCCGCGAACCTTTCTAAATCCTCAAACAATCCGATTACTCTCCCACCGGGATATTTTCTCATATGCGGGGATCGTGCGTGGCCCGGAATCCCATCCCATATTAGAGGAGGTCCCTGTACCATTGGCAGGCTAACCTTATTAACTCCTAATGATAGCATGATTCTTAACATCTCCCGAAGTTCACGAATTCAGCCAACTCGTTCCCTACGGCATCGATTTACACAAGATTGTAAGGACAATGTCAATTTTTGGTCCGTTGAGCAAATCATATTTGGTTCCTTTTTTACTCCGAATGTTGCTGTGGCTGGTGCTCTTAGTCAGCTGCGCAACCTCGGATGTTGGCTGGCAAAACAGACCAATGCAACCTCCCAAGCAATATCGGACCTACTCGTAGATGTTGATTCGGTAAGGCACGCCACTCTTCAAAATCGTGCAGCCATAGAATTTTTACTGTTAGCACATGGTCATGGCTGCAAAGAATTTGAAGGCATGTGTTGTATGAATCTTTCTGATCATTCCAAATCTATAACTGCCCATATACAAGAATTGCATGACCTCACTGGCCACTTACAGGTTAATTCAGGTTTTGGATTGGAAGATTGGCTTAAGTCGTTAGGCCTTGGTCCTTGGTTAACTAGCTTGTTAAAGACAGCTTTAATAATTTTGTTTATGTTTTGTTGTATTTTATTCCTTTTACCATGCTTTTGTAGTTGTTTGCAGCGCACGATTGAAAAAACAATGCAGTCTATGTTATATGGGGTATATCCTGTGGTTAAAGAAAACGGGGGAGGTGTGGAGAGTCAGGAGTCAGCAATTAGGAACTGGTTACTAGACAAAGGCCATAGTCAGACAAATCTGCTTGAATTAGAAAATGTGGCATGAAACAAGGTCAGTCTGTCCTTGGTGGTAAACAAAGGAAGCTGGAAAGTCCCTAAAGAAAGAAGAATGCAGAACAGAGAGCACAAAACAAGATAAAAGTAACTGCAGGAATGTAAACAATATGATATAACACAAATAGCTGAGCGACCAATAATGAGCTTAGATTTTGCAATATGTATGAGCTAATTATCACCATTATAAAAGTGATTGTAATGCTACTAATAAACGAGTTCCACTGATGAACCATCTGGTGTCGGTGACTCCCTCCGTTTTCAACAACAAACGGCATATTACAGAAGGGCTCTGTCACATGGGAAAGTTATACTTGTAGATATGAAAACCAGTATATTTTTCCAGACAAATCTGAAATTTATACAGCATTGCAGAGCTGCAGGACTTTCCAACAGCATCTCTGTCAAAAGCAGACTCGGATTGCAGAGAGCGCTGTACTGCCCAGTGTTACATCCCTCTCTTGGACGGTACAGACACTGCAGTCACTACTACAGGAAAAAGGAGTGCTTCAGGCTGCAGGTCTTCTGTTTATGAAAGTGGCAGGGAAAAGACTCAGTTTCTTCAGAAATGCACAGACATTATTATATTTCCAATAAGAAAAATGTTTCTTTCTGATTTTCTGTTTAACAAGTAAGATAAAAGTGAGGGAGGTTGTTCAAGTGTACCATTATGTCACGCACACAAGGTACCTGAAAAAGAGTTTTGCCTAAGGTGTGACTGACTCTGGTTGGGGGCAGGAGTGTTTGTGGGGTTTTTGTTGTTGTTTGGTTGGGGTGTTTCTTTTTGTTTGTTTGTGTTGTTTTGGTTTGGTTTAAATAGAGTCAAGACAATGACTGCAAGGGTTCTGCAGTATGTAGCTCAGCCTCCAGGCCAGGTCCTTCTAGAGATATTGATTTCTAATTTGCAGGACAAAGATAAAAGCAGCTGACAATTTCCCAGCAAAAATCTCACACCTGAACTTCAAATCCAATGTGTAGCAAATTAGTATTTATATATCTGTATAAGTTTTCTCTACCTTTTGCGTATGAAGGACAATCCAAGAACAAAGTGAGCGCCGAGGGTGGTCAGTTTAGCTGGGCAGGGGCTCCAACTGTGACAGAAGATGCTCAAGGGGTTCTTGGGAGCTGCGGACAGCTGAGGCACACTGATGTGCCGTTCATACGTTGTTCTACTGGGATGCTTCCAGCACTGCTGCATGTGAACTTACCTTTCCCACACAACACGTGGAGAACTGGAAACAGAGTAGTACAATGGCCAGATCAGAGCTGCCCAATGATTCCCTCTACATCATGGGAGTCTGTCAGCATCCAGAAAAAGCACTAAAGCTTTTGCCCCATTGCGAGTGTCGCAGCTAACTATGAATTGCTTAAATGGTGGAATGACCTCTCCTGGCCATCAGTGAACCCTGGGAGTACCTGTTTACAACACAATGCTAAGGGCATCACCTGCCACATTTGGGCCTGTAGTTTTCAAGTCACATGCAGAACAGAAGATTCCCTGCTCAATACAAACATGTCTAGAGATGGCTGTGGGATGTCTAATCTCACTAAGAATTAATTTTTCTCAAGTGGTTGCAAAAAGGGAGCCGAGATGCCTCCTAAATCTAGTTCACTGCTTCCATCGTTTGACAGCAGCATCTTCCACAGAGAAGGGGAGCACCCGGGACACTTCCAGGCATCAGAAATGTCACTTAAGTGCACAGACGGATCAGGGTCACAGCAGTCAAGATTTGCTAGCTATTTGCCAAGAAGAGATGGCTTTTATAATTACAGTATCACAGTATCACAAGGTTGGAAAGAACCTCTGAGATCATCAAGTCCAACCTATAACCCAACACAACACCAACCCATCATCTAAACCATGGCACTCGGTGCCTCATCCAGTCTCCCCTTAAACACCTCCAGGGTCGGCGACTCCACCACCTCCCTGGGCAGCGCATTCCAATGGCCAATCACCCTTTCAGTGAAGAAATTTTTCCTAACATCAAGCCTAAACCTCCCCTGATGAAGCTTGAGTCCATGCCCTCTAGTTCTGTCACTGGTCACCTGAGAGAAGAGACCAACCCCTGCCTGACTACAACCTCCTTTTAGGTAGTTGTAGAGAGCAATTAGGTCTCCCCTGAGCCTCCTCTTCTTCAGACTAAACAGCCCCAGCTCCCTCAGTCGTTCCTCGTAGGGCTTGTGCTCCAGCCCCTTCACCATCTTCGTTGCCCTCCTCTGGACACACTCCAGCATCCTGACATCTTTCCCAAACTGAGGGGCCCAGCACACAGTATTCAAGGTGAGGCCCGACCCATGCTGAGTACAGGGGGACGATAACTTCTCTGGTCCTGCTCGCCACACTATTCCTGATGCAGGCCAGAATGCCATTGGCCTTCTTGGCCACCTGGGCACACTGCTGGCTCATGTTGAGCTTCCTGTCAACCAGCACTCCCAGGTCCGTTTCTGCCTGACCACTCTCCAGCCACTCTGTCCCCAGTCTATAGCTATGCATGGGATTGTTGTGTCCAAAATGAAGTACCCGACATTCGGACTTATTAAACATCATCCATCCCATTAGAATCGGCCCATCTCTCCAGTCTGTCCAGGTCCCTCTGTAGGGCCATCCTACCCTCTAACAGATCAACCCTTCCTCCCAGCTTGGTATCGTCCGCAAACTTGCTGATGATGGACTCAATCCCCTCATCCAGATCATCAATAAAGATATTAAACAGAAACTGGTTTCATGAGAAATCATCTGCCCCAAGGCAGATGGAAAGTGCAACAGCCTAGTCACTAAGCGGCTTCAATACAAGAGTCGTGACCCAAGAACACACAGAGCTGAACTAGTCCCAAGCACTGGAACAAGTTATGAAGAAAGCTACTCAAAGCAGCAAATAGGAAAATGCAACTTGAAAACCCCACCAGTGTTCTCTTAAATATGGTAATATCTTTATTCTGGGATAATCAATTCCCTAAGCTTCGGCACTTGAGTTCATTTAACTCAAGATAGAGTAATTATTTCATTAACAGAAAATACCCAACCATGTTGCAACTTACAATTATTAAAACACTTTTAGTCCTAACCACACAAACAGGAAAGAACGCCAGCTGTGCTTGGAACAGGGGGAGGGGTTGTGAGTGAACCACGGCTCAGACACACACACATCGAGATGTCGCACATCTCAGGAAACCTTCAGTAGAACTACACAGATGAAAACAGCTGGGGGTCTAGCCCAACATCTTAAATACATAGCAAATAAAAAAAGGCAACATTAAACTAAAATTCTTTTATTAGGGATTTACCTGCTGCTACATGTGTGCTTGCAAGTACAACATAGTAGCTTTATTACGCTTTATGAAAGATACAGCACTCAGCTTCCGTACATATCCCCAAACAAGCTCATTGGCAACTGGTTAATACAAACTGAAATTTTGCCAAGAGGCAAATCTTGCCCTAATATAATACCTCATACATCTTACTATTCACATAGTTCCGAATTGCTAAATAGTAGTGAGAAGTGCTACGTAATGTATAAAACCTGCAGCATTTTTAAAAGGAAAAAAAGTTATAAATTATGGTTTTGTAGCATATGGTTCCTGTTCACAGTTCTTCAACCTTCCTGGACCCATTTACAAGAATCATAATGACGTTAAACTCTTTAAGCAGAAAACAAAGTAGTAAAAATTGCTCAGGTAGGCATTGTTTTTCTTTATTTTACTCTTAGGTTACTTTTTCTTTCAAAAGCTAACCTGATATTGGGAATGACAAAATATTATGATGAAGTGTGGGAAATCCATGCTCTAGGAGCCATACAAATCCAAATGTAGCCATTGTCTGTTCATTCATGTAATTTCTGTGAGTTTCTCAAAGGGCTGGCTGAAAAGGAAAGATGGGTTCCCACTGTCACAGACGTAAAGGAGGAACCAAGGGGACAGATATACTTCTGCAACCTTGCCACCTGCTGCAAAACACAAGCCAAGATCTTCTAGCACAGTGCAACTACTAACACAGTGCACTTACAGGAATTCATCACACAATTTGTACCCCAACAGCTCCTTGTGGTTTCTAGGGACAACACTGGAATTTTTAAAGCAAGTTTCAGTCTTCGAAAGCCCAAAAATCATTAGCTAGGCGTAAGATGCAGGGTTGGGAACTACAGATTTAGCCGAGCCTACAAGAGGACAGGTTCAACAACTGCTCTATGCCTTCCCACATTTGTCCTTAAGGGTTACCTAAAAAATCAATCATATGTGCCAGCTCCTTGTAACTAGCACTTCACAGCAGGTTACCAAAGTGTGCATTGGAACCTGACATTGATGAATAACTAATTACTGGTTTACCTGTCAAAAACAAGCTGGAATCCTGCCCATTACTTTATCAAATACCCAAAAACTAACAGTTGTATACACTGTAACATAAGAAGGAAGCTTATGCCCTGCAACTTCCATAGGAACAGCATTAGATTATTTTTTCTGTGAGAAAAATAACATGAAACTATAGACTTAAGATTGTTAATTTACAGGTGATCTGAGCTAGAAAGTTTCACACTAGATCTTAATTTATCTCAAAACCCTCATTCCCTTTTAAATTGAAAAACCGTCCACAAACATCACCTAAAACAAAAGACAATTTGAGGACATCTTGCTGATACAAATGTGCAGTTTGTACTTTCCAAACTACTTCTGAAAATTATATCAAAATCAGCTGGGGAGCAGTGGCTGGAGAGCTGCCTGGCAGAGAAGGACCTGGGGGTGTTGGTTGACAGCCGCTGAACATGAGGCAGCGGCGGCCCAGGTGGCCAAGAAGGCCAATGGCATCTTGGCCTGTATCAAAATCAACATGGCCAGCAGGACCAGGGCAGTGATTATGCCCCTGCACTCGGCACTGGTGAGGCCTCACCTCGAGTACTGGGTTCAGTTTTGGGCCCCTCACTACAAGAAGGTCATTGAGGGGCTGGAGCATGTCCAGAGAAGAGCAATGAGGCTGGTGAAGGGGCTGGAGAACAAGTCTTATGAGAGGCAACTAAGGGAACTGGGGTTGTTTAGCCTGGAGAAAAGGAGGCTGAGGAGAGACCTTATCACTATCTACGACTGCCTCAAAGGAGGTTGAAGTGAGGCGGACTCTTTTCCCAAGTGACAGGTTACAAGATGAGAAGAAATGGCCTCAAGTTGCACCACGGGAGGTTCAGGATTAGATACCAGGAAAATTGTCTTCACTGAAATAGTTGTCAGGCACTGGAAGAGGCTGCCCAGGGAAGTGGTTGAGTCAGCATCCCTGGAGGTATTTAAAATATGGGTAAATGAAGCGCTCGAGAGTATGGTTCAGTAGTAGACAGGTACTGTTGGACTTGATCTCAAAGGTCTTTTCCAACCAAATGATTGTATGATATGAATTATTTTGTTTACTTTCATTACATCATTAATTATGAGAAAAAATATTAATGATTTCTGTAGCTTCTAAGGAAGCAAGTTAAGATTCTCTTTTGAGGAGGTTTTGAAACCAGCCTTTTATTTGGTTTTGTAAGTGCTTAATTGTGGGTAATGCACTGCTTTTTTCTGTGTATTTTGAAGTAAGTTTGAGTTTAAAGTTAGAAGTAAGTGTGAAGACACTGAAAATCTGGAAAATATAGACAGAACAAAAAGATTTATTTGATGGTGAAATAATTTATTGAAGCAAGCAGTACCACAACTGATTTTGCAAAGTCATACCCATTAACGCATTTAGTTGTATGAGAGTTAAGGCCACAGACATTCACAAGTATTTTACTTATAAAACATGCTATACATCTAGAAGTGAATAACTACAAAAAGTCTGTCTTTCAATTGGTGTTGCTAACATAATTCAAGTTGTGAACTCTAACCCTTGAGTGTGAGTACTAGTTCAGAAAACAGTTCATTGGGTCATAAATAATTGGAGGAATGTTCAATTCTTTATGGAATAATTATGTTCCTCAGCAAAGTACTATCACAGATGTTAATATCAACAAATCAGATACAGAGCACTCAAAACATTTGGAAGGTTTGGAAGGTAATGAAAAAATAATCTGCTAGTTCTAGCATGTACAGTCTGTTTACAACAGAAGATGGCTTGAAATCAGAACCAGAATGAAACCCCTACAAATTCCAGGAGTTTAGTTGATTTCCCTAAGAAATTATAAGCTAGGTGTAAATTTGGATTTTAGTATGAGCCTGATGTTGAATGTCAGTATCGGAGTTTATGTTTCAGTAGCCTCTCTCTGGCTTTCACACTCAGCCTTCGAAGTGCTTATGCTGCAGAAGAATCTGTTTTTGTGATTTAGCCCTAACAGCTTTGTGTTTCACTACAAAGGGGTTTGTGCATGTAATTCCCCCTCCCCATTTTTTCTTTAAATTCCCTCCAGTTATACAGTTGTTCGTGTTACTCCCAGTGTGAAATGGATCACAAGAGCCAGAACCAAACCAAGGACATTTACAATACGCAGCAACTTCAGCGGAGATGCAAAGTGAAACGGGTCCAGCAGTAGCCTCTGTGTTGACTTCCAAAAACCTCCCTGCATCACAAGGTGAAGAAGAGTTCATCCTGCACAATAGCTCCATTAAGTGCCTTTATGAAATAGAGATTGCCAAGTGTATTAAACTGTGCCAAGCCACACATGATGATTTTGGGACAACTTCTCGAGATGGTAAAGACCAAGCTGAACTATATGTTTTTTGTTCAGCGTCATACTCTGACATTTCATGTAATGAGCTATATAAAACAGAAAGCCTGAAAACCATGAAGAAACTACTCAGACTTTTATTCTGAGAGTACTATCAGAAAACCAGCTCAGGAAAGTATTTGGAATGAAGTGCATACTAAATTACCTGTTTTCCTAAAGTGAAAATACACCACTGGAAATGCCATAATGGAACACATAGCAGCACACAACTTGGTGAGGAAGAGCATGATTCAGCTTTTATTTTGTTTACTTGACCAAAAAGCAGTGTTCTGAACCGGATTCATTCACCCTATCTGAACAACCCCAGTTCCTCAGCAAGGGCTCACCACTGATTTTTTTTCACACAGCATTCTCTACACAAAACTACTTGGAACAGTCACCATACAAGTGAAAATGCTCTCCAAAAAAATAAAATAAAAATACAGTTTCACATAAATAGGCACTAGATCTAAAATTTCTTACATTTTCAAATTCTAAGCAGGGGTTAAAATAACAAAAATAGAAAAGCACAAAACAGGGCAGAACTCCTCCTCTCACCGCCCCCCCCCCCAAAATATCCTTCTGGGACAAGATAATTTTTAACTGCTTATCACACAACAACAAATTTAAAGAAACCAGCTCAAGAACACCCATTAACATCTGTTGCTAAAAGTATACTGGAAATCCCATTTAGGTTGAGCCTAAATCCTTTGTGCTTCTATAGATTAAAAAGAAAAAACTAAACAAAAAAATATCCCTACCTCCATTAATAAAACTAGAACAAAGACAGACAAGTCAGCATTGACTGCAAACATTTGTGGTAACATGTCTCTGAAGCTATCACATTCCAAACCAAATTTATTCCAAGATTAAAAAGTAAACCCGCAAGTAAAATTATTATCTGAGACTTACAGACAAAATGATCACAGTAGGGGCAAACATACCACAAAGGGAAACACACAACTGTCCAAAACAGAGCAAAGAAAGGAAAGTTGCTCTGGTCCCCAACTTCACCTAATCCTCCAGGAGCACATAAGAGCCAGCTCTAACTCAGGAGGCCTTTTAAGGGGCAAGCCTCTCCACCTGCACCAAATTGGTGACCACAGATGTGGCACAGATTTAACAAACCCAATTAATACTTTCAGGTGGTTTTGAACAAGACCTACTCTTTTAAAACCAAGTCTAGCATACTATATGGGTAATGATAAATTACTCCTAAATATAATAAGTTGGTGGTTTTCTGAAAGTTCATATATCAGTAAGATAGCCAAGCTTGATTTAAATTATGTAAGTTAACTGCAAATACCTTATCAAGCCACTAAATGGTCAATTATCCTTGTTAAAAACCTGTCCAGCTTAAAAGATACGTTCTACATTCTAGTCACTGAGATACAGCGCTCAGAAGTATATCAATAAAATTACATATAACATGCTTTACATAAGCCTATTGTCTTACCATCACATGCAGCTATGTACTATGTGTAGTCATGTGGCTGAAATGTCAAGGCTGAAAAGTCCAATAAAACTATCGCAGAGAAGCTAAAAATAAAAGCAGATGCTAGACATGAAAGAAAAGGCTACAGACACAATCATTGCTTATATCGGCTGAGTTACACCCCTACCTACCGCAGAAGTAACTGTGAGCACTGCTGTAATGTTAGTCAGGCTCTGATTGCATCATCTGTGAATCCCAAGCACGTACATAAAGAAAGTCAGCTGGGGTCCAGTGCCTTTACGTTACAGAAGAGCGGGAAAGCAAACACAATAAGGCTCCACCGCTTGAGACATTCAGAGATCAACACACGTAGACCTTTTCACCAACATTTCAAAGCAGAAACTTAGAAGAACACCCCAGGATAGGAATCTTATAAAGCCACATGTTAAGAAACACCACCTTACTCAATGAACTGTCCAATGAGACCAAAACCAGTAGGAGCTGCAGAGGTACCAAGCAGCTGTCCTTCGCATGCAAAACACTCCCCAGCACTCCTCCATTGAGAAGCATTTGCTCTCTGTGTAAGATGTTCTCGCCTTTTTGTAGCACGTGGGAGATGACAAAACCCCCTCTCCAGTTGCCTGCTGCTAAAACCAGTCAGGGATTAAATAATATGAACTGCTGCTTTTTTTCCCCTATTTATCTACTTAGAAAAGATACCACTAAGAAATTAATACCAGAATCATTTAACACAGCATAATTCTTTAATACCGCTTCGGAGTTTGGCACACCCATGAAATGAACTGCTAAATAGCCAAAAGTACCCGAGAAGAGCCGAGCAGAGCCGAAAGGATCCGAGTGGCGCCGAGATTAGCCGAGAGACGCCGAGATTAGCCGAGAGACGCCGAGATTAGCCGAGAGACGCCGAGATTAGCCGAGAGACGCCGAGATTAGCCGAGAGACGCCGAGATTAGCCGAGAGACGCCGAGATTAGCCGAGAGACGCCGAGATTAGCCGAGAGACGCCGAGATTAGCCGAGAGACGCCGAGATTAGCCGAGAGACGCCGAATCGCGACGAGAGGAGACGAGAAATGAAGAGCGGAGCCGAGCTGAGTCGAGAGGAGCCGAGACGAGCCGAATCGAGTCGACTGGTGACGAATTAAGCGGAGAGGAGCCGAGCGGCAGCTCCCGGGCTGCAGAACCGGCGCAGCAGAGAGGTGGGGGCGAGGAGCATCTATCCAGGCAACAGTACCGCGAAGCGGCCACACGGCGGCAGCACTTGGACATCGCACCGCTTGCCCCGCGCTCCTCCTTTCCCCACGCTGCAAAACAAGAGCCGCTGCATCGGCCGCGGCAGCAGCAAAATCAGCCTCGCTCACACAACTCTTACCCCGCTGCTGCGCTTTGGAGACACGGAACTGCAAACCGTGCGTTCGCTCACACCGATCCTGACGGAGACGCCGCGACTTCGGTCCCGTTCCGTGTAACACCTACGCTCCCGGCCTCACGGACAGACCCCATCGAACTCGCGCTGCTGGCTCGCAGTCTGTCGTTTTCCGCGCCGCAGCCAATGAGAGCCGGAGGCGGGGATATGCAAACGAACCGGCGAGACAGCCAATGGGATCGGGAGGGGGCGGGGAAAGCAGTGCCGGCTCTCAGTGCTGCCGCCCGGTGGGAGCACCGCGGTATTGCAGTCCGGGTGTCGCCCGGGGGCCGTACACACACACGCCCGGAGCTCTCTCGGACGCTGCCGCTCGGTTCCTCTCCTTTCCCTTCGTCTCCTCTCGGTTTAATTCGGCACCTATGAGCTCCTATCGCCTCAACACGGCTCGTCTTTGCTCCTTCAAGCCCGGCTCGGCACCGCTCGGCTATTCTCGGCGCCTCTTGACTACTCCACACGACTGACTTGGCTCGGGTCGGGTCGGCTTCGCTCGGCTCGGTTACGAACCGAGAGTAACGGAGAGCAGACGCGCGGAGGCGGGAGTAGCCGAGAGGAGTCGACAAATGCCGAGGGAAGCCGAACAGAGGCGAGAAATACCGTGCGGCGACGAGGAATGCCGAGCTGTGTCTGGAAATACCGAGTTGTGCCGGGACATGCCGAGCGGATCCGGGAAAGGCGGAGCGGAGCCGAAGAATGCCGAGGAATGCCGAGCGGAGCCGAGAAATGCCGAGCGGAGCCGAGAAATGCCGAGCGGAGCCGAGAAATGCCGAGCGGAGCCGAGAAATGCCGAGCGGAGCCGAGAAATGCCGAGAACCGACGAGCGGCGCCGGAAACTGACGAGAATAGCCGATTGAAGCCGAGAAATGCCGAGCGGATCCGAAAAATGGCGAGAATAGTCGCTCTGTCCTGCGGGCTCGCGCCCTATGATATCCGGCGGCGCTCCGTTCAGCTGGCTCTCTCTCCATGATTTCCGGCGACGCCCTGTGCTGCGGGCTCTCAGTCTATGGTTTCCGGCGACGCTCCGTGCTGCTGGCTCGCACTCTATCGTTCTCGGCGCCGCAGCCAATGAGAGCCGGAGGCGGGGAGATGCAAACGAGCCGGCGAGACAGCCAATGGGACCGGGAGGGGGCGGAGAGATGCAAATGACGCGCCGCGGACGCCGGAGATGCTAATGAGGCTCCTCTCGGCTCGGCACCGCTCGGTTCCATTCGTAAACTCGCATCTCGGATCGGCTACTCTTGGCTAATCGCCGCTCCCCTCGGCTCGCTTCGGCTCCATTCAGCTTCCCTCGGCTCGATTCGTAAACTCTCGGCACCATTCCACTGAGCTCGTTACCGCTCGGCTATTCATCGGCACCGCACGGCTACTCTCGGCGCCTCTCGGCCCCGCACCCGCTCGGGTATTTCCGGCTCCGCTCGGCAGTTCTCCATGGCTCGGATTGCGTCGGGTCGGGTCGGGTCGGCTTCGCTCGGCTCGGATACGAGCCGAGACCAACCGAGACGAGACGCGCGGCGGCGGGAATAGCCGAGAGCAGCCGAGAAATGCCGAGAAATGCCGAGTGAAGCCGAGAGAAGCCGAAGGGAACGGAGAGCAGCCGAGCGGCAGCGCTCGGGCTGCAGTGCCGACTTTCGGCCACACGGCGGCAGCAGAGAGCTCTGAGGGGGGGTATCCGCGCGATACCCGGACTGCAGTACGGCGGTGTGGCCACACGGAGGCAGCATTGGACCCCGCGCCGCTTGCCCCGCGCGACACCCGGGCTGCAGTACCACGGTGCGGCCACACGGCGGCAGCACTTGGACACCGGCCGCGGCAACAGCAAAATCAGCCTCGCTCACACAACTCTGACCCCGCCGCTGCGCTTTGGAGACACGGAACTGCAAACCGTGCCTACACTCCCACCGACCCTGACCGAGACGCCACAACTTCGGTCTCGTTCCATGCAACACCGACGCTCCCGGCCTCACAGACAAGACCCCACCTGCCCACGTTAGACACTAAATATCAAGAACCTCACTAAAACTCCACAGGGAAACTCCAACAGCACCAATATCGATGAGTTTCAAAAAGATTCTCCCAACAGTGAGGCTACATCTTCCTTTATTTAAAGGATGCGCGGGAATGCATTTAGCAAGGCAGGAATTTACAGCTTCTTATGAAATCAATACACGCGTCAAAAGATGTTTTTCCTCTGGTATCCTGCAGCTCATCGCTTACCTTTTGTAGACTTCTGGGCAGTGTTTTCATATGCTTTTCTGATTTAAAAAAAAAACTAAAATCAACAAATCTCCAGGCTTCAAGAAATCTCTCCTTAATAAGATAATCTTTTTCCAATATTCCACCTGAAGTTTTCCTGTAAGATACCTCATTTTCCTATCCAGACTCATTTTTAAGCTGTTAAGGCAATTGTGATCTTACAGGTACTCACAGAAATTTTTCCAGTCAAATGGCTTCCACTTTTTCTACCAGCGTCTGCAAAATGTTGTATTTCACTTCTTTTCCTACACTTGCTAGCGATCTAGAAAGGAAACAATACAATTAACACTGTTAATTATTGCCACAGACTTCAGTTTCACTGTTGGTTAAGCGTTCTATGACAATAAGGGGGGACAGTCCTCACCCTATGGTAACAAATTTGTCTATTGTTTGCTCTGCATTTGCAAGCCCTTAAAACACCCTCCAAAATTCATCACTACTGCAGAAGTAAAATATAACAGTAGTTTATGAAAAGGTGACTTCTTCCGACACACATTTTCAGTTATATATCTGGAGAAATCAAAGTGCTTATTTTATCTCTCTGGAAATATGACCCAAGGCATGGATAAATAAGAACACCAAAATTTCACAGTGTACCAATATAAAATTGAACAGTTTTAATATTTTAATCTTGAGCCAGCCGCTGATCAAATGAACTGTTGCATACTAAGACTGTGGCAGGGTCAATATAATTTCTGTATCCTTTAGTACAAAGCTTGAAAAAAAAAATTTGCTCTGTCCAAAACTAGAAAAAAAATCACTGTAAAGGATGTAATAAACTGAAAATTACTTGTTAGCCTTTGAACATAGTGCCCTAGAACTCAAACAGTCATTAAAAATAGAAGACACATCCGATGGACAAAAACACCTCTGCATCTGCAGGTGTCATCGTGCTCATTCCAGTGTACTTTGCGCGGACAAGAAGGAAGCGGAGACTTCCTAAATCCTGCACTAAGTTGCTTCACTGGGGATTCTTCTCCTTTTCATGTCTAAAGTAGTGAATGCTGACTAGGAAGCAAGCTCTCAGGCGACCCAAGGCAAACCAGCGTGTCCAAGTTCAGCATGGATCTACCTGAAAGGGGAAGGATTGTTATGTCTCTCCACTATCTCAGTGTGAATAATTCAGTAAAAAGCAGTAGCTTTTGTCAACCTAAGTAGAAAGAATATAACATCAATGAAGATCTTGCTATCAGAGAGTGCCACAAAGACTGAAAAATCCCCTTTGATAAATTTTTAAATAAAGACATGCATGGCGATGTCCTTAAGTTGACTGAAAGGCCTGCATCTAAGCTTCAGAACTCTGATGTAAAGCCATCAGATCAATCTCTGGCCACTTTACCAGCTGTTATCCAGAAATGCATTAGTTCGGAGCAGCTTCAGAAGTGCAGGTGCTGCACTATAACAATAAAAAATGAACGACTAATATACAGATTGTAACACCTCAATTAATTAGATGTAAAAGATGGATAAAGAATAGAGTTTCAAATTTTCCTTTTCCTGTCCAGTTCAGAATTCTACATAACCAAATTATTCCTTTCTCTGGCAGAGGTTGGTACTAAATCAACCGTAAACCCATGCGTAACAATTGTTCTAGTCAACTTTACTTGAACTTTGTGGCTCCTATTTTGAACCAGAAGGGTGCGGGTGCCTGAAAAATTATGTAGTTTTATGCATTTAAATCCTATGTTCCAATAAGAGATTTCACCTTACCTTGAAAAGCTTGTCTTCCTCCCTTCGATCACAAGCAAAGTAGTTGCTGATCCACATGCAGAACGCTAAGACGCATAAAACTACTTTTTTGGTAGATATCATGACTTCTGCATTACAACACACTGAGGCCTGAATCCTGCTGCACGGTTTCTGAAAAATATGAGGTATCACTGAGTGGGGCCCCATCCAGGTCAAAAATCACAGAGTGTTAAAACACAAAGCTAAAATATCGCAGGTGCATCACAGGCATAAGGCAGCAGTTTTCGCAATCCTTGAGATAGTTCCAGAAGGGCATTATTCTGCCTTACTTGCTGTATTGACTACTCGGGGTCTATTCCAGCAAGTCTAAGTTCTGAAACGAGAACGAGTATCATTTGACACCTATGTATTTTCTGTACACTATTCTCGGTGACAAAGCCCTCCCTTGCTCTGTAGAGATGCTTCAACATTTACAAAATGAGAAAAAAAAAATAAATTCTCCTATGGTCTGCAAAAACCATCAAAAACAACATAACGGCTGAATAAACCATCAGGAATTCAACACATCACAGTTGAAGTGGCACAGAAGCAAGATAATTTGGAGCAGAGCTTAGTATTCACTGGCTGCTTTTTGTAATAGAGAGGGATGGGACAGAATAATCAAGAAAAATTTTTCTTAAGTCATATCTGAGAAGCACATGAAACATTTGGTCATGCAGGGAAACACGTCTAGAAATATATCATTTTACCCTCATGACAACATCCCTAATGGTTTAAAAGCATGAAAAAATTAAGGGGTCCAATGAGTGCAGAAACAAAACATGAGATGCATCCCCTTTGAAATTATGTTTAAAAAAAGGTACTATTACTATATATACTTTACTGGATACAGAATAACAGAGGGTATTGCCATTAAATTTGAATTACAAAGAAAGCAGCGATAGGCTTATGCTGTTCTGAGCTAAATCTTTACAAATCTGAAAGACAAGAGTGATAGAAAATAAGCAAACTCTTTTTGAACTTTGACTAGGGATACTTGATTCTTATTTTCATTTGATTCTTATTTTCTTTAAAGAATATTCTCAGAGTTCTAGTTCAGCAGAAAGCTGAACTGGAATGTGCACTCTCACCTAACTTCTGCAAAGCAGCTGTGTTTTGAAAACACCTGCCCAGGGCTTAGTGGGAAGACAGGCCTAAGAGCACTGGCCCAAAGTTTCTCCCTCATCAAGACGTGTAATTTTTATTTTAAAATATTAGAAGTTTCAATCTCCCAGTGCCACGCACTCACAACATTTTGTCCTGAAGCAAGAGCCCTGAACGCTGCTCCAAGACAAGATGTGCATTTGTTTTCTCTATATGAGCTATGCACGCTTTAATAAGAAGGGAGAAATTACAAGGTTATACCTTAGAGATCAGGACGTAAAGCTGGAACTGGAAAGACCCAAGTTCATGATCTCACTCTGTCAAAAATAGCGGTGCAAGCTTGGTGATTTCCTCAGTTTCCTTGAGCTTTGGTTTCCAGTCTGAAAAGCTGGGATGACTCTAAGGCTCCAGCTCAACATGGCAAACACAGCAAGGCCACCTTCGACTTGTAAGGACTTAAAAACGCACCGAGAAACATTCAGACGCTGTAGCAATGTGAACTAATATTTGTTCCTTTATCTCCAGTCCCATGGACTGGAAGCTTGGCCCGCCCACTGCCTCCACAGTAAATTATTAGTTTGTGAAGTGTCAGTGTGGTTCTGCAAGCAGCCCGGTGGGATTATCAGACCGGCGGGAGACCTGTCCCTTCATGATAGGCCTAACCCTGCAGGCGTACGTGCCCCTTCCAGCTAACTCACCTCAAACAGGATGAGGGGTTCAAAAACACTCGTGCAACTTAATTTTTACAATACTTCTACTGCATGCATGTCTATGTTAAAAAAACAGAACCGATATGAAGGAATTAGATTAGGAATTATACAGAAAGAGATGATTAAACTTTCAACTATATGGAAATTTTGGGGCATATAAACATTTGTAAAATTTGCTACAGAACTTGTGATTGCTGGTTACATAATTGAACTTACAGGGAATACCTTTCCAAGGACCCTAATACCGTACATTTCATTATTTAAGAAATAGAACAAGAAATGGAAACAACTCTGCTTACTATATGACATTTGAAACTGCATGGAATAAATTGAATTTTTTGAAAAAGCATTTGAGTTGCTTAGGCACTTCTCTGGAATGCTCTCCAGAGCTATTGCGGATGTGACTTGTATTGAGAAGCCCACACTTGATAAAACACTGCGCCAATATTTCAAACAGCCCAAGCTACCAGTGACACGGTCCTGTCACTTATGCAACATTCACAAACTTTAAAAAAGTTCATTTATAAGCTCTGGTTGAGGTTCTAGAATATACACACTGTTGCCTGTTTAAAACGAGGAAGGGAGGAAATCTAGAGATCTTTCCTAGTGCTCCTGTCGTAGCTCACCATCTATAAGAAAAGTTAACTGTACGTCCTATGTGTTGTGTCTTTTGCATGAAAGAACTGGACGTGCGGTCTTTAACTAGAGCCAACAGCTCAGCTGCCTTTGGGAGGCTCCCTGCACACCCAGGCCGGAGATCGTGACAAGAACACGTCCCTGGAGGTTTTTAAAGTAAGACTGGATGTGGTACTTAGTGCCACGATCTAGTAATCATGATAGTGCTGGATTAAGGGTTGGACTTGATGATCTTGGAGGTCTCTTCCAACCCAGATAATTCTATGATTCTATGATTCAGTTGGGCTGTCAAGTACCTCTTTGCTCAAAGCTGGACCAGGGGCAGGCTGAACCAGTGTCCTCACCTATGCCAGAGCAGCTGTGTGATCTTGATTCAAATTTCAGTGGCTGCGAGCCCACGCAAAAGAGCCATTTAGAGAAATACAGTCACCTGTTCTGGTATCACTCAGTGAGCAAATACTGTCATCAGTTTGCATTGCAGAAAGGCATCAAAAATCTAGGGGAGAAACATAGCCCTCCTTCTTCAGCAGCGAGAAGAGAACCTGACATCTAGAGACTTGTTAATATCGCACCTCAGTCGTGACTGTTGAGCAATGAAACTGCATTTCTTCCCCACCCGTGCCAGCTCAGGTATCTCCATGATCAATAGCTCCTCCAAAACTTGTATTGAACAGTTTGACTCATGAAGTAGAACACGATGCAACACCCAGATGTAAAAGTGGGAGAAAATATCCCTCTAATTTCTTGTGAAAACAATGAGATCTTAGGGAATTATGTCACAAAGACACAACAAAAGTCATCTTGCTCTAATCTAATTCTTGCTTTTTCTTGCTACTAAGAAACTACCTTATAATACCGAATGTACAAGTAACACAAAAGTAATGTTAACAGCTTGTAATAAGCAAAATGGGTTTACAAGCGGCATATTACAGAAGGGCTCTGTCACATGGGAAAGTTATACTTGTAGATGTGAAAACCAGTATCTTTTTCCAGACAAATTTGAAATTTACACAGCATTGCAGAGCTGCAGGACTTTCCAACAGCATCTCTGTCAAAAGCAGACTCGGATTGCAGAGAGCGCTGTACTGCCCAGTGTTACATCCCTCTCTTGGACGGTACAGACACTGCAATCTCTACTACAGGAAGAAGGAGTGCTTCAGGCTGCAGGTCTTCTGTTTATGAAAGTGGCAGGGAAAAGACTCTTTCTGATTTTCTGTTTAACAAGTAAGATAAAAGTGAGGGAGGTTGTTCACACATACCATTATGTCACGCACACAAGCTACCTGAAAAAGAGTTTTGCCTAAGGTGTGACTGACTCTGGTTGGGGGCAGGAGTGTTTGTGGGGTTTTTGTTGTTGTTTGGTTGGGGTGTTTCTTTTTGTTTGTTTGTGTTGTTTTGGTTTGGTTTAAATAGAGTCAAGACAATGACTGCAAGGGTTCTGCAGTATGTAGCTCAGCCTCCAGGCCAGGTCCTTCTAGAGATATTGATTTCTAATTTGCAGGACAAAGATAAAAGCAGCTGACAATTTCCCAGCAAAAATCTCACACCTGAACTTCAAATCCAATGTGTAGCAAATTAGTATTTATATATCTGTATAAGTTTTCTCTACTTTTTGCGTATGAAGGACAATCCAAGAACAAAGTGAGCGCCGAGGGTGGTCAGTTTAGCTGGGCAGGGGCTCCAACTGTGACAGAAGATGCTCAAGGGGTTCTTGGGAGCTGCGGACAGCTGAGGCACACTGATGTGCCGTTCATACGTTGTTCTACTGGGATGCTTCCAGCACTGCTGCATGTGAACTTACCTTTCCCACACAACACGTGGAGAACTGGAAGCAGAGTAGTACAATGGCCAGATCAGAGCTGCCCAATGATTTCCTCTGCGTCATGGGAGTCTGTCAGAATCCAGAAAAAGCACTAAAGCTTTTGCCCCATTGCGAGTGTCGCAGCTAACTATGAATTGCTTAAATGGTGGAATGACCTCTCCTGGCCATCAGTGACCCCTGGGAGTACCTGTTTACAACACAATGCTAAGGGAAACACCTGCCACATTTGGGCCTGTAGTTTTCAAGTCATATGCAGAACAGAAGACTCCCTGCTCAATACAAACATGTCTAGAGATGGCTGTGGGATGTCTAATCTCACTAAGAATTAATTTTTCTCAAGTGGTTGCAAAAAAGGAGCCGAGATGCCTCCTAAATCTAGTTCACTGCTTCCATTGTTTGACAGCAGCATCTTCCACAGAGAAGGGGAGCACCCGGGACACTTCCAGGCATCAGAAATGTCACTTAAGTGCACAGACGGATCAGGGTCACAGCAGTCAAGATTTGCTAGCTATTTGCCAAGAAGAGATGGCTTTTATAATTACAGTATCACAGTATCACAAGGTTGGAAAGAACCTCTGAGATCATCAAGTCCAACCTATAACCCAACACAACACCAACCCATCATCTAAACCATGGCACTCAGTGCCTCATCCAGTCTCCCCTTAAACACCTCCAGGGTCGGCGACTCCACCACCTCCCTGGGCAGCGCATTCCAATGGCCAATCACCCTTTCAGTGAAGAAATTTTTCCTAACATCAAGCCTAAACCTCCCCTGACGAAGCTTGAGTCCATGCCTTCTAGTGCTGTCACTGGTCACCTGAGAGAAGAGACCAACCCCTGCCTGACTACAACCTCCCTTTAGGTAGTTGTAGAGAGCAATTAGGTCTCCCCTGAGCCTCCTCTTCTTCAGACTAAAGAGTCCCAGCTCCCTCAGTCGCTCCTCGTAGGGTTTGTGCTCCAGCCCCTTCACCATCTTCGTTGCTCTCCTCTGGACACACTCCAGCATCCTGACATCTTTCCCAAACTGTGGGGCCCAGCACACAGTATTCAAGGTGAGGCCTGACCAGTGCCGAGTGCAGGGGGACGATAACTTCTCTGGTCCTGCTCGCCACACTATTCCTGACGCAAGCCAGAAAGCCATTGGCCTTCTTGGCCACCTGGGCACACTGCTGGCTCATGTTGAGCTTCCTGTCAACCAGCACTCACAGGTCCCTTTCTGCCTGACTACTTTCCAGCCACTCTGTCCCCAGTCTATAGCTATGCATGGGATTGTTGTGTCCAAAACGAAGTACCCGACATTCGGACTTATTAAACATCATCCCATTAGAATCGGCCCATCTCTCCAGTCTGTCCAGGTCCCTCTGTAGGGCCATCCTACCCTCTAACAGATCAACCCTTCCTCCCAGCTTGGTATCGTCCGCAAACTTGCTGATGATGGACTCAATCCCCTCATCCAGATCATCAATAAAGATATTAAACAGAAACTGGTTTCATGAGAAATCATCTGCCCTAAGGCAGATGGAAAGTGCAACAGCCTAGTCACTAAGTGGCTTCAATACAAGAGTTGTGACGCAAGAACACACAGAGCTGAACTAGTCTCGAGCACTGGAACAAGTTATGAAGAAAGCTACTCAAAGCAGCAAATAGGAAAATGCAACTTGAAGAGCTGAACAGCCACACACCGAGACACCGGCAGGAAGGAGTCCACAGGACCTTGTCCTGAGTTCTCACTCGTGGTCGGGGGGGGAGACCAAAAGGTTGTCATCCGTAGTAGTAAACAAAATAGCTCCAGTAGTCAACTGGTACGGTGACACATATCACCAGTGAACCCGCATGGCTTCAAGGAGCTGCTCCTTGCAGCCAAGCTGCCTACTGGGACTTGTCACCAGATCAGCTTAACTCCAGAACTCAAACTGATAGATCTTTGGGCCAAAAACCTAAGTACCATTACTGAGGACCAGTCTAACATTTTCACTGCAGGATGACTAAATTTCTGTGCCAGCGTGTGGGCTTCGGCACTGCTTTGTCACTCAGCACAGAGATAACCAAACAGAGACTCAGCGAAAAGGAAAAACCTGAAGCAGAAGATGCCAGCACAAGTTTGGGCTGCCAAAATGCAGCAGAGCTAGACCAAAGCAGAAGGATCCGTTCCCCTTTCCAAGAGGTCCCAGATCCCCAAAACACACTGTAATCCCTCTAATGAGCTGGCACCATATCAAAATGCCAAGGCTGCTCAGAGTTCCAAAGCTGTGCAAAAGCCTTGGCTCCCTCTTTGGTTGCTTTTAAGGATGACAATTTATTTGATGAATTCTGGCCTACCCAAACTTCTTCTAAGGCCAGTGGACACACTAACACAGATAAGTCATGGCAGTCAGGCCATGGCATATAAAAGCACCTGGAACTTCTCTAGAAATGCTCAGGATCACTTTAAACAGTGGGATAAGTGCCTGAGACTTTTGAGAGAAAGTGTTACAGCTATTTGTAGTCTGCCAAGTGGAAAAGCACTCTCAGCATGTGGACACCATACCAGCAAAACAGGTTATTTATTTCAGATAGTGGACTGAATCCTCACCCCATATACAAATAATTCCATAACACATACACATTTGAAGGCTACGAGCAACAAGAGATGTTTCAAACAGTGCATCAGTTAACAGCTAAAGGGAAAAAAGAAAAAGGAAAAAAAGAGCTGAGAATTTTTCTGCTGGGAGAGCAGACTGAGAAGAAATCGGAACTTGAGAGCTACAACTTGGTACCGCTACTACCGCTATTCCAGTCTCACTACTGCTGCCAAAAATGTTCCAGAAATTTCTGAATGCTTTGAGACTGGTGCCAAACTAAATGCCATACACTGCAAGGCTTGAAAGTGGATTTCTAGGCATGATACCTATAATTACAAGGGAATTCAAAGCAGCTTGAGGGGGGTTTATTAATCTTTTTGTTTAGATCTGAATTCCAAGGTACAAAAGAAAAATCTTATGGCACAAATTGACTGAAGAAAATATTTCTCTGCATGTCCCGCAGAGGTCTGTACTGTACCATTTAATATTTTCATTGATGATATAGCCAGTGAGATCAAGTGCACCCTCAGCAAGTTTGCAGGTGACACCAAGCTGAGCAGGGCAGTTGTCACACCAGAAGGACGTGATGTCATCCAGAAGGACCTGGACAAATGGAGAATTGGGGCTGTGTGAACATCATGAGGTTCAACAATGCCAAGTGCAAGGTCCTACACCTGGGTCAGGGCAATACACGATTTCAATACGGGATGGGGACAACGTGATTGAGAGCAGCCCTGCAGAGAAAGACTTGGGGTGCTTGTTGATGAGACAGTCAACATGAGCCAACAACGTGAGCCCACAGCCCAGAAGGCCAACAATGTCCTGGGCTGCATCAAAAGAAGTGTGGCCAGCAGGTAAAGGGAGGGGATTCTGCCCCTCTATCCCACTCTCATGAGACTCCACCTGGAGTATTATGTCCAGTTCTGGAATCCCCAACATAAGAATTATATGGAACTGTTAGAACGGGTCCAGAGGAAGCTACGAAGGTGATCCAAGGGCTGAAGAACCTCTGCTATGAGCATAGGCTGAGAGAGCTGGGGTTGTTCAGTCTGGAGAAGAGAAGGCTCCAGGGAAACCTCATAGTGGCCTACCGGTACCCGAAGGGCTACAGGAAAGCCGGGGAGGGGCTTTTTACAAGGGCAAGTGGTGACAGGACAAGGAGGAATGTCTTTAGACTGGAAGAGGAAAGACTTAGATTAGACATTAGAAAGCACTTCTTCACCATGAGGGTGGGGAAGCCCTGGCACAGTTTGCCCAGGGAAGCTGTGGCTGCCCCATCCCTGGAGGTGTTCAAGGCCAGGGTGGGTGGGATCTTGAGCAGCCTGATCTATTGGGAGGCGTCCCTGCCTATGGCAGGGGGGTTGAAACTAGATGATATTTAAAGGTCCCTTCCAACCCAAACCATTATATGATTCTATTTGAGAGGTACATTTTTGCCCAATTATATTTACTTAGCTATTGCAGAAAGAAGTTTCCTCTGCTGCCAGAGAATGCTTTGCTTACAGTAAAACAAGGCTTTGTATTTTATCTTCTGCTGACCTATCGAATCACTTCTTTTGGTTAACTCTGCTATATTCCCAAGGGATAAAAATCTCATTACCTGAAAAGCATGCTGAAGTTTGATTAAGTCAGAATTGTTGCACTAAAGCTTTGTACAAACTGTTGACCTGTCAAAGCTAATAAATGAGTGTGCATCCTACCCGTATTGAGGGTATACAGAAGTCATATTTCTTGAGATACAAAAGACATTGAATTCTTCTTTGAATTTAAGTTTTCAGAGTGAAGAATAGGTGATTTTTTTATTCCATTTAAAACTGGATTTGAAGATGAGAAAATAAATTTTGCCAAGAGGCAAATCTTGCCCTAATATAATACCTCATACATCTTACTATTCACATAGTTCCGAATTGCTAAATAGTAGTGAGAAGTGCTACGTAATTTATAAAACCTGCAGCATTTTTAAAAGGAAAAAAAAGTTACAAATTATGGTTTTGTAGCATATGGTTCATGTTCACAGTTCTTCAACCTTCCTGGACCCATTTACAAGAATCATAATGACGTTAAACTCTTTAAGCAGAAAACAAAGTAGTAAAAATTGCTCAGGTAGGCATTGTTTTTCTTTATTTTACTCTTAGGTTACTTTTTCTTTCAAAAGCTAACCTGATAATGGGAATGACAAAATATTATGATGACGTGTGGGAAATTCGTGCTCTAGGAGCCATACAAATCCAAATGTAGTCATTGTCTGTTCATTAATGTAATTTCTGTGAGTTTCTCAAAGGGCTGGCTGAAAAGGAAAGATGGGTTCCCACTGTCACAGACGTAAAGGAGGAACCAAGGGGACAGACATACTTCTGCAACCTTGCCAGCTGCTGCAAAGCACAAGCCAAGATCTTCTAGCACAGTGCAACTACTAACACAGTGCACTTAACAGGAATTCATCACACAAGTTGTACCCCAACAGCTCCTTGTGGTTTCTAGGGACAACACTGGAATTTTTAAAGCAAGTTTCAATCTTCGAAAGCCCAAAAATCATTAGTTAGGCATAAGATGCAGGGTTGGGAACTAGAGCTTTAGCTGAGCCTACAAGAGGACAGGTTCAACAACTGCTCTGTGCCTTCCCACATTTGTCCTTAAGGGTTACCTAAAAAAATCAATCATATGTGCCAGCTCCTTGTAACTAGCACTTCACAGCAGGTTACCAAAGTGTGCATTGGAACCTGACATTGATGAATAACTAATTACTGGTTTACCTGTCAAAAACAAGCTGGAATCCTGCCCATTACTTTATCAAATACCCAAAAACTAACAGTTGTATACACTGTAACATAAGAAGGAAGCTTATGCCCTGCAACTTCCATAGGAACAGCATTAGATTATTTTTTCTGTGAGAAAAGTAACATGAAACTATAGACTTAAGATTGTTAATTTACAGGTGATCTGAGCTAGAAAGTTTCACATTAGATCCTAATTTATCTCAAAACCCTCATTTCCTTTTAAGTTGAAAAACCGTCCACAAACATCACCTAAAACAAAAGACACAATTTGGGGACATCTTGCTGATACAAATGTGCAGTTTGTACTTTCCAAACTACTTCTGAAAATTATATCAAAATCAGCTGGGGAGCAGTGGCTGGAGAGCTACCTGGCAGAGAAGGACCTGGGGGTGTTGGTTGACAGCCGCTGAACATGAGGCAGCAGCGGCCCAGGTGGCCAAGAAGGCCAATGGCATCTTGGCCTGTATCAGAATCAACATGGCCAGCAGGACCAGGGCAGTGATTGTGCCCCTGCACTCAGCACTGGTGAGGCCTCACCTCGAGTACTGGGTTCAGTTTTGGGCCCCTCACTACAAGAAGGTCATTGAGGGGCTGGAGCATGTCCAGAGAAGAGCAATGAGGCTGGTGAAGGGGCTGGAGAACAAGTCTTAGGAGAGGCAACTAAGGGAACTGGGGTTGTTTAGCCTGGAGAAAAGGAGGCTGAGGAGAAACCTTATCACTATCTACGACTGCCTCAAAGGAGGTTGAAGTGAGATGGACTCTTTTCCCAAGTGACAGGTTACAAGATGAGAAGAAATGGCCTCAAGTTGCACCACGGGAGGTTCAGATTAGATACCAGGAAAATTGTCTTCACTGAAATAGTTGTCAGGCACTGGAAGAGGCTGCCCAGGGAAGTGGTTGAGTCAGCATCCCTGGAGGTATTTAAAATATGGGTAAATGAAGCGCTCGAGAGTATGGTTCAGTAGTAGACAGGTACTGTTGGACTTGATCTCAAAGGTCTTTTCCAACCAAATGATTGTATGATATGAATTAAATTATTTTGTTTACTTTCATTACATAATTATGAGAAAAAATATTAATGATTTCTGTAGCTTCTAAGTAAGCAAGTTAAGATTCTCCTTTGAGGAGGTTTTGAAACCAGCCTTTTATTTGTTTTTGTAAGCGCTTAATTGTAGGTAATGCACTCCTTTTTTCTGTGTATTTTGAAGTAAGTTTGAGTTTAAAGTTAGAAGTAAGTGTGAAGACACTGAAAATCTGGAAAATATAGACAGAGGAAAAAGAAGATTTATTTGACGGTGAAATAATGAATTTATTGAAGCAAGAAGTACCACAACTGATTTTGCAAAGTCATACCCATTAATGCATTTAGTTATATGAGAGTTAAGGCCACAGACATTCACAAGTATTTTATTTATAAAACATGCTATACATCTAGAAGTGCACAACTACAAAAAGTCTGTCTTTCAATTGGTGTTGCTAACATAATTCAAGTTGTGAACTCTAAACCTTGAGCGTGAGTACTAGTTCAGAAAACAGTTCATCGGGTCATAAATAATTGGAGAAATGTTCAATTCTTTGTGGAATAATTATGTTCCTCAGCAAAGTACTATCACAGATGTTAATATCAACAAATCAGATACAGAGCACTCAAAACATTTGGAAGGTAATGAAAAAATAATCTGCTAGTTCTAGCATATACAGTCTGTTTACAACAGAAGATGACTTGAAATCAGAACTAGAATGAAACCCCTACAAATTCCAGGAGTTTAGTTGATTTCCCTAAGAAATTATAAGCTAGGTGTAAATTTGGATTTTGATATGAGCCTGATGTTGAATGTCAGTATCTGAGTTTATGTTTCTGTAGCCTCCCTCTGGCTTTCACACTCAGCCTTCGAAGTGCTTATGCTGCAGAAAAAAACTATTCTTGTGATTCAGCCCTAACAGCTTTGTGTTTCACTACAATGGAGTTTGTGCATGTAATTCCCCCTCCCCATTTTTTCTTTAAATTCCCTCCAGTTATACAGTTGTTCATGTTACTCCCAGTGTGAAATGGATCACAAGAGCCAGAACCAAACCAAGGACATTTACAATATGCAGCAACTCCAGCAGAAATGCAAAGTGAAACGGGTCCAGCAGTAGCCTCCGTGTTGACTTCCAAAAACCTCCCTGCATCACAAGGTGAAGAATAGCTCCATTAAGTGCCTTTATAGAATAGAGATTGCCAAGTGTATTAAACTGTGCCAAGCCACATGTGACGATTTTGGGACAACTTCTCGAGATGGTAAAGACCAAGTTACAGCTGAACTATACGTACTGTAAAATTGCAGCAATTTTGTTCTGCGTCATACTCTGACATTTTATGTAATGAGCTATATAAAACAGAAAGCCTGAAAACCATGAAGAAACTACTCAGACTTTTATTCTGAGAGTACTATCAGAAAACCAGCTCAGGAAAGTATTTGGAATGAAGTGCATACTAAATTACCTGTTTTCCTAAAGTGAAAATACACCGCTTGAAATGCCATAATGGAACACATAGCAGCACACAACTTGGTGAGGAAGAGCATGATTCAGCATTTATTTTGTTTACTTGACCAAAAAGCAGTGTTCTGAACCAGATTCATTCACCCTATCTGAACAACCCCAATTCCTCAGCAAGGGCTCACCACTGATTTTTTTTCACACAGCATTCTCTACATAAAACTACTTGGAACAGTTCCCATATAAGTGAAAATGCTCTCCAAAAATAAAATAAAAATACAGCTTCACATAAATAGGCACTAGATCTAAAATTTCTTACATTTTCAAATTCTAAGCAGAGGTTAAAATAACAAAAATAGAAAAGCACAAAACAGGGCAGAACTCCTCCTCTCACCGCCCCCCCCCCCCCCCCAAAATATCCTTCTGGGACAAGATAATTTTTAACTGCTTATCACACAACAACAAATTTAAAGAAACCAGCTCAAGAACACCCATTAACATCTGTTGCTAAAAGTATACTGGAAATCCCATTTAGGTTGAGCCTAAATCCTTTGTGCTTCTATGGATTAAAAAGAAAAAAAATAAACAAAAAACAATCCCTACCTCTATTAATAAAACTAGAACAAAGATAGACAAGTCAGCATTGACTGCAAACATTTGTGGTAACGTGTCTCTGAAGCTATCACATTCCAAACCAAATTTACCCTAAGATTAAAAAGTAAACCCATAAGTAAAATTATTATCTGAGACTTACAGACAAAATGATCACAGTAGGGGCAAACATACCACAAAGGGAAACACACAACTGTCCAAAACAGAGCAAAGAAAGGAAAGTTGCTCTGGTCCCCAACTTCATCTAATCCTCCAGGAGCATATAAGAGCCAGCTCTAACTCAGGAGGCCTTTTAAGGGGCAAGCCTCTCCACCTGCACCAAATTGGTGACCACAGATGTGGCAGGGATTTAACAAACCAATTATTACTTTCAGGTGGTTTTGAACAAGACCTACTCTTTTGAAACCAAGTCTAGCATACTACTTATGATGGGTAATGATAAATTACTCCTAAATATAATATGTTGGTGGTTTTCTGAAAGTTCATATATCAGTAAGATAGCCAAGCTTGATTTAAATTATGTAAGTTAACTGCAAATACCTTATCAAGCCACTAAATTGTCAATTATCCTTGTTAGAAACCTGTCCAGCTTAAAAGATACGTTCTACATTCTAGTCACTGAGATACAGCGCTCAGAAGTATATCAATAAAATGACATATAACATGCTTTACATAAGCCTATTGTCTTACCATCACATGCAGCTATGTACTATGTGTAGTCATGTGGCTGAAATGTCAAGGCTGAAAAGTCCAATAAAACTATCGCAGAGAAGCTAAAAATAAAAGCAGATGCTAGACATGAAAGAAAAGGCTACAGACACAATCATTGCTTGTATCGGCTGAGTTATACCCCTTCCTACCGCAGAAGTAACTGTGAGCACTGCTGTAACGTTAGTCAGGCTCTGATTGCATGATCTGTGAATCCCAAGCACGTACATAAAGAAAGTCACCAGGTTCCTCTGCACGGCCTGCAAGAAAACCAAACACAGATCAAAAGCTGTGCTCACAAGTCAAAGTTGCGCTGCTGCGTGACAACATCTTCCACAAGGCACATCCTCGCGGCAAAACTGCCACGGCCTTCTACTCGCCTGCTGCTTGCCCATCCAAACTTCCAACGCTGCAGCTGTCGTCTCCTGGGGCACCTAAGGTAACAGGAGACGCAAAATTACTGTTGCGATTGTGAGAAATCAGTTCCCGTGCTCCCTCTCCCTACTGCCTGGCTCACCTCAAAGGCTCTTCCCATTCCAAAGGTGGCCCAAACGGCACCTGCAAAACCAAATGTAAATACTCAACTGAGTTGCTGTATCGCTCTTAGGCATCGTCTCAAACAACAGCCTCCTCACCTTCTCGGACCGCATGTTGTCACGTGGCTTTGCCCCTCTGAGGCTGCGTGCGGCACCTGCAAAACACAAAGAAGACGACACGTGCTCAGATTCTACCCAAAAGCACACGTTGCCTGCACCGATTCCTATTTCGCCCTCCGTTACCTTGACTTCTCGCCCGCTCGGCCTCTGTCGTCTCACTCTGACACGCTGAGGCTTGCACACCGCCTGTAATACAGAAAGCAAACAGGTGCTTTTATCTTCGCCAATAACTCATCACCTGAACTAATAACCGCTGCTTCAGGTAACTCATAATTGCTCTCCTTGCTCGAGTTGGCGCCGGCACCGGCATTCTACTGTGCTACTTGCTCGGCGCCTTCAAAGTTAGAAAAATAAAAGGCACTATACCTCATTTTCATGCTACTGGTCTAATTATTCTGCCAACACCACATCCAACCCACCTTGCTGTTGTGCTCTTCTCTCCTCTCCATCGCCAGCCTTTGGTGCACAGCTCATTCCTCTGCATCTGAAAAGCACAATAGCAAACAAGTCACCTGGTGCTGAGTGAGATCTGAACAATTCCAGACCCTTAGTTTCCATTTAGGAATACCTTCTCTATTTTACACCACAGCCAGGCAGAATAAAACCCAAACAAACCCACACACTAAGCCCCATACCTACCGCATGTGACGCCGTTGCGATTTAAACCGCTCCCCTTCACTCAAGTTGTTTATCACAGGCAGCTTTGGTCATACTCTGTGCCTGTGTAGCCCTAAGTGACTCCCATGGCCTGGTGTTAATTTGGCTGTTTTTTCTGCCATGCACCTTACAGACTGTTCCTACAAGGCCTGGGCTTATCAACATACGAGCCATAGAATTTTACCGTTATTCTTCTAGACGATTTTATCAGTTCTGTGTCACAGGCAGAGGAGCTCCAACCACACACAAACATGCACAGACAAACACTGTATAAGAAACCAGTGACACGACATCCAGAGGCAAAAGAAACTCTGTAAGAACAATGATACCCCAGCCATAGATGCCATCAAGCAGGAAGGCCCAGGGGGCTGCAAAGAACAATCTACAGCAGCCCTGGAAGAGTGGAAGGCTGTGGTCCATTACAAAGAGATGCGGCCACAACTGGGAGGATGCACAGGCAAGAAGCCCCATTTAAAGACCTAAAGTCTTGGAGGGTGCAGGGAAAAAAAATCCCGGAATAAGGATCCAAGAAATGGATGACCAATTATCAGTGATGCTGATGTGGGCCGCAATGCCACTGCAAACGATGAATGACCAGAATCTTCCAAGAGATGAGGCTGATCCACACTTTAAGATTGCCGTGCAAGAAAAAGCAGTGCCCAGTTTGCACTGCATGATGAGTAGAGGCATTTGAGACCCTAGAGATTGTGTCCAAGGCGTATACTGCGTGCCTTCAAAGCAAAGAAGAGATTGAGACCCAATAACAGTACACAACACAGAAACGGACTACATAAACCACACAGGCTCAGGCTGGAACCACCCTGCCCGGCACCTGCTAGCATTGGACTGAAAAAAAATCAAACCCCTCCTAATATCTGTCCCAAGGGTACTCTTCCTGCACAGCCTTCTCCCCTGTATTGCTTTAAAAAACTTCCCTTCTATTTTCAACCCTTTCCCCTCTTCCCAGCCCCATCCCAGCCCTGGTCCCTCAACTTAGCTTTCAGAGGGCTGGGGGTATGAAGCCATCCTCAGCAGAAGCACCTGTCAAAAAGCAAAGGGCACATGGGTGGGCTCCCACCTAGCACCAGGGCTGCCAGACCTGCTAAAGATTCCAGCATGCAGAGGGGTTCCTACCAAACCCTGGGTCTGCAGACCTGCTAAAAGCCACGTGTATGTGGAGGGACTTCCACCCAGCCCCAGGGCTGCTGGGCCTCTGAAAAAATCTAAGTACACGCCTAGGGTTTCCCATCCAGCCCCTGGGCTACAGGACCTGTCAAAAAGCCAAGCGTACACAGAAGTGCTCCAACAAGCCCCAAGGCTTCAGCCCCTGCAAAAATTCCACATGCTTGTGGAGAGGCTTCTACCCAGCCCCAAGGCAGCAGAACAAACCAAAAAGCATAGCACAGACACAGAGGGGCTCCCACCCAGCTTTGAGGCTGCAGGATCTGCCAAAAAGCCAAGTGTGGATGGAGGGGTGTCCACAGAGCCCCAGTGGATCTGGTTTTCTAGGAGAACTGTGTATCCCTATGGCACATCACAATGCTCTAGACTCAGGACAGAAGCAAAACCAGTGCAGTTTGGAGATGTTACCAGGGAGATAAAGTCCGTTAATGGATTTGGTTCTCATCTAATCCTTTCAAGTTCACTGGCACAGTTAAAGCCAGGGCACATGCATGGGTACATCTATGCCCCATCTCTGCATACTGACTCCTTATTTCAAGGGATCTCCCCTTTTAACCTCACCTGGAAAGAAAAGTTGGGGACTTCTCAGTGAGCTCTGAGCTCCTGGTTTTCATGGCAGAAGATTAATTATCTTTTTCGTTCAGCTGCCCCAAGGGGAGATAGAATAAGCTACATCTGGGGAGGAGGTAAGGGACAGTGCCACCAGCAACAGTGTCCCACAGAATGCCGCACATTCACTGCGGGACTCTGGTAGGTCACACCACAGGGGCACATGGCCTGGGACAATCCTTCAGTCCGTAACATTTTGTAATTTTATGTTAATCCCGTCTCCTCCATATTCTGATTTCTCCCCTCTCCACATCAAATGCAAAGCTCTTTCAGGGGCCCTTGGCTGTATTAATCTTGTTTTATCCTCACCACTTCATGCTGCGTGCCTCACAGGTAGCTCCCATGGCTTGGGGAGTGCTGCTGCTCTGTTGCATCTCCAGTGTCCCCTCCATGCAGGAGTGGGGTTAACCCTGCTGGTAGGAGGCAAGGGCAGTATCAGGGTTGAAAACTGGACTGGCCGCTAAATGAACAACAGAGGCTCGCTATTAACCCTTCTCCCTTCTCAGAAGGGGAAGAGAAAAGGAATGACCTATGGATTGAAAAAAAACATAAACCACTAAAACAGCTTTAATGAAACAACAACAATAAAAATGAAAGATAGTAATATTAGTAAGAAAATAATGACCTATATATAAATACATACAAAACCAATATCTAACTCCCCCAATGATGATCACTTCGCTGACACTGCAGGACAGGCACTGGAAAAGTCCCAGACTGGATTCACCAGCAGATAGTAACTGGATTCAGGAATGCACAGGTTGAGATTGAAGGCATAAGACCAGACAAAGTCTTCCTTAGACACCGTCAGCAGAAGATGAGTTTGACCCTTGTGATCCCTCAGCTTTATACTGAGTATGATGTATGTGGGATGGAATACTTCATTGGTCAAGTTTGAGTCATCTGTCCTGTCTGCTCCTGCCCTTTTAGCTCCTTCACTTACATCACTCCAACATAGCACATAACAAATTTAGCAGCAGCCTGGGCTTCTGTAAGAATAAGCAAGAACCTTTCTGCATACCATTTGAACTGTTATGTTACTAATAACTACAAATGTCAAGCATTATCACTTCTAGAGGCAGACACGGCCTGGAAGACATGTTGCTAATTTCAGAAAATCCAGTCACTTAAAAGTGGCTTAAGTGAAAAATAAGATTACTGAGAATTGGTTCTCTTTTACCTTAAACCAGTACATGAGGCTTTGAGCCCTAAAACAGGGCTGTGAACTCTACAGATGAGGGTTTGGACTCTCAAGATGCAGCTTAGACCCTAAAAGTGCCTGGCTGGATCAAAAAAAAAAAGATATTTTGGACCATGAAAATGAGAATTTACAAACTAAAACTGAGACTTTGGGCCCTAAAAGTAGGCTTTAGAAGCTAAAATAAGGCTTCTGAAGTGAAAACTAAGACCTTGGAGGGTAAAGATGAGGCTTTGGACCCTCTAAACTGGGCTTTGGACATCACAAACGAAGCTTTGGACCTTGAAAATCAGACTTCTGGCCTTAAAAATAACTCTCTGGACCATTAAAAATAGTCTGAAACCTAAGAGCATAAATCTTTGAACTTATAAAAGAGGCTTTGTTACCTAACAATGAGGGTTTGGACCCTAAAAATGAAACTGTAGGTCTTCAATAAAGGCTATGGGTTCTAAAAGACAGGCATGGGAGTTAAAAATGAGAATTTTGGCCAAAAAAAATTGAGCTTTGGACCCTAAAAATGACGTTTTGGTCCTTGAAAAAGAAGGGAACCTATTGATAGCTATAAGGACCCAAGACATGAAGATTTGTTCCCCAGTTGAGGGCTTTGAGCACTCCATCTAAGGCATAGAGCTGTAGAAAAGGGTTTGAAGCATATAAATGAGAGTTTGGACTCTCAAACTCAGGGTTAGGACTTCAAAAATGGGACTTTGGGGCCTTAAAACTGGGGCTTTGGAAATAAAACTAAGGTTTTGAAGCCTGAAATTAGATTTTATGCCTTAAAATAATGCTTTGGAATCAAAACTAAGACTTTGCACTCTAAAAATGAGTCTTTGGATGGTCAAGAGCAGGTTTTGGACACTAAGAATAGAAGGTTTTTTGCCCTAAATGAGGAGTTTGGATCCTAAAATTAGTATTTGGTCCCACAAAATGAGTATTTGGATTCTGCAAAAATGGGGCTAGAGGCCCTCATAAAAGCACACTGGATCCACAAAATTAGCTACAGTTCTTGGAAATGAGGCTTTGGTCCCTGAAAAATGAGCCTTTGGAGTCTAGGAATGAGGTTTGAGGCCTGAGAATGAGCCTTTGTACCCCATAAATTAGGTTTTGGACTCCACAAATGAGGTTTTGGACCTACAAAATCAGACTTTGAGGCCTTATAAAGATGCTCTGGGTCCTTTAAAATGCATGTTTGAACCTTAAAGTGGGTCTTGGAACTTATAAATGAGGGTTTGTACTCTTAATTTGGGGGTTTGGGCCTTTAAATAGGAATTTTTTGCCATTAATATACAGGTTTAGTCTTGAAGAATAAGGTTTTTGCCCTCAACCTGGGGGTTGGAACTCAAAAATGAGGACTTGAATGTTAAAGGAAGGGATTTTTTTTTTACACAAATTGTGCACAGATCTTGTAGCCACAGGGAGAATACTTTTATAGTGTTTTTACCTCAGTTGGGCATGTCCTTGAGCAACTTCATGGGACCTGCACTGGGTACCAGGTTGCATTGGAGACCTCACGATGTCCCCTCTAACCAGAATTGTTCTATGGTTTTAAGATTTCCTCGTGGAGAAATATCCAATTTGACAAGCTCAGCTGGACAGGGTGACGCTACAGACTCCCCAGTGAGACATCTCACCCCAACACTGAGCTCCTGATTCTGGGTAGAGCTCTCAATTTTGACACTTCAACAAGACCTTCCAATTCTGAGCCTGGCTCCGTCTGAGGCCCCGATAGTCCCCAAGCAATGGCAGTCTCTGCTAATCTCCACCTCCCTTTCCAATTTTATCACTAAGCATGACATCATATGGTATGGAATATCCCTTCGGTTAATTAGGGTCAGTTGTCCCAACTGTGTTCCCTCCCAGCTTCTTACTGGTGGGGCAACATGAATGGCAGAAAAAGCCTTAATGCTGTGTAAGCACAGTTCAATAATAACTAAAATATCTCTGGGTTTTGAACACTGTTTTCAGCACAAATCATAGAATCATCTGGTTGGAAAAGACCTTTGAGATCATCGAGTCCAACTGTATCTGTCCACTAATCAAACCAGATCCCTGAGCATCCATTCTGCCTGTCTTTTGTCCACCTCCCTGGCAGCCTCTGCCAGTGCCTGAGAACCCTTTTGGTGAAAAAAATTTTCCTAATGTCCAGTCTGAACCTCCCCTGGAGCAACTTCAGACCATTTCCTCTCATCCTATCATCTGACACTGGGGAGATCAACACCCACCTCACCACAGTCTCCTTTCAGGCAGTTGCAGACAGTGATGAGGTCTCCCCCTCAGCCTCCTCTTCTCCAGGCTAAACAACCCCAGTTCCCTCAGCCAGTCCTCATAGGACTTGTTCTCCACCTCCTTCACCACCCTCGTTGCACTTCTTTGGACGCACTCCAACACCTCAATGTCCTTTTTGTAGTGAGGGGCCCAAAACTGAACCTAGTACTAGAGGTGCAGCCCCACCAGTGCCGAGTACAGGGTGCAATCCCCTCCCTGGTCTTGCTGACCACGCTGTTTCTGATACAGGCCAAGATGCCATTGGCCTTCTTGGCCACTTTGGGCCACTGCTGGCTCATATTCAACGCACTGTCAGCCAACACCCCCAGGTCCTTCTCTACCAGGCAGCTTTCCAGCCATTCTTCTCCAAAACACAGACCCACAAAAACTACTATGAAGAAATTTAACTTGATCCCAGTCAAAAGCAGTACAGGTGGTTAACCCTGGTTTCTCATCACCCCTTAGGCTTATCACTCTTGGGGCAGTTAAACCTGGGACGTCATCAGCTATGGGTTGGCAAACCCCAGCACCCAATTTCCACAGGGACTCCTCACTGCTGGGTTGTTTAAGTGTGTTAGGCCATCATGCCTTTGGGCAATCACCTTCAGGTTGGTTAAACCTGGGATCCATAACCTCTTGGACCCATGAGCTTTGGGTTGTTTAACCGTAGGGGTCAGTCATCTCTTGGGGTAATTAAAGCCCGCCAAACATAAGACTCAACACCACTGGGGTGGTTAACTCTTGGGGCCCATTGGCCAGGGATGTAATCACTCATGGAGTGGTTTACTATGGGGCACAGCACACACAGGGTTTTTAACCCTAGAGGCCCATCAACATGGGAGGCGTGTTGCCCAAGGGGTGGTGAAACTTGCTTATCAGTCACCTCTTGGGCCTATCACTCTTCAGATTATCAGCCCCCACCAATCCTGAGGGTCTGTCACTCTTGGTGTTATTAATCTTGGGAGCCCATCACATCTTTGGCCCATCGCCCTTAGGTTGGTTAACCTTAGAGACTTATCACCCCTTGGGCCCATCATCCTCAGGGTAGTAAACTCTGAGGGCCAACATCCCACAGGACAACCACCTTTGGGCACATCACCCTTGGGGTGTTTAGTCTCAGCGGTGACAGTGAGAGGACAAGAGGCGCAGGGGACAAATTCAGACACAAAGCGACTTGGGATGGCACTTTTTTACTGTGGGGATGACTGAGGCTCCTGAGGGATGCTCTAGGGTCTCTAACTGTGGAGGAATGGCTCTGGCTGGTGCTTGACTGAGTCACCCAGCACCCCTTGAAATGCTCTGTTCCCCCCCCCAGGATCTCCTGAAGTGTTCCTGAGCACCCCAGAACCCTGTGAAGTTCTCTTCATGCCCCACCCTAGGACCCTCCTGAGCTGCCCCAGGATCCCATGAAGGTCACTGTTGACCTCCAGGGACTCATCTCAAGTCCCTCCAGGAACCCATGAAAGTCCCAGCTGACCCCCAAGGACTCTCCTGAGTCCCCCCAACACCCCATGAAGGTCCTTGCCAACCCTAAGAAACTCTCCCAAGCTCTGCCAGGAGCCCATGAAGGTCTCTGCTACACCCTGGGGACCCACAGGAGCTTTCTCTAGAAGGGGACAGCAGGTGACACTGGGGACACAGTGGGGGGGGTTCTGCGTATCCCCCAGGCCAGCATGTGGAGATGGTGGGCAGCATCACGCAGCCGCCCACGGTGCTCAAGGGAGCAGTGCAGCCCAGGAGGGATGGATGCCATCCCCCACCGCAGCCCCCACCACCCAGCGGCGATGGTCCCTGTCGAATCGCTGTCCCCACCATGCAGTACTCCCCTGGCACACAGGTCCTCCCAGGATCCACCAGCTGTCAGTAGGGCCTCCAGGGCCACCATAGGCGCATCATGGCCACTGCGCCCTGGCCACCCATCCAGTGCCCAGCCCATGTATGCCGCATCCCGCTCGGCTGGTGTAGGAAGGGATGGCATCTGTGGTGGGCCATGACCCTCCAGAAGCCTCCGAGATTCCAGGTACCTGCAAGGACGTGGAGATACTGAAGTCACTGGGAACACTGGAATAAGTAAGGACATGGGGGTCACTGGGGATATTGGGGTCAGCAGGGGCACCAAGGTCAGCATTGATGTCATCGATGACAATGGGGTAACCAGTGACGCTGGATGTCACAGGGCTGTGGCTCTCCGATGGTATCTGTGACTCCAGGTATCCGTGGGGGACACTGGGGACAACTGGGACACTGTGGAAGTGGCTGCAGTGAGCACACCTGTAGCACCAGGTAAACCAAGAGCGCAAGGGATGCTGAGGTCAGTGGGGATGTGGGATGGCCCTGGGCCACATTCCCATAGCTGAGAATCGCAGCACTGGTGAGGACACTGGGGGCAGCAGGGACAGAATGGGCACTGGTAACTCTGTGGACAGACTGGGTATCAGGGTCAGCAGTGACACCAGTGACAGTAGGTCAGGGGGCACTGGGGATATCCATACACTGGGGCAGAGCAGTGACAGCAGTGGCACCAGTGTGGTGCACCACCAGGACTGAGAGCCTCACAGGGCCCTAGTGACACCAGTGATCTCCCTGAGCTCTTCTCAGTATTGCCATCAACCCCTCCCAGTGCTCCCATTGACCCCATGGTACCCTCCCAGTATCCCCTCACCGGTGCCAGGCATCCCTGAAGAAGGGCCAGGCAGCAGCATTGTCCTCCACGGCCACCCCAGCACTCTCCACATAGTCCCACGCGAGAGGCAAGACACGCATCAGCTCAGCTCCCCAGCGCTCTGGGGGCTCCCCCCGAGCCCCCAGTGCCCCAAAGAGGGCCACTGTCAATGCCCCAAGGTACCCTGTGGGGACAGTAGTGTCAAGGTAGCTCCGGTGTCCCCTCCTCCCCTGTCCCCACATTCTGGCACCCACCAGTGGGATGGTGGTGGGTCATGCGTCCACTCTCGATGCTCACCCGGATCAGCGTAGGCAGCTCCCAGGCGTGTGGGTACCTGCATTGCCATCAGCCCTGTCCCCATCCTCCCTTCTCCCCTCCCTGTCACCTTTGTCACCTCCTGCCACCCTTGTCCCCACTGCCCTTGTCTCTGCTGTCCCCATCTGCCCTGGCCCCACCACCTCCATGTCATCTCTTATGTGCTCTGTGACCCCCTCTATGCTCCTTCCTCCCTATTGCTGTCCTTATATTCTCTGTTCCTTAGGGCTCCCTGTCCTCACTCCCCCAGCTCAGATATCCCTGTCTCCTCCATCCCCACTGTTCCCAGCCTCCCACCTCCATCATCTCATGTCCACCAGGTCTGACACCCTCATGTCCCTATGCCCCAAGCTCTGACCACCCTGGTGTTCTCATCCCCATGTCAAACCATCCCCTCTTGTCCCTGTCTTACCATGTCCCCATCACTCCCAGGTCTGACATGCCAGTCCTCACTATGTCTCTGTCTCTTCCAGCTCTGATACCCCCATGTCCCCATCCGTAACACCTGCTGTGTCCCCATGCCTGCAGCTATGACAACCCCTTGTCCCCATCCCCATCCTATCCTCATCTCCCCAGCTCTGATAACTCCACCCCCCTCATCCTCATGTGTTCCCCCATGTCCCCATCCCTGACCCTGTGTGCCTGTCCCTACCTGAGGCCGATGGCCAAGCTGCGCATGGCAGCTCCACAGCCGGTGCCGGTGGGGTTGAAGGGGATGCAATAGCCCTCAGGTTCCCCAGGCCGCAGCTGCGAGGTGCCTGTGCAGAGGGATAGGGAGTGTAAGAACTCATGACTCCCCCAACTGGCCCCAGAGCCTCAGACCCCACTCACCCAGGATGCTGGTGGGTCCTGGTTTGCGGCCCTCCATATCACCCATGGCAGCCACGTAGCGCTGAGCCAATTCCTGCAAGAGGGATTCTCCCTCCAGGCCTGGGGTGGGTCGGAGTGGGAGGTAGTGAGGACCTCCCAGCCCACCCAAACCGGAGGGGAGAGGAGCCATGCACCCCCCCCAAAACTGAAGGGGAAGAGGAAGACCCCTACTGTACCACCCCAGATTGTAGGGAAAGGGAACATCACCACCCCATAGACAACCCAAATCTGAAGGGGGAGGACACCCTCCCATGGACCCCTAAATGTGGAGGAGAAAGGGGATAGCTCCATAATCCCCCAAGACTAGAGGGGAAGGGTGAGAGTCCTCCGTGGATACCTCAGGACTGAAGGGAAAAGAAGACACCACGCATGGGCTCCAAAACTGGAGTGGAAGTGGGACATCCCTCATGCACCCACCCTCAGCAGGAGGGGAAGTAGGACAACATCCAAAACTAAGGAGAAATGGGGAGCCCTCCTCAGCACCTCACATTGTGTGGGAAAGGGGTAACTCCACACACACCCCGAGGGGAAACGGGGAGCCCCTCCAAAAAATTGTAGGGGAAATAGGGAGTCTCACTGGAGTCTCTACAGGGAGATGGAATTAAGATGCCCCCCCCAGAGCCCCTCCATCCCAGTAACTCCCCAAAACTCCTCCCAGCGACACTCCAGTTTGGGTTGAGGGTATAACAGGGACCACAAACCCCTTCAGGAACCCCAATGAGCTGCTCAGATTTATAATGGGGACCCTAAACCACTCAAGAGACCTCCCCACCTGCCCACGCAACCCAGGGGTATAACAGTGGACCCAACACCAACCCTGCATACCCACCATGCAGCCCAAGGATAACAAGGACCTGCAACCCCCCATGCCAGGGAATTCGCATGCAGCCAGGGAACTTGCATGCAGCCAGGGATGGAACAGGGACATCCCACCCCTTGGGACTCGGGTGCAATCGGGATGCCATCCTCTGGCGACGCTCCCCTGTGTCTGTGGGGTGCAACGGGGACCCCTTCTACGTTGCCCCGCACCTGTGGCCAGACCCTCAGCAGTGGCAAGGTGGAGGACAGTGTCATCGCTGACAGGCCACTCGGGAGGCTCCAGGGTGATGGCCTCCAGCCCCCCAAGCTCGGTGAGCTCAGCATGGATCTGGGCTCCTGAGGTGCAGTACTCCCAGCGGGCCCCTCGATATCCAAGTGCATCCCCCACCCCGCTCAGCACCATGGCCGCTTCATAGGCTTCCACCGAGGGCACCCTGGGGGAAACAGTGGGGCTTCAGGGAGGCCCCAGCAGTGGGGGCATGGGGGAACCCCCAAGGGCACTCACGTCTCCTCCATTGCAGTAGCAGCTGGGGACACCCATCAGCGTCAGGGCACAGGGCCAGTGCTGGCAAGGGGCCCTTAAGGAGGATGAGGACACCCTAGGGACGGGGGGTACACAGGGGTGCTGTCCCCATGGCAGTGGGGAGGAGTGGTGAGAGACTCCAAGGCTTCTGTCCCTGGGGGGTGGCAGGGAGGCAAGAAGGATCTAGAGGCTCCAAAAGGCACTAAGATGGGACTGAGGAGTACTCCGGGGGGCATGGAGAAACCAGGGGAGGGACACTAAGGAGATTGGGGGACACCCAGAGGGAGAGAGGGGACACCCAAAGGGACCTGAGGAATCCCCCAAAGGGATGAGGAGGCACATGGAAGGCACCCAGAGGGGTGTGAAGGGTCATCCAAAGGGGTGCACAGGCGTATGGGAGGACATGTAAAAGGGCTGAGAGGATATACAAAGGAGACACACAGAGAGGACAGAGGCCTTAAAAGGATTTGGGACACAGAAAGATGGGTTTTAGCAAGTGCCAGTGGGGAAGGCAGTGACAAGGAGAAAAAGACCATCTCCAAGTGAAAATGTCTCTGCCAAATATTTTCCCATATTTATTTCACTGGGACGGAGTAAAAACCTGGCCCTAAGACATATTTTGGGGTCAAATCCCCCAAAATTGCTATTGCCTGGGTCCTGCCAGGATGGATCAGCAATATACAGCCCTGTTCTGACAACTGGGATCAGCTCCAACCTGAAACCGCCAAGATTTTCTTTTCAAAAACTATAAAAGGAATGTATTGTGGCAGGCATCGAGTAGTTAAAGATCGCCCTTAAATTTGAGAGCCTGAATTACTGGGTCAAGCCGCAAAGCCTCAACAGGGCCCCATGCCAGTCCCAGAAAAGTGCAACTGCTGGCTGTTGAGCACCAGGTTTTCATCTTTTTTTTTTTTTCCCCAAATTATGCTGAATGGGACACAAATCTCTGATCTGTTGGTAAAAAGGGGGGAGGGGGGGCCCCGACAGGTGATTGGTAGTAAAAAAGGTGAATAATGAGGTTTAAAATTCAACCTCAATTAGGAAAAAAATGGGAAAACAATTTCTGTACAAAAAATAACAATATTTTTACATATTTTTGTTTGGCCATACAGAAGCTGGGGGTTCATCCCATCACATTGTGAAGAGTGTGTTGAGGCTATGGATCCTGTCATCCTGTCAGGATCAGGAAGGGGGCAGCGTACACTGAAATCCTACAGGTCAGGTCCCGGATGTCCAGCAACCACTCAGGTTATGGATTAGACATGGACAGGGCACACCAAACCAAATGGATCAAGGCCAGAACAGGAGCAGGGAAACCTCCAAGGTAGGTTGGTTGTGAAAAAAGAGGTGGAAACCCCAAACCTCAAGATTCTGGGACAGGACAGGGGCAGGAGTACCTAAACTCCATGGATCAGGGCCAGAACAAGGGCAAGATATCCAAAATCCAGTGCATGAGGGCAGGCGAGGCAAAGAGATGGGCACCCCTAAACATTGCTGATCAAGGCAAGGGCAGGAACAGGGCGCTTTCAAATTCCCCAGGTCATGGTCAGGACAGGGGCAGGGCCCTTCCAAACCCCACTTGTCAGGTACAGGGTGGGGCGACTTACCCAGGCCCTGTGGGTCAGGGCCAGGAAAGGGGCACAGCACTCTGAAAGCTTGCAGGTCAGGACCAAGACAGGGGAAGGGCACCTGAAATGTCATGGATCACAGCCAACAGAGGGGCCAGGCATCCCCAGACTCTGTCAGCACCAGGACACAGGCAGGGAACCCTCCGACCCTGCAGTTCTATGCCAAGACAGGGGAAGGTCCACCACAAACCATGCCTGGAATGGGGCAGGGCACCCTAAAATCCAGTGAGTCTCAGTGGAAGGAGAGAAAGGGCAACCCCCAGACACCATAGGATATTGTCAGTATGGGGCCAGAGCACCTCAAAACCTCAAGAGTCAGGACCAGGACAGGGGCAGGGCACCTCAAAATACCAAGCTTCCTGGGCAGCTCAGGAGAAGGGCACCCCAGACCCCAGAAATCACAGCCAGGATGGGTAAAGGGAACCCTCAAGTCCCATGGGTTATGGCCAGGAGAAAAGCACTCACAAACCCCACATGTCAGGGCCAGGATGGAGACAGGACACGCCATACCAGGCAGGACACCACAAGTGACATCAGAGGCATCAAAAGAAGCTGGTGGTACCTTTCCTTGCTCTGGTCAGCATCCATAGCGTTTGGGGGTGCCTGTCCCCCTCTCCATGAAATTCTATAATTTCATGATCACTGTGCTCCAGGCATCCTCCAACTGTCACATCTCCCACAAGGCCTTCTCTGCTCTCAGTAGATCCAGCAGGGTGACTCTGTAGTTGGTTTACTCAAATTATGTCAGGAAGTTGTCTTCCACACACTCCAGGAACCTCCTAGACTGTTTCCTTTCTGCTGATTATACTCCCAGAAGACATGTTAAGTTAAAGATGTCACTTAGGTGCTGCCAAACAGAGCCAGAGTCCAGATGTGTGTCAAAGGTACTGGTAGAGCAGCTGAACATGAGGCAGCATTGGCCCAGATGGCCAAGAAGACCACCAGCACACTGGCTTGGATCAGCCATGGTGCGGCCAGCAGGGGCAGGGAAGGGATCATCCACCTGGACTCAGCATTGGTGAGGTCGCCTCTCAAATCCTGGGTTCAGTTTTGGGCCCCTCGGTACAAAAAAGGACAGAGGGACTGGAGCACATCCAGAGAAGGGAAGTGCCAGGGAAGTTGTGCTGACTCACACCATTAGCACGAGCTGCTCAGAAATGAAAGGCACTACATTTATCTTTAATAGAGCAGATGTATAAATTAATTCAACAAAGGGTAACTGAGCTGGGGAAGGGTCTGGAGCCCAGGGGATCTGGGAGTGGTTGAGGAACCTAGGGCTGTTTAGTCTGGAGAAGAGGAGGCTGAAGGGAGACCTCATCGCTCTCTGCAGCTCCTGGAAAAGAGATTGTGGTGAGGTGGGTGCTGGTCTCATCTCCTCAGTTACCAAGGGATAGGATGAAAGGAAATGGCCTCAAGTTGCCTGAGGGGAGGTTTAGATTGGACATTAGGAAAAATTTCTTTAAGGAAAGAGTGGCAAAGCACTGGAAGAGGCTGCCCAAGGCAGTGGTGGAGTCCCCAGCCCTGGAGGTGTAGATGCAGGTGCCACCCAGCCCACAGGGTGCCCCAAAGCAGGGGAAGATGGTGGCTGTCCCCACTGCCCTCCATTCTGCCCAGCTCAGCAGGCTCCCAGTGCTCTGCCTGTGGCCAAACCCAGGAGGATCTCCTGCTGCTGGGTGCTGCAGGGGAACTCTGCTCCCTCCTAACGGCAGCCACAGGCTGGGATGCCCAAGCACAGGGTAAGCACAGGGTGCTGTCCCCAGTGCCACCCACATCCCCACCACCCTGCAGGTGGCTGCCAGGGAAGTTGTGGTGACTCACACCATTGGCACAAGGTGCTCGGAAATTAAAGGCACTGCATTTGTCTTTAATAAAGCAGATGTATAAAATAATTCAACAAAGGGTAACTGATGTGCCTGCTTGGAGTGACGCAGGCACTGCAGGGGCCAGGTCTTTGAAGAAGGTGGGACCCATTTGACCAGGACACGCACCCCAGGATCCCATGTTATCCCCACCCCTCCCACAATCAATGCCCTGTGGCCCCCCCATCCCGGACCCCATGTCACATCTCTCCTCCCAAACCCAGCCATGCCCAAGCCCACCCCACATCCCCCCACAGCAGAGACCCCCAGTTGTGTCTTTCCCCTCTCTGGACTCCCCCCCATCCAGGGACCCCCAGCCATGTCCCTCCCCTCTCTGGACAGACCCCTAAAGATACCCTATCTCAGAGCCAGCACCCCCCACCCCAAGGAACCCTCACTCAGAACCTCTCCCAATCCACCTCACCAGTCCCCCTCAGCCAAGCCCTCCCCACCAAGGACCACCAATACCAGGTACTCCATTTCACCCCCCATACTCCCCTGGGACCCTCAGCCACACCGTTGCCCTGTGTCCCTTTAAGAACTGGCCTGAGTGACAGCCCCAACGTGGCCCCAGGCGTTTGTCAGTCTGCCCTTGGAGCAGGGCCGCTGAGGCGGGGGCACCGAGGCACGACCCCTCAGCCCCCACCACCGTCGCTGTCACCGGTCTCCACCGCCTCATCCCGCAGCCCGGCAAAGAAGTCCTGCCCACTGCCTGCCGCCTTCCCGCTCAGTGCCCGCAGCGGGCCACCCTTCTTCTTCTTCTTGCGGTAGTCGTCCACCACCAGCTCCGCCAGCGCTGAGACATCCCAGAACTTCACCTTCTGGTCGTGGGCACAGCTGGCCAGGAGCTGTCCACACGGGGCCAGCGCCAGCTGCTCCACTGGCTCTCCCAGGTGCTGCCCCACACAGCCCAGCACCCGGTTGGGCAGCACGTTCACAGCCCTGGGGAAGGGGGGCCATGAGGGTCCGATGGGGGCAGCCAACCACAGCCCACTGCCCGCCTTTCCCATGCTCCTCATCAAATCATGGAATCATTGAGGCTGGAAAAGACCTCTAAGCTCATCCAGTCCCACCATCAGCCCAACCCCACTCTGCCTTCTAAAGCATGGCCTGAAGTGCTGAACAAGGCTGACCGCATCACATGGGATGGGACGTGGATCTTTTAGAGTGAGTTCAAAGGAGGGCATGAGGATGATCTGAGGGCTGGAGCATCTTCTATACAAGGACAGGCTGGGAGAGTTGGGTTTGTTCAGCCTGAAGAAGGCCATGCGGAGACCTTAGAGCAGCCTTCCAGTACTGAAAGGGGCTCCAAGAAAGCTGGGGAGGGGCTCTTGACCATGGAGTGCAGGGACAGGATAAAGAGGAAAAGTTTTAAGCTGAAAGAGGGGAGATTGAAATGAGATCTTAGGAAGAAATGTCTTGCTGTGTGGGTAGTGAGGCCGTGGCACAGGTTGCCCAGAGAAGGGGTGGCTGCCCCATCCCTGGAGGTGTTCAAGGCCAGGCTGGATGGGGCTTTAAGCCCCATGATCCAGTGGGAGGTGTGCCCTCCCACGGCAGGTGATAGAACTGGATAGGCTTTGAGGTCCCAGCCAACCAAACCATTTCATTACTCTATGATTCTGTCATCCCATCCCCCTGACCTGATGACTCCATCCAGGGATCCCACACAGACAATGCTGTCTGTGACAGGGACCATGCAGTCAACAGACTCAGCCCTCAGTGCAAAGCGGTCACTGGCAGCCCCAAAGCCATCCCAGTTGAAGAGGTAGATGGTGCCTTCACTGGAGCCGCATGCCACTTTCTTCCCCCTCTAGGTGAGACAGGCGTGGACAGTCAGAGGTGGAACAAGAAACCTGGGGTGTGGAGAGGGATCCACTGGATAATGCTTCATGCCAGGGCCCAGCACAAACCTTCAGCAGTGCAACAGAGGTCAGGTCCCCGTTCTGCGGCTCCGAGACCAGCTCAAAGCGCCGCCTCTTCACATTGAAGACACCCAGAGTGCCATCCCCGCTGCAGGAGATGGAAGGGGCATAGGCATGAGCACAATACAGTGCAGGATGCTTCCCCAAGCCCAGAGGGAAGGCACCGCATGGGCACAGAGCCCCCAGTACCTGGCAGTCAGCAGGATCTTCCCATTAGCGTCCACAGCCATTGCACTGATGTACTCCTCCTGCTCACGGGCCTCCAGGACAGCATCCCCCTTCCGCAGGTCCCACACTTTCAGGGCCCCATCGTCATCACCAGTGGCAAAGAGGTGGTCATCAATGGGCAACACACAGTTGAGAGCTGAGCTGCGGAGACCCCACGCCAGCACTGTCACGGCTCATGCTGCGGGTAAGTGGCATCCAGAGCACCAAGGACAATGCTCCAGCTTCTGTGGCCCCAGCTGGCAGGGAAGGGAAGCTGAGCCACCGGCGCAGACCCACCCGTGGGCTTTGGGGACGCGGAGTTCCAGCCGTCCCTCTTCCACTGTCAGGATGTGGATGGCCTTGTCCTTGGCCACGGTGAAGAGTCCTAGGGAGCCGTGTCAGCACCTGGGACCCACCACCCCACAGCCGCCCCACAGCCCCACACTCACGCTGTCCGTCCAGGGAGAAGGCCACATCCCGGCAGGACCGCAGGTGATGTCCCGAGGACCAGAGCTGCTGATTCTCCCCCTCGGTGCAGGAGTAAGAGTACCTGCGAGCAGTGGGGGGGCTGCGGGGCCGCGCAGGAACGGGCAGCGCCCCCAGCCTCCACGCTCCCCACAGCCCCTCACAAACCCCACTGCCCCTCATCCCCCCACAGCCCATCTCCCCCTCCCCCCCAGTCCCCAACCCGCCCAACAGCCCCTCACACGCACCCACAACCCCTCACACGCCCCCACACACCCCCTCCCCGGTCCCCAGAGCTCCCTCAGCTACTCCCGCCACCCCGCCCCAGCTCACAGCCAGACGTCGCCGTCCACGTCCCCCGCCGCCAGCAGCGCGCGGGCAGGGTGCAGTGTGATGGCGCTGGCCGGGGCCTGCAGGCTGATGTCGAGGGGCGTTTCCCGCACCCGCGGCTCGCGGCGCTCGGGCTCGGGCTCGGGCTCGGGCTCGGGCTCAGCCTGGGGAGAACGGAGCGAGCGGTGAGGCGGGGCTGGGCCGGGCCGGGGGTGCCAGGGGGCCACGCGCCGCCCCACGCACTCACCTCGTGCAGCGCCGCCATGGCGGGAGGACGGGCTGGACTGGGCCACAACGCTGATTTGCATGGCCCCGCCTCATTCCATATAATTGCGTCAACTTCCGTCGCACGGCCCCGCCCCTTGCGGCTATGGCGCCGCGCCGTCGTTTGCTTGGCCCCGCCCCTCGCGTATGGCGCCGCGCCATCGTTTGCTTGGCCCCGCCCCGCGGTTGCATGGCCCCGCCCCGCGGTTGCGTGGCCTCGCCCCGCGGTTGCGTGGGCCCGCCCCTCCGGCGCGGCTCAGGCGCCGTCCGCGGCGGTGGCGGGGATTATTTTGTTGTGTCTCGTCTTCGCAGGGTTCGGTCCCGCGGGCATCCCTGGCTCGGATTGCCCGGGACTTATGCCGCCGTTTCCCGTCCACCCCTTTTTGCTCCTGATCAGAGAGTGCAGGGATAGGGCGAGGGGGAACGGTGATAGAGGGGAGACTGAGATCAGATCTTAGGGAGAAATGTTTTGCTGTGAGGGTGGGGAGGCCCTGGCCCAGGTTGCCCAGAGAAGCTGTGTCTGCCCCATCCCTGGAGGTGTTCAAGGCCAGGCTGGATGGGGCTTTGAGCCCCCTGATCCAGTGAGAAGTGTCCCTGCCCATGGCAGGGGGTTGGAACTGGATGGGCTTCTGACCCAAACCATTCCATGATTTTTATGATTTCTTTCTGGGAGCCGCAGAGAGCGATGAGGTCTCCACTAAGCCGCCTTTTCTCCAGACTAAAACAGTCCAAATTCCCTCAGCTGCTTCTTGTAAGTCTTGCTCTCTAAACCCTTCATCAACTTCCTTGCTGTTCTTTGGACAGACTCTGGCACCTCAAGGTCTTCCTTGTAGTGAGGGACTCAAAACTGAACTCAGGATTCAAGGTGTGGCCTTCACCAGTGCCAAGCACAGGAGAACGATCCCTTCGCTGCTCCTGCTGGCCACACCATGGTTGATCCAAGCCAAATACAAGACTCCTGGGCACGGGACAGAATCATGCAGCCAGCTAAGGCCATACGCTGCTTCCTGCCAGCCTGATAACCATTATTATCTAAGTTTTTGCACACCTTGATATTAATCTTAGCCCAGTAGTAGTGCATGACTGGATTTACTGTTGTTTCAACCCAGATAATTGTGCTGCTCATTAGCATGTTATGTAGGTACGTAGGAATCAGTTCTTCATCTTTTGCTGTGGTGCCTGTTACTGGATCCCAGCCCTATAGCCTGGCTAAGCCACCTCATACTCCTACAGGAGGTGATCATATGTAGGCACTGAAATCTTATTTGCACAGTTTGATGAGGTCCTCAGGCTTTCAAGAGTGGCTCCGTAGGCAGGCGCACTTACCCCTGGGCTCATAGCCTAGTGTTGATCTTTTACCCATGAAGGCAGGTCTGAAATGCTCTGTGCATGTTGCCATGGGGCTACCCAGTAGTCAGCTCCATGCCGGGCTCACAGCTGCTCGACGCAGGGTTTGAGAAGTGCCCCCTGAGATGGGACACTCTACCTCCCTGTATGAGTGATGGGAAGGACTGGAGCAGATCAGAGGGGTGTGCAGGAGCTGACCCTTTTTCTCTTCTCTGAGAGGTGAGGTGGCCAAGAAACATGGAGGAGTGTGTGAGGAGACATATTTTGGATACTGTCAGGCCTATGGATGAAGAACTTGTAGTTGCAGACTTCCAGGCAGTAAATGGAACATCTTCCCAGATACTTGCATGTCTCAGCCTACATCTCCCCAGCCTTTGTCCTGAGTGGGACAAAGTAAGAACTGAGCTGTCTCTGGTCTTTGCTGAGAACCTAACAGTGCCATGTAGCTGCACTGCTCCAGTTGCAACTGTTGGTCATATGGTTGAGTGCAGTTGCAGATGGATCATGCTGCCATCTCCTCTGGCTCCCGAGAAGAGGCTCTGTGAGACTGTCTTCTGCCCTTGGAATAAGGCACTGTAGTGCAGTAGAGAAAGCTGAGCCAGAATCAGGCTCTGTCCTTCCCAGGAACTTTTAGTGCCTTCCCTTGGAAAGCTTGGTGCATTTCTGATGATATGTGCAGGACGCGGGGCCTCTGGTTTTATAGACAAAAATCAAAGCATGAGAGGAGGGCCTGTTGGTTGAGCAAGAATTTAACAGGGTTCCTCTGCCTGCTCCTCTCCTACACAGCTTTTGTGGTCCCTGCTGCAGTGTCACCTGGACAGTGGCTCCAAGCAAGGCTGGCACCTCAGAGGATCTCCTCCTAGGGCTGGAAGCTAGCAGCAGAAACCAGGACAAGTGGTGCTTTCTCCCAAGGTGGCTCAATCACAGGAGAGCAGCTTCCTGCTGCTGTGTGTGTTGAAGACACGTAGGGGGCTAGGGACTGACTCATTGGTATGCTCCTGGTCTGTGACATCCCTGGGCTGTCACAGGAGCGTCGGCCTGGCTCTGTGGGGCAGGGGAAGCTGAGACAAGGGACTGTTTTGAGAAGAGGCTGCCATCTTGCTGGGGCTGAATTAGCCCTGAAACTCCCCCTGGCATGCAAAGCCACCCTTCTCTGCCTGCAGCATCAACACCAGAGGCAGTGCTGGCACCAGGGCTGGGGAGGATTTCAGGGCCACGTCCCTATCCCCGCTTTCCAGTACCATAAGTCTCATTTTCCCATAGTTCTCAAAGGGCAAATTGTAGAATCATAGACTGACCTGAGTTGGAAGGGACTCGCAAGGATTATCAAGTGCAACTCCTATCCCTGCACAGGAGAATACCACACCGTGTGGCTGAGAGCGCTGGCCAAATGCTTCTGGAATATTGTCAGACTTGGTGCTGTGACTGCTTCCTGGGGAGCTGTTCCAGTGCCCCACAACTCTCTGGCCAAGCCACCTCAAGCTCCTGCAGGAGGTGATCACTTGTAGGTGCTGAATTCTTATTTGGACAGTTTGTTGAGGTCCTCAAGAGCTTTTCCTAATGTCCAATCTAAACCTCCCCTGACACACCTTCCCGCCATTCCCTCACGTCCTATCACTCGTCACCAGAGAGAAGAGATCAGCCCTGCTCCTCCTTCTTCCATTGTAAGGAAACAGTAGACAGCTATGAGGTTCCCCCCTCAGTCTCCTCTTCGTCAGGCTGAACAGACCAAGTGACATCAGCTGCTCCTCATATGATTTCTCCACTAGACCCTTCACCAGCTTTGTGGCCTCCTCTGGACATTTTCCAGTAGTTTATGTCCTTTTTATACTGTGGTGCCCAAAACTGAACATAGTATTGAAGGTGGGGCCTCACCAGTGCAGAGCAGAGTGGGACGATCACCTCCCTTGCCTGGCTGGCGATGCCATGCTTGATGAACCTCAGGACATGGTTGCCCTCTTGGCTGCCACGCTGTTGGCTCGTGTTGAACTTGCCATCAACCAGAATGATAGGTCTCTTTCCACAGGGCTGCTCTCTGGCCTCTTGCTCCCCAATCTGCATGGACATCCACGGTTGCTGTGTCTGAGGTGCAAAACCAGGCACTTGCCCTTGTATCCCCTCCCCTAGTTTTTGAGTCACATCCCAAAAATCTTTTCCCCAGGCTATATCCCTCCTATGCCCCAGTAATCCAGAGGTGAGCAAACTGGTGCAGAAGGATCGAAGCATGGCCCATTTCAACATTCCAGAGGTGTTTATTTCCAATGGATCCCAGGGTGCACATCTGCCCCGCTCAGGAGCAGTCCTAATGCAGCAGTGCCCTTGACGCCCAAGCCCAACTCCTCTTCTTGGCCCATCCAAGCCTCGAGGTGTACTCTATAGCCACCATCTGGGACTGGAGCCAGCTGCACCCGTTGCTGTCCCAGTCCTGGGACAGACTTCACACTCTGTGTGCTCGGCAAAGGAGCTCCAGGGCCCCACCACTGCTTCTGCCCAAGCCTTGATCCTGCTTAGTGCTGGAACTTGCCCTGGGCATGGCAGATGGGGGCCTCATCCCCTCAACATCCTCCTTCTCCTCCCAGTGGAGGATGGGAGTGATGGACTGCCAGTAGAATGGGCAGGTGGTGTTGGAGATGGTTGTGGCCCAGTGGCAGATGCGTTCAATACAGAAGATTCACCAGCACAGAGATACACAGGCGAGGTCTTCAAAGAGGCTATGGCAAATACGGTAAGTCTCTTCCCCAGAGCCTATTTGTGGAGTGCCCAGAGCAGCCAGGTCATTGCTGAATGCTTCAGTGCTGCTTCTCATTTGGCCTCATTCGCCATATTCCCAAGGAGGAACATAAGCTGTGCAATGCCCCACTTCACAGACTCGCTGAGATTCCTCAGAGACAACAGCCCTTTTTTTGCCACTACACTGACATCCAAATTTTTTTCCGATGCTAAAGACTTTCCTCTTCTTTATTTGGAGTTGGGAACCCTTGTCCTCTCACTCTCCAGCCCACCCGAAGCCTAGACATTAAAGTAACATGTCACAGACCTCTAAAGTTAAGACCCAAATCACAGATTCACAAGTATTAAAAAAATCCATACGCTTCACATGACAAACGACTCAGGCAGCAGACTATCAAATTTAAGCCTTGACTGAAGGGTTTTTATCTTGGGGGTAGCTGGCTCTGATGAACTGTAGGAACCGGAGTATGGCCCATCCCTGGAAATCTTTCCCAGGGTCTTCTTGCCTGTCCTGTGCACTGGGCTGGTCCCCATGGGAGATGGCCGTCCACCCACACATGTGTGTTTGCACACTTACAGACTCTGAGCTTGGATCTATGGTAGCCAGCACCCAGACCCTTAAGTCTCTTGGACCCTACATGGTTTTGCCATGATGGTCATCACGATATCCTGTCCTACTAAGCAGTTGGTCCAGTCTGAGGTTCACCAGCTGCTCCAAAACACAGGCTTGAAACAGGAAGCACAGCTACACTGAAGAAATGTAATAAGAGCATAAGGACACACTGCAGTGATGAAATAAGGTGCTCTGGCAGGCAAGCATATCTACCCACTGCTTACAGATCACCAAACACTTTCCTCCCTTTTCTTTGTTTACTTATGCTTTTTCCTCCCCTGATCCCTCCCTTTCCCTTTCCTGTGTTTATTCCTCTAAACATCCCATATGATCCCTAGGTTCTGCTCTATGCCATCCCTAAACTCTCCACCCTCTGCATCCCACTGCAAGTCTTCTATCACAATAGGCCACCGTTGCCCTTAGGCTTCATGACAGTATCAGGAGAGAGCGAGCTACCGTCAGTAAGTCACTTTGGTGGGCTTTGCTCAATAGGAAGAGGAGTGGGAATAGTTTGTGTCCGGGTTTCTGCCTCCCATCTGATCAGACAAACTCAGTTTTGGAAGTGAAATGTGTGTTGAACTACAAGACAAGGAGACACATGCAGCAGAGGAAACCATGTTACAAGTCACTGTAAGCTTTTCCCGAGTAGGGGCAACCTCACTCCTGGGCACTGGAAGATGGGGAAGCATCACTTGACCTGGGCAAAAGAGGGATCATGGTCAGGCCTGTGATCCCCCCTGACTCCCGTCACCTCAGGCACTCCTGAATATAGGCAGCCACAAGCCTCCCTTGCTCCTGCTGTGTTGGGATGGAGTGGATAGGGGTGGGTTAGGCAAAACATGTCCCAAGGACACAGAGCTTGAATGGGTGTCCCAGAAATCCTCCTGGCTCTAGACAGATGCAGAAGATACAGCTTGTAGCCAAAAAAGCAAGTGCCAATAGAGACAGAATTGATTGTGGATGACTACAAAGTTGGATTATGTAGCTGTGCCTTTCTTAGGCCAGCAGATGTGAGCAAGGTCAAAATGCAGGTAGGAAGGAAGGATGTCTCACAAAATTAGGGGCATGTTAGCACATGGAGTGCATGAATGAGGCCAAGCAAAGAGACAATGCCTTGCTGAAAGCAAAGGATTTGGCATGGAAAATTCACTCTGTACTTCCAAAACTTGCAGGCTCTGTGTGAGAAGAAGCAGGGCAGCTGAGGTGGCATGAGAGGCTCTCAAGGACACAGGACTCCTAGCTTCTGGCTCTGAAGAAGGAATGGTTAAGAAGCCATGATGGACTACTAGGACATGCCATGGATAGCAAATCATGTCATAGGGCACCTGTAGCTTGGAAGGACTTTGATCTTAGTAGCATGTGAGGGGGTCCACTGATGAGCACAACAAATGTCTCCAGAGCTTCTGTCCTCAAGTACTGAGCATCAATAATGATTGTCATCTCAGACTAGTGTGGAAAACACAAGTCTCAAAGTGGAGATGCAAGTGCTCAGCCTTTGATGAGAAGGGGAAGATGACCAGCACGCACATTCAGGTGTGTTCAGTACTGACTGAAGGAGGTTGGACAGCAAGTGGAAGGAAATGAGAGGGCCTGAGCATGTATGGAAGAGAATGAACACAGAAATAGCATGGACAGAGACAAAGCAGGGTGATCTCTGAGGAAAGGGAGGAGAATGGAAGGAACCTGTGAGTGCATGGAGGGGAAGGGAATGAACCTAAGGGCACAAGGGGCTGACCCGGACCAGCTACTGCGCTCAGAGACCTCCTTTTCTGCCCCCAAATGCCCCTTCTCCACTCCAGTGACTCGGGTTTTGCACTGGAACACCTGCAAGCTCTTTACCGCCCCTCCGAGCTCCAGTAACCCCGCCGGACTCCTCCCTCTCCCAGGACAACGCCGAGGCCCCCTCCGCGCCTCCGAGGCTCCGCCCGCTGCCCCTCCCGCCCCTCTCGCCGCTGCTGCCGCGGGGTGCGGGCTGGGCAAGTGGGGGCCGGTGCCATGCTGGGCAAGGACTACATGCTGGCCATCGTCCTCGTCAACTGCGACGGTTAGCGGGGCTGGGATGTGGGGCCGCGATGCGAGGCTGGGATGTGGGGCCGGGATGTGGGGCTGGGAAGCGGGACCGGCATGTGGGGCCGGGATGCGATGCAGGAGCGGTGGCGCTGTCCGCGGTGCTGAACGGGGCCTGCGCGGGGGGGACGCGTGGCCTCCCCGTCGCCCCAAGGTCGCCCTCCCCGTCCCTCCTCCCCTTCCCCCCCCCCCCGGAGCTGCGGGATTCCTGCAGGCGCGGTGTCGGACCCTCACAGCGCTCAGCCCCCCGCGGGATGAGCCCCCGAACTCTGGGGGTTTTGGGCTGCGTTCCCAGGAGCAGAGCTCGCTGCTGTGCTGCACCACGGGCTTGTTTCTGCGACCTCTCCAGGCCCTGGTGTGCAGGGAGGAGGAGGGGGGGGCAATCTACCCCTCCCAGCCACCGTCCCCCAAGGATTCTGTCCTACCAGACCCCAGGGTTCTGTCCCCAACCCCGTTCCCTGGCCATGCTGGGGAGAAGCTGGCTTCGGGCATCCTGGAGCACTAGTGGAGGGCTAGGACTGCATGCTGGCAGGGGGAGCTCTGGGCTGGCAGACTTGGGCCTGGCCTGGGAACCCCTGCAGGATGCCTGCTCTGGCAGGCTCAGGCTGTCTGTACTCTGTGCTGCTGCTGGGGCCACTCCATCCCTCTGAGCACCATGAGGCAGCAGCCAGCACTGAGGGTCCACCGCTACCGCAGCGTCTCTGGCATTGCACCAAGCCTTCCCTTGCCACACTTCTCTCCTGGGCCATGCACCCAGCCTAGAGGCCACCACAGGACCCTTTCACTGTGAAGCTGCTTGCTTCTCAGGGTGCCCTGCAGCTGTGTGTCCTTCCCCCCTCCAACCTTCCCCTCCCCCCCCCCCCCCCCTTTCCTCACTATCCTTCTGCACAGACAACCTCTGGAGCGACCAGAGCCTGGAGACGGATCCTGACCTCCCCCCGGGCTGGAGGAAAATCCGTGACTCTGTGGGCACCTACTACTGGCATGTGCCAAGTGGCACGACACAATGGCAGCACCCTGCATGCACCACCAGCCCAGGAGGGCACCTGGAGGCTGATGGAGAGGAAACACTCCAGGGAATGGTAGGGGATGTAGGCAGTGTGGTGAGGGCTGGTGATGGATCCCATCCCCTGAGAGCGGCCTTCTGAGGGACCCTCTGTTCATCGCTGGTCCAGCCTCTCCTTGGAGCAGGCCTGTCCCTGTCATCCCAAAGTCCTGCTCAGGTCCATTCCTGGCCAGGGTTAAGCTGCTTGAAAGGCTCCAGCAGGCCCCATGTTGGCCTCATCCTGGCTGCATGGGAAGACTACAAACTGAGATGCTGCTGTCCTGGAAGGAAGGGTTCCTACCTGGTCACCCCATTCCTACCTGCCATCACCCCTTTCCTCTTTTCTCCCAGGATGGCCAGACCCCCATAGTGAAGCACTCAACAGAGGACAGGCCCATTCCCAGTCCCATGGCTTCGCTGTCCCGAAGGTAGGGCAGAGGGCATTGCTGACTCTTGACTACCACTGGGTGCTGGGCCCCAGTGCCTCCCACCAGGGCAGCCCACATGTTGGAGCCAACAAGACCCCGCTGGGCACCCCCATAGGATGCTACCCAGCTGGTGGCATGGGGCTCTGCCGGTGCCAGGGCATCCTGGTTCTTCCCTGGGTGCCCTGATCTGTGCCCCCGTCCTCTCAGCACCCCATCCCTCCCCAGGACCTCGCTGCCTTGGCATGGCGATGACTTCCAGCATAGCACAGAACCCGGCTCAAAGGTACCATGCCTGGGGTCTTCCATGTGGCTTCATGGGCTGGGGCTGACAGAAGAGGGGGCTGGCAGAGATGGGGATGGGAGCAAGAGCAGGGGCAGCCATGCTGGCATGGCAAGGGGCTTGGGACAGGGGTGGCTGTGCTGGATGGGCACTGAAGTCCCATGTGTCTCACTCAGTGCTTTGCTGTGCGCTCACTGGGGTGGGTGGAGATCCCTGAGGAGGACCTGGCGCCCGGCAAAAGCAGCATTGCTGTCAACAACTGCATCCAGCAGCTCTCCAACAGCAAAAGCCAGGGCTCTGCGGGGAACCGGGGCGAGGTGAGAGCCTGGGATTGTGCTGTAGGGAGAGTCCCACCCCAGGGACACTGCTGCTGAGGCTGGTGATCTCCATGAATAGGGTGGGTGGGCAGGGACCCATGCCAGTGACAGGACCTACTCTACCAACACAGGGCATCCATGTGGTGGTCCCAAGTACCCACACATGGGCAGGTGGGTCTGACAAGACAGTCCCCTGGGGACAATGCCAGGGGTGTCTGAGCAAGCTGTCTCCACACATGAGAATGGTACCTTGGGGAGGGCAGAAGCAGGGACAGTGCTGTCCCCATACTTGGGGCTGTGCTGGGGGTGCGTAGGCTCAGGGGGGGAAGGAGGGTGTTCTTACAGGTGGGCTGGAGATGCCCAGGCTGTCTTCCAGACTGAGGAAGCTGCTGGTCCTCTACAGGGCCAGGACCTGGTGATGATCCTGAAGAAGGACACCATGAGCCTAGTGGATCCCCTCGACCGCAGCCTCGTCCACTGCCAGCCCATCCTCAACATCCGTGTCTGGGGTGTTGGCTGCAACAACGGCAGGTGCTGGGGCTAGGGCAGAGCTGGGGGCCAGGGGGCAGCTCTGCCTGCTGTGGGGTGAAGGCACCCCAGCAGTGATCTCTTCCCCTCTCCTCCTTTTCCGACTGCTGCCACGGCTGCAGGGATAGGTAAGGGGGTGCAGGGCTGGGGAGGCAGCACAGGAAGCAGGGGGGGCTGTCTCTGCCAAGGTCTGACTGGCATGTTCATGGCCTTGCAGAGACTTCGCCTTCGTGGCCAGTGACAAGGACACCTGCGTCCTCAAGTGTCACGTCTTCCACTGCAATGTGCCTGCCAAGGGCATTGCTAAGGCCCTGCATGAGATGTGTTCCAAGGTGGGATGCGTGGGCTTCGGAATTGTGGGCATGGCTTGAAATTGAGGGGAGGCACTGGGACCCCCATCTCTTGCAGATCGTGGCTGAACGAGCTGTAGCGAGCAACAGGATGCCTCACACTGCCACGCTGGAGCCCATCTCCATGGAGGACCTGCCGCTGCAAGGTACCGTTCATTCCCCTGGTGCTGCTGGATGCTCTCTCTGGCCAACAGTCCACCCCGGGCAGTGGGATGCCCAGCAGGCAGAGCCCCTTGGCCTGCCTGGTTGTGTCCCCAGGGTCCTTGGGGATGAGGGGGAAACAGAGGAGCCCCACTCCACCTCTCCTGTCCTGGCAGTGGATATCCTTGAAGCAGTGAGGCAGTCAATGCAGACCTATGAGGCACTGTACATCGGCAGCCTGCCTGTGCCCAGGGCCATAGGTAAGCCCTGATGGCCGCTATGGCTGGAGGACCCTGGAACCCTCTCAGCGGGTTGGCTGAGCAGCCTCGACTGAGGGTCGGGCAGTCCCTGCCTGTGGGGCAGAAGCCAATGGGTCTTCTGTTCCCTAGGGATGGATGTGCTGAATGAAGCCATCGAGAAGCTGACGAGAGGCCCCGGGCGTGAGCGATGGACACCCTCCCTCATTCGCGTGTCTGACACAGCCATGCGGGTGCACCCTGCGCAGGTTGGGAGGGTAAAGGGGGGGCTCTGGCTGAAGCAGGCACCCTGCTGTCACCAGAGTGGGACAGGGAACCTCGCCGGCGTTCCGGCCTCTGGGCAGAGGGGCCCTGGCAGGGATGCCGGGGGTGTGGCTGGGCTGGACGGGCCCACGGGGTCCCCGCAGGAGGACGAGGAGACAGCGCACATCTGGGAGTGCCAGGTGCGGTACGTCACCTTCCTGGGCGTGGGCCGGGACGCCCACACCTTTGCGCTCATCGTGGACACGGGGCGATGTTTCCAGTGTGCAGCCTTCTGGTGTGAGCCGGACGCTGGCACCATCTCGGAGGCGGTGCAGGCTGCCTGCATGGTGAGAGGGCGCCACGCTTCCCAGCCCTCGGGAACATCCGAGGGAGAGGGAGCAAGGGATGGGGACGGGTCACAAAGCTGGGGACCGAGCGGGATGCCGGTCCTTGGAGGGCAGCAAGGGCAGGAGGGCGCTGCCCCCCGGTGCTGTGCCCGGCGCCACAGGGACGCCGTGTCGTGTCTGGCCCTACGGCCCCCCCGCACCGTGTCTGGTCCCACCGCCACCCCGCATCGTGTCCCGCTCCGCGCTGTTGCTGAGCGCGGGCGCGGTGCCCAGCCCCGCAGTGGCGCGCCGTTTACAGAGCCACAGAATGTCCTTAGCTGGAGGGACCGACGAGGCTCACGGAGGCCACTCCGGTCCCCGCTCAGGACACGCGTATCCCGCAGGTTCAGTACCAGCGCTGTCTCGTGGCCGCCGCCCCGGGGGCCGCAGCGCGCGGCGCGGCCAAGGCGGGCGGGACCGACGGGGGCGCGGCGGGGCCCGGGGGCCGCCGGCGGGGCCTCCTGTCCCTGCTGGAGGCGCTGCGGCCCCGCTGGGCCCTGCTCCACTCCCCGTAGCGGCCGGGGTGGGGCGGGGGACGGGGACGCGGCCGCCACCCCCATCCCCCCCTCCCCGCCCTGGAGCCCGGCGGGGGGTGCGGCCAGGGCGGCCCCCGCGCCTCC
>JAUMJL010000915.1:0-124597 GCA_033558185.1 Dromococcyx pavoninus | reverse complement strand
CTCCAGCAGGAGGAGCCAGAGGCGGTGGCGGCCGCTCTGCCCGCCCCCTCGCGCTTTCTCTCCCCTCGCTCTGCCCTCTGGGAAATGCAGGCGCGCTCCCCCTGCAGGCGAAACAGCACTTCCGGGGGGCGGGGCTGTGGGCGGGGCTAGAGACCACGTGCGCCGCCACGTGCGGGCGGGGGCTACCCGCGCCGGGCTATGGCCGAGAGCGCCCCGGGACCGCGGGTGGCTGGGGGGGGGCGGCGGGCGGGACCGGGACGACCAGATTGGGGCTGAGGGACACCAGACCGGGGCCAGAGGGGATGAGAACGAGGTTGTAGCGATGGGACCTGGGACAGACCAGGCTGGGGTGCGGCCAAATTGGGGCTGGGGGCGACAGGGCCGGGTCTGAAGCGGTGAGACCAGGACCAAACTGGGATTGGGGCTGGGGACAGTGGGACTGGGACTGGAACAGGGCTGGAGCTGGGATCGACCGGATTGGAATTGGACCAGACTGGGGGTCACCAAGCAGGGGCCAGACTGGGACTGGGAGTGATGGACCGGGAGTGGGGCGATGGAACTGGGGCTGGGGGCGACAAAACAGGGGCTCAGGCGGTGGGTCCGGGACCAAACTAGGGCTGGGGGCAATGGGACTGGAGTCAGACCGGGGCTGGGGGAGGCTGGGCTGGAGGCCATCAAACCGGTGCTGGACCAGGACTGGAGGGCCTGAACCAGGCTGGGTCGGGGGAACTAGAATGGTGGTGGGAGGGGTCCCTGCGTCCTGGTGCAACTGATGTCCAGGACAGGCCCAGGATGCCCCAGTCTTCGCTGCCCGCAGGGTCCTAACCCAGGGGGTCCCCCTCCCCGCTCCTCCCACATCTCCCACCCCCAGGATGCTCCAGGCGAGGGGTCAGACGGTGGCTCTGAGACCCCTACATCGAGCGTGACCCCCAGCGAGGAGGAGGAGGAAGAGGAAGGCTACCGGGTGAGCGAGCAACGTCCCAAACCCTGTGGGATTTGGGGTCCCCACTGGCACTCCGTGACCCCCACCGTATCCACCCCGTTCGTGTCCCCGCAGTGGCGGGTGGGTGATGCCTGCAGCGCGGTGTGGGGGGGCGATGGGCTGCTGTACCCCGCTCACCTGCGGGCGCTGGACCCCGACACCGGTACCTGCCTGGTGGAGTTCGACGGCTACGGCAACACCGAGGAGCAGGCGCTGGCCGACATCCTGCCCCCCCGCCAACCTGGATCCCAGGAAGCGAGCGACACCCCGAGGGGTGAGGGTCCCCCCTCAGAGTGGGAGCAGCCTCCAAGCACGAGGAGGAGGAGGAAGAAGGGCGAATGGGCACCCCCGCAGCCCCCCAAGGCGAGTACCCACTGCCCCCCCAGAGACTTTGGGGCACCCCTTGCCCCCTGCAGTCCCTAAGGGGCTGGGGTGCTGCTGGCAGATGATGCCCCCGGCCCCGCTGCACGCTATCTGGGAGGAAGAGGAGGAGGAAGAGGCCTTGACCGCCATGCTGATGTCCTGGTACATGAGCGGGTACCACACCGGCTTCTACGTGGTACGGCGGGGTGCGAGGGGCCGATGGGATGGGTGGGGGAAGGAGCGCATCCCCTCCCATGACCTCCACTCCTCCGTGTCCCAGGGTCTCCATGAAGGCCGAGCAGGGGCTGCTGAGCCCCCTCCAAGGCCAGGACGCCGGCAGAAGAAGCCCCCACACAGCTAGGAGGGCAGGTGGGTTTGGGGGTGCCTTGGGGCTGGGACCTCCCTCACTGTGTCCTTGGCCAGGCTCTGCTCTGGTGTCACCACCCTGCTGGGCTGGGGACACGGGGGCACCTGGGAGGTGTGTGGGGCATGAGAGAACAGCCCAGGGATGCTGGGAAACTTGGCATGGCTGTGGGACATAGGGATGCAGGGCTGGAATACCCCATCGCCCCTTCACCACCCTTCATCTGCATCCTTCCCCCTCCAGGATCCGTCCCCCTGCACCACATAAGGATGCAGGGCTGGGATACCCCACCATCCCTTTCCCATGGCTCACGTGCATCCATACCCCTCCAATTGGATTTGTCCCCCTGCCTGTGCTGGAGCAAACAGGGCTGTGGTGCTGGGGAACCCCATCACCTCTTCCCCACCACTCACCCTCATCCGTCCCCTTCCAGGATTGGTCCCCCTGTGCCACACCAGAGCCGTTGGGCAGCGCCGCGCTCCCGCTTTCCCTTCGCTTGCGGAGGGTTCCCCCCTCAGGGGTCCTGGTTGCAGGGATGGGGCAGCAGCGTTCCTTCCCCCCAGCCAGCTCTGCATCAGAGCCCTGGTCTTGGGGGGGGCTGCTGTCCCCCTATTTCCCTGTCTGTCTGTCCCCTCCTTTGAAATAAAGCTGTTTATGAGCTGTACCAGCCTTTCTGCGCCATCCCTGGAGGGAGCTGGGATGCGTTGGAATGAGCCGTGTTTGCTCAGGAAATTGGCAGCGTGGCCTCTGCCTCCCTGCAGGGCTGGGGGGGGGCTCAGCCCGGGGGGGTTCTGTGCCCGCTGGCTCTCAGGCTGCTCTGGCTGGACGTGGCACTGACGTACATCCCGCTGGCTCCGGGTGCCCGTGTCCCCCGGGATGCGTCTCCCAGGGTCGTGTCCCCTTGTCTGGTTTGATGTCACTGGCGAGGTTCGGTGCCCTGGCTGCGTCAGTGGTGATGGTGGAGTTGGGGTATAAAGCCAGGTGAGCATCCGTGAGCGTCCAGGGAAACTTCTGGAACCAGGAGCATGGAAAGCATCTGGCTGAGCCTGCTCTGCCTGGCCAGCTCTGGCCTCATCCTGCTGGGCACCACGGAGCCGGCGCTGGGGCTCCGGTCGGCCGAGAGCCTTCCTGGGCAGAGCCAGGAGGAGCTGGAGCTGGTAAGGGACTGGGGAATAGTGTCTGCAGGGGAGGGGGCCACCAGTAGCCCCTGCGTGGCTTTTGGGCACTTAGGGGTGCTCCTGCTCCCACCACCCTAGTTTGAGGCTGGTTCACAGTGCTTCTGCTCCCACCATCCCAGTTTGGGACCAGCTCGGGGTGATGCAGATCCAGAGCCCTTGGGCATCCTCGGGAGGCTTGGTGTGATGTGGCTTTAGAGCCCTGGGGCCCAGGGTGACATCGATTTGGAGTCCCTGGGCATGCTGGGGGCACAGGGCGATATGACTCCAGAGCCACCTGGCATCCCAAGGTCTCGGATTGATGTGGATCCAAAGCCTGGGAATCCCAGGAGCTTGGGGTGATGCAGATCTGAAGACCCTGGGCACCCTGGGGACACAGGGTGATGAACTTCTTTCGGGGTTCCTCCCAACCTGGGCTATTCTATGTGGATCCAGAGCCCCTTGGCATCTCATGGTCTTGGAGTGATGCGAATCTGGAGCCCTTGGGCATCCTGTCGAGCTCAAGATGATGTGAATCGGGAGCCCTGGATACCCAGGAGGGTTGGAGTGGTGCAGATCTGGAAATCCTGGGCATCCCAGGGTCTGGGGGTGATATGAATCCTGGGCATCCCGGGCGCTCAGGGTGACATGGTGCTGTCTCCGGCAGGTCGAGGCGCTGCAGGAGATGCTGGAGAAGCTGGGGAGCAGGGAACTGCCGGCGGTGGAGAAGAGGCTGAGCTGGGTGCCCTTGGTACGGCCGGGCTGGGGGGTGGTGGGCACCCAGCCCTGGGTACTGGGGGTGAGGGGGCCCAAACCCTGGAGCTGGGCCCCTCGGGTGCCGGTGGTGGGGGTCCAGCGTGGGGCTGACGGGGGTCATCCCGCAGTGCCATCTCGGGGAGCTGTGCGCGGTGCGGAGGGGAGTCCACATTGGGAAGCGCTGCAACTGCCCCCGCAGCACCACCTGCAACTTGGTCACCCTGCGGTGCTCCTGAGGGACCAGGGACATCGAGATGCTGGGTGCTGCTGGCCCATGCTGGGCTCTGCATGGCAGAAGGGGGACCTGTGGGTCACGAGCCCCTTCCTCACACTGGGGTGAGCCTGGATGTGCCCACACAGCACCCTTGGGTGCCCCGGCCCCTGGGGCTGTGGGTGTCCAGGGCCACATTAAACAACTTGGATCCATGCCTGCTGACTGCTCTTTTGGGGGGTCTGGGGTGCTGGGCAGGGTGGGTCCCATCCTGCTGTGGGTCCATGTGGGGCGCAAAGGCTGGGTGGGATGTGCGATGGGGGAGTGGGAGGGTGGCAGCCGCGACTAATAATGGAAACAAGGGCAAGGGATGAAAGAGGGATCCATCCTGCATCACTGCTGCTTCTCCCTCATTCCCTGGCTCATTTTCAGCCCAAGTGGACGCCACTGAGCATTTCTATGGTGGGTCCCACGGGAATCTCTGTTTCATGAAGGTATCATAGAATCATGGGATGGTTGGAAGGGACCTCAAAGCCCATCCAGTTCCACTCATCCTGCCATGGGCGGGGACACCTCCCACTGGATCAGGGGGCTCAAAGCCCCATCCAACCTGGCCTTGAACACCCCCAGGGATGGGGCAGCCACCACTGCTCTGGGCAACCTGGGCCAGGGCCTCCCCACCCTCACAGCAAAAACATCTCAATCTCCCCTCTTTCAGCTGAAAACCCTTCCCCCTCATCCTGTCCCTGCACTCCCTGATCAAGAGCCCCTCCCCAGCTTTCCTGGAGCCCCTTTCAGTCCTGGGAGGCTGCTCTAAGGTGTCCCCAGAGCCTTCTCTTCTCCAGACTGGACAACAACAATTCTCTCAGCCTGTTCTCATAGCAGAGGTGCCCCAGCCTTGGATCATCCCCGTGGCCTCCTCTGGACCAGTTCCACCAGTTCCATCTCCTCCTTACACTGGGGATCCCAGCACTGGACACAGGGCTCCAGGCGGGCCCCACCGCCAGGCCCCACCCTTACATCGCCCCTTTAAGCCCTCCCTTCCAGCTGCACCTCTCCTTTTCCCCGCCGCCGTTTCCTATTGGCTTGCGGTGACGTCAGTGAGCGACGATTGGCTGCGTCGCCGCCGAGGGGGAGTGTCCCGTGGCGGCGCGGGGGGGCGTGGCCTGTCCCGGCGCGGCGGGCGGGGGGCGCCGAAGATGGCGGCGGGGGCTGCGGCGGTGGCGGGGGGGGCTCCGGCTCCGGGTGGCCCCGGCGCGGGGCAGCGCCGCTACTCGCTGCTCGCCATCGTGGGCGGTGGCTGCCACCGGCCCGGCCTGCGGGGAGCCGCGCTGCGACAGCTGGAGCGAGGTGAGCGTGGGGCGGGGACGGGGCTTCCTCCCCCACCATGAGATGCTCTGTCCCCCCCCCACCATCCAGCCCCGCATCCCGGGGCCCGATCCCCCCGCATCTCAGCATCCCAACCCTCTTCTGCCCCACAACGAGCCCCTCCCCCCCCCCGCGTGATGCTCTGACCCTCCCGCGAACCCCCCCATCCTGGAGTCTGAGCCACCACACCCCCCCCCGCATCCCGGGATCTAACCCCATCTTTGCCCCCCCCCATCTCGGGATCTGAGTCCCCTCCGCATTCCTTGTCCGACCCCCGCCATGTGATGCTCTGCTCCCCCTTCATTCCCAGGGTCTGATCCCCCGTCCAGCCCTTCATCCCGAGGTCTGACCCCCCCTTTCAGGCCCAAATCCTGGGATCTAAGCCCCTTCCTGCCCCACAACGACCCCCATCCCACCTCCCTCACGTGATAGTCTCATCCCCCACCCCTCCAACCCAAAGTCTGATTCCCCCTGGATCCTGGTATCTCACCCTCTCCTCCCATTCCTGGGATCTGCTTCTACTCTTCCATCCCGGGGTCTGAGTCCTCCTGGATCCTGGGATCTCCCTTTCCAGACCCAGAACCCCCAAGATCTGCCCCATCACCTCCCCCTCTCCCCCTAGATCCCTCAGGATCTGCACCCCTCAGACCTTGGGGATCTGCCCCCTCTCCCTTGGGGTCTGTCCCAGTCTCAGGGGCTGTGGGAGGGGGGACCCCTCTTCCCTGTCCCCTCCCCTTGTCACCACCTGGTTCCTCCCCCTCTACAGTGTGGGGGACGGATGCTGGGTTGGGGTGGTGGGGGTGCACTGTGCCCCCCTCCCCATCCCATCTCCCATTCCTGGCCCTTCCTGAGCTGTGACAGGAGCTGGGGGGGTGGGTGTCTTTGGGCCTTGGCACTGGAGCACCCATGCTGGAGCAGCACCCCCAAATCATGAGGGGGACACACGTGTTGCCATGTTCCCCCCCTCCCTCCATGGGACCCAGCACCATCAGGATTGACCCTTGATGGTCTGGAGCAACGAAACCACCCAATAATGGCCCCAACCCTTGCCTGGTGCCTTATGCAACCCCTCCCTCGTGGCCACCCCGCGCCGAGACGGGCGCCTTACGCCATCTCTGGGTGGCCGAGACCGTTAGAGGGGAGTGGCTGCGGCCACATGGGGTGGCCACCACGGTCTGGGGGGCTCTGAGCCCCCCATGAATCCCCCTACGGGTCCCAAAGGGGTGGTGGGAACCCCTTGGGGTTCCTGACCCTGTGCTGCGAGCTCCCACGCTGGCACCAAATCCTCCAGGAGCACCAAACCAGTGCCAAATCCTTCAGGAACACCCACACTGGTGCCAGATCGCCCGGGAGCACCAAACCAGTGCCAGATTCCCCAGGAGCACCAAACCAGTGCTAAATCCCTTGGCGTGGAGCTGTGAGCACCCAAAGTGGAAACAAACCCCCCAGCACTGAGCTGGGAGCACCAAACCAAGTGCCTAATCCCCCAGGAGCACCAAACAGGTGCTAAATCCCCCCAGCACGGAGCTGGGAGCACCAAACCGGTGCCAAATCCTCTGGGAGCACCCACAGCAGTGCCAGATCCCCTGGCATGGGGGGATCTACACCAGTGCCAAAGTTCCCCCCACCCCGGGAGCACTAAACCAATGCCAGTTCCCCCCCCGGGAGCACCCACACCAGTGCCAAATCCTCCGGCATGGCACCGGGAGCATCAAACTGGTACCAAATCCCCCTGGTACAGAGCTGGGAGCTCTCACACTGGTGCCAAATCCCTCGGGAGCACTCAGAGCAGTGCCAACCCTCCTCTAGCACAGAGCTGGAGGCACCAAACCAGTGCCAGATCCTCCGGCGCCGTTAATTCCTTTAATTACCACCTTTGAAGAGGTGCTGACAGGGTGTGCCCGAGGGCTGGGATTTTTGGGTTGGCAGAGCTCGTGCTGCCAGTGAGTCAACCTGCAAGGTGCTCAGCAGCTTCGTGCCAGGGTCCTTCCAGGCTTGGGGAATCCCCTGGGATGTCCCCAAAACCACCAGGGTTGGCACGGCTGTGTCTTGTGTTCACCCCCACTGCTCCCTGCTCCAAGGAATCCGCTCCTGGGACATCGACCTCTGCTCCTGCAACCTGGATGAGCAGTTGAAGCTCTTCGTGTCCCGTCACTCGGCCACTTTCTCCAGCATTGTGAAAGGTAATAAAAAAGGGACACCCCCACCCCACCCAGTGATGTTTAATTACTGGAACCCCCCCACCAATTCAGCCTGGGGAGGGCGGTGGGAAGGGGGGGCTGGTGGGGAGGGAATTGCACGGATGTGCAATTCCCTCCCCACCAGCCCCCCCTTCCCACCCCCCACCCCCCCCCAGCAATGTGGGAACAGCCATTGCTTTGTGCCCCCCCCCCCCCCAGGCCAAGCCCTGTGATCCCCCACGTGAGAAACCGCTTCCTTCTCTCATCCCTTTTCCCATGGGAAGGAGGAGACGTAGCTGGAGCTCCCCTTGTCACCCCTGGCAGAGGGGGTGGGGGCTGTGGGATGTGGTCTCCAGTGGGTGGGTGGGTGGGTGTAGCCTCAAGACCCTCCCCCTGACCCCATCTTGGAACGCTCAGGGCTTGCTGGGGTGTTGGGGGGGGCAGAAGGGATTCCCCCAGCCTCTCCCCCCACCTCTTAGGGGGACAGAAGGGGCTCCCCCAGCCTCTCCCCCCACCTCTTAGGGGGACAGAAGGGGCTCCCCCAGCCTCTCCCCCCACCTCTTAGGGGGACAGAAGGGGCTCCCCCAGCCTCTCCCCCCACCTCTTAGGGGGACAGAAGAGACTCCCCCAGTCTCTCCCCCCACCTCTTTCAGTTGGGGGGTGCAGAAGGGACTCCCCCAGCCTCTCCCCCACCTCTTAGGGGGACAGAAGGGGCTCCTCCAGCCTCTCCCCCACCTCTTTCAGTTGAGAGGGCAAAAGGGGCTCCCCCAGCCTCTCCCCCACCTTTTTCCTCCCCTCCCCACGGCAGGAAGGACGCGGGAAGTGTGTCCTTGTGCTCAGCGGATCCGCTGGCCCTCGCAGTGTCCGGCAGCGGGACAGTGGTCACCCCTCTTCCGCGCTGGCCCTGCCACCGTGTTATTCCCTCCCCCCCTCCCATTCCATCCCAACTGGCTGAGGCCAAACTGGGGTGGGGGTGCAGCCCCATCGTTCTGGGGGAGGGTGGGTGTCAGCCCTCGCTCCCCACAGGTCAGAGGACCCTCCACCACCGAGGAGATGTGCTGGAGACCCTGGTGCTGCTCAACCCTTCCGACAAATCCCTGTGTGACGAGGTGAGCTGGGGCGATGCAGCAGGGAGGGGGGGCGAGGGGGTGGAGCCCAGGAGCATCCTCACGTCCCCTCTGTCCTCACGTCCCCTCTGTCCTCAGCTGAGGAACCTCATCACGGATGTCTCCCAGCACAAGCTGCTGGTGTTTGCTGGGCCCTGCGTGGAGGAGACGGGCGAGCTGATGCTGCAGACGGGCTGCTTCTCCTTGAGGGACTTCATCCAGATCTTCACGGACAAGGAGGTGCGGTACTGGGGTGGGGAGCTCTGCAGTTCACCCCCCTCCCCCAGCTCCCAGTGTGCAGGGGGTTGTGTGCTGGCGCTGCCGGAGGTGCTGTCTGCTCACGTCCTCCGGCGTCTGGACGCGGAGCTGGGCTTGGCGGCGGCGCGAGCGGGAGGTGGGCTCAGCCTCAGCCATCTGCTCTGCAGGCAACTGAGAGTCCTTCCCACCAGTGCATCCCTCCTGCTGGTGCATCCCTCCCATCCTCTCCTGCTGGTGCATCCCTCCCATCCTCTCCTGCTGGTGCATCCCTCCCATTCCACCCTCCCTCCCTCCGCTCAGGGTACATCAGGGCACATCCATCCCCTCCCACCATCGCCATCACATCCCACCCATCCCTTCCAGAAGCACATCCCTCCTATCCCTTCCATCCCTCCTTCCCACCATGGCACATCCCTCCCACCCCCTCCTGCCAGTGCATCCCCTCCCATCCCTCTCACCAGCACATCCCCTCCATTCCCTCCTGCCACTGCGTATCTCTCCCATCCCTCCTGCTGCTGCATCCCTCCCATCCCCTCCTTCCACCACACATCTCTCCCATTCTTCCTGCTGCTGCATCCCTCCCATCCCTCCTTCTCACCACGGCGCATCCCTCCCATCCCCTCCTGCCATCGCATCCCTCCCATCCCTCCCACCGCAGGGTTGTGGGGAGCAATCGGCCGCATCCTGGCCCTGAGCCACAGGCTGGGGACAGGGGGTGTGAGCAGGGGACCAGCCCCCACCGCACATCCCGCTGCAGGGAGTGGGATGGGGCTGCGGGAGCCCCCAGGGAGGGGATGCTGAGGCAGGGCCCCCCCCGGGCCACCCCAGCTCTGGCGCTGGTTGCCCCATCCCACCTGAAGCTCTGATTGTCCCCATCCCCTCGCAGGTAGGGGAGATTCTGAGCTCTGCAGACCCCTCGGCCAAGGCCAGGCTGACCATCAGCTGCCCAGACTTTGGAGAGTGGAAGGACTCGGGCTTGGACCATCACAACCTCCAGGATTTCATCGAGCTGCGCTACAACCCGGGCTGCATCCTCCCGGAGATGGAGGGGCTGGAGGAGTTCATGGAGTACCTGTCGGAGTCGCTGGAGCCCCAGTCCCCCTTTGACCTCCTCGAGCCCCCCACCATGGTAGGCTTCCTCAAGCTCTCCAAGCCCTGCTGCTATATCTTCCCGGGTGGGAGAGGGGACTCAGCTTTCTTTGCCGTCAACGGTTTCAACGTCCTGGTGAACGGAGGCTCCAACCCTAAATCATCCTTCTGGAAGCTGGTCCGGCACCTGGACCGCATTGACTCCATCCTGGTGACGCACGTGGGCACGGACAGCCTGCCTGGAGTCAACAGCCTGCTGCAGCGCAAGCTGGCCGAGCTGGAGGAGGATCCATCCCAGAGCTCACAAGGCAACGGGGACTGGGCAAAGAACCTCATCTCCCCAGAGCTCGGCGTCGTCTTCCTCAACGCCTCCGAGAAGCTGAAGGACATCGAGGGTAACTCCCGGGTGCTGAAGAGCTGCGACGAGGCTGCCCTGACCCTGCACTACCTGGAGAAGTTGGGCATCCATCCCAACCCACTGGCCCGGGATAACGGACCCCGCGCGGAGCCCACTGTCCTCTTCCAGAAGATGGGAGTGGGACGGTTGGACATGTACGTCCTGAACCCCGTGAAGGGCACCAAGGAGCTGGAGTTTCTCCTGCAGCAATGGACGGGCAACAGCTACCCCAAGGAGCAGGACTTGCCCCTGCAGTGCCTGACCTCAGTCTGCGCCCTGCTCGTCTGGCACCCCGTCAACCCCTCCGAGAAGATCATCCGGGTCCTCTTCCCTGGCTGCACCCCCCAGAGCCGCATCCTGGAGGGGCTGGAGAAGGTGAAGCACCTGGAGTTTCTCAAGTACCCCGTGGTCACCAAGAATGACCTGAAGGGACAGTCGGTGCCCCAACCTGAGAAGCTACTCAAGCAGAAGAGGGCAGAGAGCAAGGAGAGCCTGAAGTCGGCTTCCAAGCTCAGCTTGGTGGATATGGGGGCACCGGCGCCGAAGGAGAGGGCTCCATCAAAGGTGGAGAAGAAGGAGGTGAAGGCAGGGAACAAGGAGAAGCCAAAATCCCTGGGGGACACGGCCAGAGCAGGGTCAGAAGAGGAGAAAGCCAAGGATGTTCGGGCCAAGCTGGACTCTTCGACGGAGAAGCTGAAGGTGGATGCAAAGCCAAAGCTGAGCAAGGAGAAAGCGGTGCCCAAGAAGGAGCCTGTTCCCCGGAAAGAGGAGAAGAAGCTGCTGAAGAAGGATGAGGGAGCCGAGGCGAAGGTGGAGGCCAAGAAGGAGGTGAAGGTGGTGAAGAAAGAGGTGAAGGCTGAGACGCTGAAGAAGGACACGAAGGAGAGCAAGACAGAGCCCAAGACTTCTGCTAAGACCGTGGCCCGGAAAACACCGGTCCCGGAGACCCGCAAACCCCTGGCCAAGGCTGGGAGCATCAAGAAGCCCCCTCTCAAGAAGGAGACGGAGAAGCCCAAGGCCAAGGCCCCCCGGGAGGCAGGGGGCAGGAAGGAGCCAGGGACATCTGATGGTTCCAAGTCCTCCTCCCCTGAGGACATGCTGCCAGAGGCGGAGCAGGGCCCGGCGGCCGCCTCACCGGGCGCCGGTGTGAGGAGGAGGAAGGAGGACTCGACAGACGAGGGCATCACCACAGCCGAGAGCGAGTTGGAGCCATCACCGCTGGAGAACGGAGGGGCTGAGGGGCCGGGGGACTCATCCTGCCTGGAGAACGGCCTGGAGGACCCCGACAGCCCCCAGCGTTTCCGCTACTTGGAGAGCAGCCCTTTGAGAGCCGTCTGCCCTCCCTCACCCTTGGCCAAGACCCCCAAGAGCGACCGCAGCGTCAACTTCGACCTGACGCCCACCGGGATGCTCAACCACGGTCCCGAGGGCGGCGAGGACGCCTGCGGCAGCTCTGAGGAGAAGACCCTGGAGATGATGTCTCCAGCCAGCTCGGGGCCGGCCAGCGCTGGACACACTCCCTTCCACCAGTCACCGGTGGATGATGGTGTGGAAGACTCGGGCGCTGGCACCAACCGGCACCCCAACCCTTGGCCGGCAGCCGGGGGCAAAGCCGTGCAGGACAGCTCCAGCTCCTCGCAGGAGAAGCAAGCCGGCTGCCTCTCCCTTAGCCCCTTCAAGGATGAGGTCCCCGACGTGTCCCCCACCATCACCACCCCCTCACTGCCGGCTGAGGTGGGCTCCCCGCACTCCACCGAGGTGGACGAGTCGCTCTCGGTTTCCTTCGAGCAGGTGCTGCCTCCCGTCAGCGAGTCCCCGCCGGAGGAGGGCAGGCGCTCCCGGGGGACCGGAGGGACACCCGAGCCGGAGGCCGCCAAGGGTGGCTTATCCTTGCCGCTGCGGCCGTGCCACCACCCGCCGCGGGCTGACGGTGACGCGATGCCGCGGCCCGGCCGTCGCTCCGACTCGCCCCATGACGTGGACCTCTGCTTGGTGTCCCCGTGCGAGTTCGAGCATCCCAAATCGGAGCGGTCGCCGTCGGCCGCCGCCAGCCCGCGGGAGCTGTCGGACAGTGACCCGTCGCAGGAGCTGGTGCCCCCGCACCAACCGGCGGGCGAGACGCCCCCCACCTCCGTCAGCGAGTCGCTGCCAACCCTCTCCGACTCCGACGTCCCTCCGGCCACCGAGGACTGTCCCTCCATCCTGGCCGATGGGCTGGAGTCGGATGAGGACTCGGAGCAGCCCGCCAGGGCGCGGGACCCGCTGCCGGCGCCCATGAAGGATCCCTGTCCCATCCCTGCCCAACCTGGCCTCTGCATGGTGGACCCCGAAGCGCTGGTGGCCACCAAGAAGGAGACCTCCGGCAAGGTGAAGAGGACCCCGTCCCGCGTGGGCTCGGCGCCCGCCGCCCCCAAAGCTGAGCCCCCCCGGCACCCCAGCTTAGCGCCCAAGGGCAGGGGCTCCACCAGCTCGGCCCGTGACGCTGGGGACAAGGCCAAGCTGCTCTTGGGGGACAAGAAGGGTTCCTCCAGTGGGGATGCCCGTGCCCCGGGGAGCACCCGCAGCGCTGGAGCCCGGCTGCCGGCGGGAGCTGGCAGGGCGTCACCAGCAGGTACGGTGATGGGAGGGACGTGGGTGCTCCTGGCTCTGGTGTCCCCATGCTGGAGCAGCTCAGAGGGAGGGACATGGGTGCTCCCAGCTCCGGTGTCCCCATGCTGGAGCAGCTCAGAGGGGATATGGATGATCCTGGCACTGGTGTCCTTGTGCTGGAGAAGCTTGGAGGGAGGGGACATGGACGCTCTGGTGTCCCCATGCCAGAGCAGCTTAGAGGAGGGGACATGGGTGCTTCATGGGTGTCCCCGTGCTGGAGCAGCTCTCAGGGGAACACGTGGGCACTCCTGGCTCTGGTGTCTCCACGCTGGAGCATCTTGAAGAGGAGTACATGGGTGCTTGCGGCTCCAGTGTCCCCACACTGGACCAGCTGTGGGTCTGGGGGACTTGGGGTGCACCCCTCACAGCTCAGCACCCCCATCCTGGCAGGCACGCGGGCTGCAGCCCCCCTGGGCCCCCCCATCTACGTGGACCTGGCGTACCTTCCCGGCTCCTGGAGCGCCCGCACGGTGGATGAGGAGTTCTTCCGGCGCATTCGCTCCCTCTGCTACGTGGTCAGCGGTGACGACCACCTGAAGGAGGGGGTCCTCCGGGCCATCCTCGACGCCCTTCTCACCGCCAAGCACCAGTGGGGCACCGACATCCAGGTGAGCCCCCACACCCCGCCCTGGATACCTGGAGCAGAGGGATCAGCACCATTCCCGGTGCTGGGGGTGTGGGATGGATCATGTCACGTGTTTGGTGTCCCCACAGGTGACCTTGATCCCCACCTTCGACTCCCTGGTGATGCACGAGTGGTACCAGGAGACGCACGACCGGCAGCAGGAGCTGGGCATCACGGTGCTGGGCAGCAACAGCACCGTGGCCATGCAGGATGAGACCTTCCCTGCCTGCAAGGTGGAGTTCTGAGGCAGGGGGGCTTCATCCCCACCCTCCTCCTCCTCCTTGAGCCCCCCCTCTCCCTTTCTCTCCACCCAGTGACTCGGGGCTGCGCCAGCTCCTGGCTGCTGTGGTTTGGAGGGGAGGGGGGGGATCCGTAGGGGGGGTGATGAGTTTGCCCCCCTGCCTAGGACCAGCAGGGGCTCCCCCGGGACCCCTGCACCCACAGCACCCACACACGCCGCGTGGTTCCCGCATGCCCACGCTGGAGCCGAACACTCCCAAGCTCTGCACCCACCGCCATCCTGGGGGAAGGGGAGGGGAAGAGGGACCAGCCTGTCAGGGGGTGCCCCTTCCTTTTGGGGGGGAGTAGTGGGGGCAGGATCTGTACCCCCCACATCCAGCAGCGGTGCTGAGCTTCCCCCAGCAGGCAACGAGCCCCACCGTGCTCGATTTAACAGGGTAAATTTTGTTGTGTTGTTCCTCCCCCTTCCCTGGAGAAGCCACTACTGTCCCCCCCTCCCTCTCCCTGTACCCCCAGCCCTGGCCCTCGAGGGGGGGCTTCTTTTGGGGGGGGTTTCCCCTCTCCATGGGGCAGCCCTGGGGCTTGGCTGCTGCTCTGGCACTACAGCCCTGGGTTTAATCCCTGGCACCGTGGCCCCCCCTCCCCAGGCACGGCTGAATCCTATGGTTGTGTGTGTGTGTCCCCATAACCACGTGCAGTATCTTGGGGTGCAGGGGGGGGTCCTCTCCACCAAGCTGAGACCTGGCAGCTCCTTGCAGTGATGGCTCTTCCCCCCCCTGGCAGCTGCAGGGCCCAATCCAGTGAATTGGGGCTGAGAAAGAACCCCCCCTTATCCCCTCGAGTTGCTGGAAGGCTGTTAAGAAACCAAATGTCACGTGCAATTTTTAAGGGGTTTTGTGAGTGGACAGCAGGAGGGAGGGGGAGAGCTGGGAGAGATTGGGGGGGGGATATCAGGATTTGCTTCCCCCCCCCTCTTTTTCCCAACTGGGGCAAACACTAAACCTGTTTTATAAGAGGCTCCTCGTTGGCTCTTTTTGTAATGACTTTTTAAGAAAAAAAAGGGAAACAAAAAAAAGAGAAAGAAAACAAAACAAAACAAAAAAAAAGAGGCAAAAAATGAAGAAACCAAACCTGTTCTGGCAGGAGGGAGGTTATTTATCTACTGCCCCCCCCCCCGGCGCCCCCCCCCCGACCCTAAGTACTGGCTGGGGGGCCGTGGGGGCTTTTACCTTGGATTGTATCGTCCTACGTGTTCGGGGAGGGGGGACTGAATGTTTCACCTTTAGTGCTTTATATATTGTTTTCTTAGCTGGAAGCAGGGTTGGAGGTTGAGGGGGGGGAAATTGGGGGGGATTGTGACACCCCCCCCCCCCAGCCCTGACCCCCCCAGCCCTTGCCCGCGGCCGCTGGCACGCTCCCTGTCTTGCACGCCACGTTCCCGTTTGGCAACTGTGTTTGAAAATGAGCATTAAAGAGAGGATAGCTCCCGGCTGCACTCTGCCTCCTGCATTTGGGGGGGGGCTCAAGGGGTCCCCCTGTCCTTGGGGGGGGGGCAGGGGGTGGAATTCTGGCACCTTGGAATGCTGCGGGCTGGTTGGGGGGTGCTGGGGATGGTGTGGGGGGTGAGGGCTCAGCCCTGGGGGGTGTGGGATGCTCTGGGGCTGCATCCTGCGCTGGGGAGAGGGGCTGAGGGGGGGGGGAGGCGCAGGGCATCACCTTTGGGAGATTGGAGGGGGGCTGGGGGGGGCCAGGGTACTGCCTTGGAGGGGGGCTGTGGAGTTGAGGGGGTTCAGAGCATCTTCTTGAGAGGGGTCTGGGGCATCACCTGAAGGGGGCTTTGGGGGGTTGGAGAGAGGCTGAGGGGTGCGGGGGGGGTCCAGGCATCGCCCCGGGGGGGGTGAAGGGGGGTCTGTGGGGCTGGGGGTGTCAAGACATCACCCTGGGGGGGCTGTTGGGGGGGTCCAAGGCATCGGCCTGTGGGTTGGAGTGGGGCTGGGGCGGGGGCTGCACTGCGGGGCAGGGGCTGAGCAGGGCTGATGCGCCAGCTCGGCTGAGTATGGATGCAGGGTTGCCATGACAACCGCATCCCCATCCCTGCCGCCCCCGGCCCGCAGAGGAGGGGGCTGCAACGCTCGGCCCCCGCGCTTGGCACAGTGGGGGTGGTCCTGAGGGGGGAGGCAGAGAGGTGTTGGAGCTTTCTTGATGCTGGGGAGGATCCCGTATCCCTGTGCCAGGGTTGAGCCCCCGCCCTGCATGCTCAGCACGAGCCTGGCAGGACTTGGGAACCAAAATCCACCCCAAACCCCTCCCCGATCAACCCCAAAACCTCCCCCTCCCCAAAATCTCCTCCCCCCAACTCCCCGTCCCCCCAAACCGCAGGACCTTGCCAGGCCCTTTGTTCTGGTGGTAGTGGTGTGGGGAGGGGGCTCCCCTAGTGCTGCTGGGGGGGGGGGGGGAGGCTCACCATGGGGCTGCTTGTGTCCCCCACCCCAGTGCCAGGGCTGGGGAGGGCCGGGGCTGATCCCAGTGCTGTCACCCGAGCCCCCCAGCTCCAGCACCGCAGGATGAGGCCCTTTGCTGGCACATTGAGGGGTCCTGGTTGACTGTGGGGTGCGTGAGCTGTGGGGAGGGGGTCCAGCCCCCTCTCCAGGGGCACCAGGATCTTCTCCAGCATCGCTGCCCCAGAGATGCTGTGGGGTGACAGAGGTGACAGTGGTGGCAGTGGCCTGATCCCCATGGACCCCTCCATCACCAGCGCCTGGGATGTCACGGTGGCATCGGGGGGGGGGGGGCTCAGCCTGGCACAGCTGCACCATCCCGATGTTGTGGGACACACCGGAGTGAAACTGGAGTGGAACCAAACCTCTACATGGGGCACACCAGAGCCTCTGTGTGGTTCACACTGGAGCAGGACCAGAGCAGAACCGGAGCCTCTGTGTGGGAAACACTGGAGCAGAACCTGAGTGTAAATGAACCTCTGCGTGGGACAAACCAGAGTGGAACTGAACCTCTAATACGGAACACACCAGAGCAGAACCGGAGTGGAACTGGAGCCTCTGTGTGGGACAAACCAGAGCAGAATGGAAGTGGAACTGAACCTCTGCATGGGACAGACTGGAGCGGAACTGAACCTCTGTGTGGGACAAACCGGAGCAGAACTAGAGCGGAAACAAAGCCCCTGCTTAACGCACCGTCCCCGCCATCCCAGTTCCAGTACCGGTGGCTGTGGTGGCACCCCGGGCTGGTGTGGCTCCGGGTCCCAGTCTCGAGAGGGAATGTTTGTGGATGATTCCCGTGATGACCGCCCCCCCGGGTCCCCACCCGTCCAGCATCCCCCGCTGCCCGCCCGCAGCTGCGCGGCCGCCCCGGTGTCAGCCCGAGCCGGGCATGATCTCAGCGGGGAGCGAGGCACCGGCTGGCACCGGAGGGGGGCGGCACCGGAGAGAGGGGGCGGCTGCAGCCGGCGGGGTCGGGTGCGGGGTGGGAGCTGGTGCGGTGTCAGCAGCACCGGGAGCCCCGGGGGACAGGGAGCCTCACGGATGGAGGGAGAGAGCCGGTTCAAGTGGCTCTGGACCCTCCCCGCATAGCTCCCCGGGTGCGGGATGCAGGGTGGGTGGGAGTGGTTGCGGTGTCAGCAGCACCGGGAGCCCCAGGGGAGTCGGACCCCTGGGGATGGAGGGAGGGAGGGTGCTGATGCAGGCGGCTCTGAACTCGCCCCGCATCGCCTCCTGGGTGCGGGGGGAGCAGAGTGGGAGTGGTTGCCATGTTCACAGCATCGGGAGCCCCGGGGATGGGGGGAGCCCCGGGGATGGGGTGCCGGTGAGGACGGCTCGGGACCTGCACCGCATCTCTCCGGGTTGCGGGGGGCAGTGGTTGGTGTGGTTGCAGCGTTAGCAGCACCGGCAGCCATTGAGGATGGGGTGCGGATGGGGTGCCGGTGCCTCTGGATCCACTCTGGACTCCCTCCGCACCGATCCCCACATCGCCTCCGAGTGCGGGGTGGGAGAGGTTGCGGTGTCAGCAGCACCGGGAGCCTCGGGGAACCCGGAGCGCTAGGATGGTGGGAGCCCTAGAGGACCGGGAGCCCCGGGTGCGGGCGACTCCATCCCCTCCCCGCATCGCCCCCGAGTGCGGGGCGGTGGCCGCTTTAAATATGCAAATATACTCCCCGCCCCGGCCAATGGAAGGCGGCGGCCACGCGCTGCGGTGCCCGCTGCCGGGCGCGGCGGCCAATGGGGAGGCGTCGCGGCGCGAGGGGGCGTGGCCAGAGCCCCCCGCCGCCCCCCCTCCGGCGCGGTCCCGGCGCGGAGCGGGCGCGGGGCGGCGGCGGCGGCGGCGCGGGGGGGTGGCAGCGGCCCCGCAGGTGAGTGCGGGGGGGCGTGGGGAACGCGGCCACCCCCAGGGCAGCCCCCCCCCCCCCGCCCACGCCCTCGCCGTGCAGCCCCCGCCCCCCCCGCAGAATTCCCCCCTGCCCCGCAGCATCCCCCGCCCCGGGACTGGGGTGCAGCCCCACCGGTGCCGCTCCCCCACCCCGGAGCCGCCCTCAATAAAAGCCCCCGCGTGCATCGGTGCAGCCCCCCCACCGCAGCATCTCTCTCGCCGGGGCTGGGGTGCAGTCCCACGCCCCCTCCCCGCGGCCAGACCCCCCTTCCCGCTGCAGCGCACTCCGCCCCAGCGGCCGGAGCAACCCCCCCGGTGCCCCCCCTCCGTGCACTAGTGCAGCCCCCTCCTCCCCGGTGGTCGGAGAAACCTCCCGGTGTCCCCCCCTTCAATAAAAGCCCCCCATTCTTTGCACCGACGCAGCCCCCGATGCCACCCCTTTCATAAAAGGCCCCCTCTCGCAGCATCCTCCTCCCCGGGGCTGGGGTGCAGCCCCCCGCCTCTCCGCCCCAGCTGGAGTAGGCCCCCTCGATGCACCCCCCCAATAAAAGCCCCCCCCCATCGCAGCATCCCCCTCCCCAGGGCTGGGGTGCAGCCCTCCCCCCTCCGCTTCGGCCTCAGCCCCCGCTCCCTACTGCAACGCAATCCCCCGTGGTGCCTCCCCCCTCAATAAAAGCCCACTCCCCCCGCAGCATCCCCCTCTCCCGGGGCTGGGGACCAGCCCACCGGTGCCCCCCCCCCAAACAGTGCTCCCGGTGTGTGTCCCCCCCCCCCCGCCCCTGCTGCAGGTGCAGAGCTCGGTGCTTTCCCTCCGTTTTTTTTTTGGGGGGGGAAGCATCTGTCCCGCCCCCCCCCCCGGGTGCCTCTGCCTCCAATGGACCCATTCCCCAGGGAGGGTTTGGGGGTGCACAGCCCCCCCCCCCCCCGCAAACCCTGACACACACCCCCCCCAGGTGCTCAATTCCCCCCTCCCAGGACCCCCCCCACGCACTCTTGGAGGGTGCACCCACATCCCCTGCACCCCGGGTTGGTGAAGGTCATTGGTGGGGAGACGGGGGTGGTCCTGGGGTGGCCCTGCCACCCCCCGCCCCCTCCATCACCCTTCCCATCACCACCCCCTCCTCCATCCCTCCCGGGGACTTTGGCCGATGGTGATGGCTTCGTGGTGTCTGCAGCCGCTCGTGACCGGCGGGGGGGGTCGGGATACCGTGACCCCCCACCCCAGCCACACCCCTACCCCAGTAACACCCCCACACTTGTGACCCCCCCACCCCCCGATTCGGGCACGCTGAACATGCCCCGCTCATGACACAGGTGGCTGAGCCTGTGTGCAAAGAAACCGAATCCGGGGGGGGGCCACAAACAGGATTTTGGGGGACCTGCAACGTGTCTTAACCCCCCCTCTCTCCCCCCAGACCCGAGGATGATCGGGGGGGGGGCCCACGATCTCCCTTGCACCCCAAGGTGAGTGCCCCCCCCCCCCATCACCCCAACTCCAGCCATGCATGGGGTTTGGTTTCCTGTTTTTCTTCAGCGCATGACTGGGGGGGGGAAATGGGGGTGGGGGCATAGTTTGGGGTGGGGGGCACAGTTGTGGGGGGGGTCACAACCTGGGGTGTCGTATGTGTCCCCCCCCGAAATATTGAGGGACTGCTCTGGTGGGTGAACTGCTGGGGTTCGGGCAGGGCTTTGGGAGGGTGTGGATGCCTGGATCCCAATTTGGGGGGGGTGGAGGGGCTCCCCAGGATGGGGAGGGGTTTTTTTGGGGGGGGTGGGGGAGGGTGGTGGTTTGGGGGGGCTGGGGGGAGGGCAGGAGCAGGAGCCGTTGCTGTGCAGCAGCCGCTCATTTATTATTTAGCTGCGTATCTGGTGTCGGGGCCCAAGCGCCACCCGCACCCCCCCCCGACTTGTGACACCCCCCCCCCCGGATCCCTTGGGGTGCTGCACACAGTGAGGAGGGGGGCACACAGTGAGTGTGGGGGGGGAGCCTGCGGTTTCCATGGACACCAGGCTGCATTTTAACGAGAAAAGCTATGAATATGGGAAAAAAAGGATAAATACGGGCGCAGGTGTTGGGGTTGGGGGGGGATCCACGCTGCCCCCCCCCTTGCTGAGAGCCAGGTGTGTTTGCAGGGCGCCGGGAGCTGAGTTGGAGGGTGTCCCCCCCCACCCCTGCCACCCCCCCCCCTTTCTCCAAGATGTCCTACTTCACCGAACACTTCTGGGTAAGTCTGGACACCCCCCCCCGTTCCATGGGTGCCCCCCCCTTCCTTCATGGGTGGCCCCGCTTTCCAGGGGGGCCCCGTTCTATGGATCCCCCCCCTTTCCATGTGTCCCTCCCTCCATGGGTGCTCCCCCACCCTGTACAAAATGGGGGGGGGGGGGGGCACAGAGGGGTCATTGCTGCCTTTGTTGATGATTACTTATGGAAAGGGGGGGCAATGGGTGCGGGTACCATCGCCCCCCCCAATTTGCAATGTCACCCCCCTCCTTGTCCCATGGGGGGTTTCCCGGGGTGGGGGGGAAGTTGGGGTGCAGCGTGGCTGGCGCTTCCTGCTTTGTCTCACTCTGGCAGCTGCTGCATCTTCCGCTTCCCCTGCCTCAGTTTCCCCGGGGTGGGGGGCACCTCAACCCCCTCCCCAGCCACAATCCTCGGAGGTGGGGGGGAAGCACCCCAAATAGCACCCGGGGGCAGGGCTCACCCCACCCCCCCCCCCCTTCACTTTATACCCCAGGGCACCCAGGATCCCCCCACCCCTTGGCTGGCTCCCACCTGGCAGAGGTGGGGGACTCTGCACCCCACTGTGCACCCTGAGGGGGCTCTGGTCCACGATTCCCCTTTTTGGGGTATTTTTACCCCTTTTTTGGCGTTTTCCATCTCTTTTTAGGGTGTTTCCACCCTTTTTGGCATTTTCAATACCTTTTGAGTGTTTCTGCCCCTTTTTGGGGTGTTTTCCATCCCTTTTTGGGGTGTTTTCCATCTCTTTTGGGATGTTTCTGCCCGTTTTTGAGGTATTTTCACCCCTTTTTCGGGGTGTTTTTTCGGCTCCTTTTTGGGGTGTTTCTGCCCCTTTCTTGGGGTGTTTCTTTGCCCCTTTTGGCCTTTTCCATCTCCTTTTTGGGGTGTTTCCACCCCAAACGGTGCTTCCTGCTGCACTGGCCGGCGCTCCTGGCAGTGGCCCCAGCCCAGGGGGCCGAGGGGGGTCCAGGTGGGGGGGATTCCCTGCGTGCCCACACTGGGGGTGCTGGGTAGGTTTTGGGGAGCTGATGGTGCTCCCCTACCAGGGCGAGAAGAACCACGGCTTCGATGTGCTCTACCACAACATGAAGCACGGGCAGATCTCCACCAAGGAGCTGGCAGACTTTGTCCGCGAGAGGTACCAGCCTGGGGGGGGGATACACACGCTTTTGGTGGGGAGGGGGTCCCCAGCATCACCAGGTTCTGTCCCCATCACCCCATCCCTGCTGTCCCCCAGGGCTGCCATCGAGGAGAACTACGCCAAGGCCATGGTGAAGCTCTCGAAGATGGCCACCAATGGCACCCAACTGGGGTAAAACTGGCGGGGGGGGGGGGGGTTCAGGGTGGGAGGTGGGGTTTGGAACATCCTGAGGTGCTTTGGGGTGGATGGGGGACCCTCGCTTATTCCTTCCACACACTCCCCTCACCTCTTCCCAGGACCTTCGCACCGCTCTGGGAGGTTTTCCGCATCTCCTCGGACAAGCTGGCCCTGTGCCACCTGGAGCTGATGAAGAAGCTGCACGACCTCATCAAGGAGATCTCGCGCTACGGCGAGGAGCAAGGCCGGGTGCACAAGAAGGTACCACCACATCCCACTCCTCTTTGGTCACATCCCCTCCCCGCTGCACCCCAACATCCTTGCCCACCCCTCCTCTGTGTGTGTTTGTGTTTCCCCCCACACACACACACCACCCCCAGTCCAAGGAGGAGGTTTCGGGGACGCTGGAGGCCGTGCAGCTCCTCCATGGGGTGGCCCAGCTGCTCCCCAAGTCCAAGGAGAGCTACCACAGCAAGTGCCAGGAGTACGAGCGGCTGCGCAAGGAGGGCACCAGCCAGAAGGAGATCGACAAGGTGAGACCCCACGTGTGTCCTCCCTCCCCAGGATGGTCCTTCCCACCCCACCCCGCCCCGCCCACCCAGGGATGCTCCATATTTTCCTTCCCACCCAGGGATGGGTCCCAGTTTGCCCCCACGAGAATGGTCCCTCTTCCTCCCCACCCCCAGGATGGTCCCAGTTCTGCCCCCCCCCGCCGCCTCCAGCCCCTTCTGGATGGTCCCAGATTCCCCCCTGCCCCAGGGTGGGTCCCTCTTCCTCCCTTCCAGGATGGTCCCAGTTCCCCTCCTCATTAGGATACTCCCTATTCCCCCCCTCAAATTGCTCCTTATTCCCCCCCATCCTCCCCCCCATCCTCCCCCCCAAATTGCTCCCTATTCCCCCCAAATTGTTCCCTATTCCCCCCTCCCAAATTGCTCCCTATTCCCCCCCAAATTGATCCCCATTCCCCCCCAAAATTGCACCCTATTCCACCCCCCCCTTCCTCCCCCCTGCATTGATCCCTATTCCTCCTCCCCATTGCTACCTATTGCCCCCCTGACATTGCTCCCTATTCCCCCCCATTCCCGGGATGTTCCCTCTTCCCCCCCTCCCCGGGATGCTCCCTGCTCCCCCCCTCCCCCCCCCCCCCCATGGTCCCTGTGCCCCCCCACGGCCCCGCTCTCCCCGCAGGCAGAGCTCAAGTCTCGGAAGGCGGGCGAGGCGCTGCGGCGGGCGGTGGAGAAATACAACGCTGCGCGCGCCGACTTCGAGCAGAGGATGCTGGACTCGGCCATGGTGAGCCCTGCGCCCTGGGAATGCCATCCTGGCTGAGCATGTCTCCCTGGGCGTGGGCCACCTTGGTTGAGCGCCATTCCTTGGTGATGCCAACCTCGAGGGATACCTGTCCTGGGAATGCTGACCCTTGGGGATGTCCCACCTTGACTGAGCCCCATTCCCTGGGGATGTCCCACCCTACCCAATCCCCATTCCTTGGGGATGTCCTAACCTTCTTGAGCCCCATTCCTTGGGGACATCCCACCCTACCCAAACCCCATTCCCTGAGGACATCCCACCCTACTTAAGCCCCATTCCTTGGGGATGTCCCAACCTTCTTGAGCCCCATTCCTTGGGGACATCCCATCCTACCCAAACCTCATTCCTTGGGGACATCCCACCCTACCCAATCCCCATTCCTGGGGGACGTCCCACCCTACCCAATCCTCATTCCTGGGGGACGTCCCATCCTACCCAAACCCCATTCCTTGGGGACATCCCAACCTTCTTGAACCCCATTCCTTGGGAATGCTGTCCCCTGGCGATTTCCCACCCTACCTGTCCACACACCAACCCCTGGGGACATTCCAGCCTGGCTAAAACCCCCCACTCTTTGCCCCCTCCAGCGCTTCCAGGAGGTGGAAGAAGCCCACCTACGCCACATGAAAGGTCTCATCGGCTCCTACTCCCACTCCGTGGAGGACACCCACGTCCAGATCGGGCAGGTGAGTCCCCAGGGGAGGGATGCCAACGTGGGAACAGCTGTGTCCTTTACTCTGTGATGTTCTCCCCCACCTCCTTCTTTTTCTTTCTCCAGGTGCATGAAGAATTCAAGCAGAACGTGGAGAACATCGGCACAGAGATGCTGCTGCGGAGGTTTGCTGAGAGCAAAGGCACGGGGCGAGAGAGACCAGGTGAGGTGGTGGGTGGCATCCTGGTGGTGCTCTTCATTTTTGCACGAGGGTGGTGCTCCCCCTCCTTGCACGAGGGCTTGCCCCCTCGTGCAAGGAGGGGGAGCACCACCCTCGTGCAAGGATGGAGCCACGGCGATGGGCTCATCCTGCTCTTGGTGGCAGGAGCGTTGGATTTTGACGAGTACCGCCTGGCCCCAACGCAGGAAGGCAAGTACGTCTACACCCAGCAGCCCCACACCGGGGGATTTGGGGTGTTTAGGGGGTGTTTCTCACCACTTTTGTGTCCCCCACCCACCCAGGACCCAAGAGGAGCCGTAGTAAAGCTTTCCGTATCCCTGGGTTGAGCCGTAAGGAGAGGGAACGTGATGCTGTGTAAGATCCACCGCGTCCTCGCATCGCTGTGTCCCTGCATCCCTGCATCCCTACGTCCTGTGTCTTCACATCCCTGTGTCCCTGCATCCCCACGTCCTGTGTCTTCACATCCCTGCATCCCTGTGTCCCTGCATCCCCACATCCTCACATCCCTGCATCCCTGTGTCCTGTGTCCCTGCATCCCCACGTCCTGTGTCCTCACATCCCTGCATCCCTGTGTCCTCATGTCCTGGCATTGTGTGTCCTTGCATCTTCTCATCCCTGTGTCCCGTGTCCCAGTGCCTTTGCATCTCTGTATCCTCACATCTCCGCATCCCTGTATCCGTGCATCCCTATGTCCTGTGTCCTCGTGTCCGTATCTCCTGTGCCCTTACACCTCCACATCCCTGTATCACGTGTCCTTGGATCCCCATGTCCTGTGTCCTTGCACCTCTGTGTCCCTGCATCCCTGTGTCCCCTGTCCTCACATCCCTGCATCCCCACATCCCTGCATCCCCACATTCCTGCATCCTCATGTCCCCGTGTCCTCGTGTCCCCACATTCCTGCATCCTTGCATACCCTGTATCCTTGCATCCTGCATCTCTCTCCACTTCTGGATCTAACTCTGCCCCTCTCATTCCCAGGGAATCCCCGGATGCCGAGGTGGTGAGTATCCCAGTGCCAGCCCCAGGGTTGTTTTTTCCCATACTGGGAGGACTGGGGAGCGAGCGCCTCTCCGAGCATCTCCCCACAGGGCTGCCCAGAGGTGGACGAGGACGGATTCACCGTGCGCCCCGACGTCACCCGCAGTATCCTTGTTGCTGGAGAGGGTGGGGGTGGATTTTTTGGGATACCCAGGGTGTTCAGAGCACGGGTTGGTGCCTTGACGGGGGCTCAGCTGAGGCGGAGAACCACGTCTGCTCCTCCAGCGACTCCGACTACGACGAGGATGAGCCCCGCAAGTTTTACGTCCACATCAAACCGGTGCAGCCCAGGGAGGCCGACGGCAGCGCCGAGGCCACCGTGGAGCAGCTCAAGGCCACCGTGGGGAACCTCATCCTGCCCCCCAGCATTGGGGTGAGCCTTGGGGAGGGGGCTGCAGGGTCCCTGGGGTCCGTGTCAGGGCCGACTTGACCCCCTGTCCCCATTCTCTTGCAGGGCACCGTCAAGCGACAGTCGTCCCGTAAGTGCCACCGCGGGGGCTCAGCGTGGCCGTGGCTCGGGGCGGTCCCCGTGGCTCTGTGTCACCTAAGAGTCCCTGTCCCCTCCACAGGGCACGTGGCAGCTCTGACCCCGGCCACGAGTGATACAGACCCTGAGGGGATGCTGGCGGCTGGTGAGGCCGTGCTGGGGGTCCTGGGGATGCAGGGGGGGAGGTCCTGGGGATGCAGAGGGGGGTCCTGGAGATGCAGGGGGGGCGGTTCTGGGGATACAGGGAGATTCTGGGGGTGTCGGAGGGTCTCGGGGATACAGGGAGTTCCTGGGGATGAGGAGGGGTCTCTGGGATGTGAGGGGGTCCTGGGGATGTGGGGGAGTTCTAGAGATGCGGGAGGGTACTGGGGCTGCAGGGGATGTTGGGGATACAGGGGGGTCCTGGGTATGTGGGGGACAGTGGCTTTACACCTCCCCCCCAGCATGTCCCCTCTCTCCACAGGTGACAACGCAGGGAGGGGGTGCCCGGTGGCGCAGGGGAACAGGTAGGGGGGGCAGGAAAGGATTGGGGTGCTGTCCCCGAGCCCCCTCCCTTGGGGGCTCCTGGGTGGGCTCTGAGCCTCCCCTCTGCCCCCTGGCACAGTGGCTCTGGGAAAGCCCCTCCGGCCGCCGTGCCCCCCGCTGCTCTCTTTGGGCCCCCTCTGGAGTCAGCGTTCGAGGCGGAGGATTTCCCAGGTGAGGCTTTTGGGGGGGGTTCAGAGCATTTTGGGGGGGGGATCCCAGCATCCCCACAGCTCTCTGACGTGGTGGTCTCCCCGCAGCCCCCCGCACCTACGTCCTCACCTCCTCCTCCTCGCCCTTCTCCTCCTCATCCCCCGAGAACGTGGAGGACTCTGGTTTGGATTCACCCTCGCACCCCGCGCCCGGACCCTCGCCCGACTCGAGACCTTGGACCCCACAACCGGGGACGCCTCAGAGCCCCCTCCCCAAGCGGGGTGGCCCCATGGACCCCCCACCACCACCGCGGCCCCGCAGCCCCGCCGGCCACCTCGCCGAGCCCCCCAACTTCGCCGTCTTCAACGGCCCCGGGGCCGAGGGGCTCTGGGAGGCCGCGGTGTCGGCGCCCCGAGGTCGCAACCGCTGCCTCCCACCCCGCGAAGCCCCCTCGCCGGACCCTTTCGGGGAGCCCCCGCCCTGGGGCAGAGCCCGCAGCCCCAGCGGGGACCCTCAGCCTCTGCCCTGGCCTTCCTCCAACTCGGCCTCCTCTTCCTCGTCCTCGCCGGCCCCCCCCAGCGGGGGGGAGTCCTCCAGCCCCTCGCCCTGGACCTGCCAGGGGTCGGGGACAGGGGGGACAGAGGGGGGCACAGCGGCGGCTCCTGTGGCACAGCCAGAGCCAGGTGAGTGACAGGGGCACAGGAGCTGCCCCCTTATCCTTGTCTCTACCCCCTCATACCTATTTCTGCTCCCCCATCCCTATTTCTGCTCCCCCCATCCCTATTTCTGCTCCCCCATCCCTTTTTCTGCTCCCCCCATCCCTTTTTCTATTCCCCCCTTGTCCTTATCTCTACGCCCCTTGTTTCTATTCACCCATCCCTGTTTCTGTTCCCCCATCCTTTTTTCTACCCCCTTATATTTATTTTTACCCCTCTTATATTTATTTTTACTGCTTATATTTTACTCCCCTCCTTATTTTTACCTCCTTATATTTATTTTTACTCCCCCCCTCCTTATTTCTAATCCCTTTATTCTTATTTCTGACCTTTTATCCTTATACCTACCCCCATTATTACTTCTACTCTACTCTCCTTATCTCTGCCCCCTATTATTCTCCTCTCCCCTCCCTTACCCTTATCTCTTCCCCCGACCCCCCCCCCCAGGCATAGGGTCTCCCCCAGCCCCAGCTTGCCTGAGACCCACCAAACTGGTGGCACTGGTGGGACTCCGGGGTGGGGTGGGGGGGCCTGCCATGGCAAACCTCTCCCCCTCACCCCCCCTCTTTGTGCCCCCCCCATCCCACAGGTGCTCTCCCCACCTGGCCCAGCGCAGCCCCCCGCGAGGTCCCGCTCATGGCCCCCCCTCGCCGCTCCCGCGCCAAACGCCCGGTGGTCGGCCCGGCTGCCGGCAGCAACACCGACCTGGTGGGTGACTGGGCTGGGCTGGGGAACCCCCGTGGTGGTGGGGGGCAGACCCAAACACCCCCCCCTTGATGCCGTCTTGCCCTGCAGTCGCGCTCGCTGAGCCCCTCGCCCTCCTGGAGCTGTGGCCCCTCGCACTCGGCGCCCGCCAGCCTGAGCGAGCGCGGCTTCTTCGCCGTCTCCCAACCAGCTCTTGGTGGGTCTGGGGTGGGGGTGGGGTCTCATGAACTCATGGGATGGTTTGGGTGAGAAGGGACTTCAAAACCCATCCAGTTCCACCTCCCACTGGATCAGGGTGCTGGGATCGGAGCTTACACCACAGGTTGGAAAGGTTTGGCCTCGAACCAGACGGTTCAGAGGGGACCTTAAAGGTCATGGGGTGGTTTGGGTTGGAAAGGACTTCAAAGGCCATCCACTGCCACCTCCCTGGATGAGGGGGCTCCAAACCCCATCCAGCCTGGCCTTGAACCCCTCCAGGGATGGGGCAGCCACCACTGCTCTGGGCAACCTGGGCCAGGGCCTCCCCACCCTCAAAGGAAAACATTTCTCCCCAAGATCTCATCTCAATCTCTCCTCTTTTAGCTTGAATAAAGCTGAATATTTCAGCCTAACAAAATTTGGAGGGGGTGGGGAGTCACGGGGTGGGGGTCCCATCCAGGATCTGACCCTGTGTGTCTCCCCAGGGCTGTCACGAGGTCCCAGCCCCGTGGTGCTGGGCTCGCAGGATGCGCTCCCCGTGGCCACCGCCTTCACCGAGTACGTCCACGCCTACTTCAAGGGGTGCGATGCCGACAGGTATGGGGGCTCCAGGAGGGGGTGTGGACCCTCCCCAATGGCTGTGCCCTCCCTGGGCCACCCGTTGACCCCTGTCTTGTCCCCAGCAGCTGCTTGGTGAAGGTAACGGGGGAGCTCACCATGTCCTTCCCCGCTGGCATCCTCCGTGTCTTCAGTGGGAGCTTGGCCCCCCCTGTGCTCAGCTTCAGGCTGCTCAACGCCAGCGCCATCGAGCGGTTCCTGCCCAACTCCGAGCTGCTCTACAGGTGTGGGGACCACCTGAGAAGCCAGGGGGAGCAGTGGAGTGGAGCTGGTGTCGGGGTGTGCGGGGTGCCTGCGGGATGCGGGGACCTTGGGAGGTGCGGGTTGTGGTGGAGGGAGCTGATGCTGGGATGCAGGAGGGGTGTGGGTACCTTGGGGGGTTGTGGGTGCAGTGATGGGAGCTGATTTTTGGAGTACAGGAGGGATGTGGGTACCTTGGGAGGTTGTGGATGCAGTATTGGGAGCTGGTTTTGGGGTACAGGGTAGGCTGGGGGGCACAAGCATCCTAGAAAGTGGTGGGTGCAGTGGTGGGAGCTGTGTATGAGGGTACACAGGGTGCTGGTTTCCTTAGGGATGCCTGGGAGTGGTAGATGCTGTGATGGGGAGGTGGGTACCGGGTTGTGTGGGGTTCCTGGGCTTCCCAGGGACCAAAGCATCATTGGGAGCTGGTGGATCCAGCAATGGGGATCCTGGATGTTGGGGTGCTGGGTTGCCCGGGGTGCTCAGGCAACAGTGCCCACTCTGACCTCATCCCCCCCAGCGACCCATCCCAGAGCGACCCCAGCACCAAGGACTTCTGGCTGAACATGGCAGCGCTGACCGGGCACCTGCAGAAGCAAGCGGAGCAGAGTCCAGCTGCATCCTACTACAACGTGGCTCTGCTCAAGTACCAGGTGAGCCCCTGGGACCCCCGTGTCCCCATCCCAGCTCCTGGGGACAGGAGGGACTCACTGGGTGCACCCCTACCCCCCCAAGTTCTCACGGCTGGGCCCCGGCTCGGCGCCGCTGCGGCTCTGCGTGCGCTGGGACTGCTCGCCCGGTGCCACCCGGGTCAGCGTCGAGTACGGCTACAACGCCGGTGCCCTGGCACTGCCCGTGCCCCTCGCCAACGTCCACGTCCTGCTGCCCGTGGAGGAGCCCATCAGCAACCTACGGCTGCAGCCTGCGGCCAGCTGGTACGGGGTAGGGGGGGGGAAACACAGAGCTGGGGGTCACAGCCACACCCCAGGGTGGGATGTGGGGACCCTGAGCTGGGGAATGGGGTGAGGAAGGCAGGGATGTGGGAATAGGGGGGACATTCACAGGACTGGGGGGTCTCAAACCCCTCTACTGTGAGATGTGGGGACCCTGAGATGGGAAATGGCGTGAGGAAGGCAGGGATGTGGGAATAGGGGAGACACTCACAGGACTGGGGGGTCTCAAACCCCTCTCCAGTGGGATGTGGGGACCCTGAGCTGGGGAGTGGGGTGAGGAAGGCAGGGATGTGGGAATAGGGGGGACATTCACAGGACTGGGGGGGTCTCAAACCCCTCTCCAGTGGGATGTGGGGACCCTGAGCTGGGGAGTGGGGTGAGGAAGGCAGGGATGTGGGAATAGGGGGGACATTCACAGGACTGGGGGGTCTCAAACCCCTCTCCAGTGGGATGTGGGGACCCTGAGATGGGGAATGGCGTGAGGAAGGCAGGGAGGTGGGAATAGGGGGAACAGGATGTGGGTCTGGGGGCTTGGGGATGTGCCCGTGTGTCCCTGCAGGAACCTGGAGGAGAAGAGGCTGCTCTGGAGGCTGCTGGACGTCCCCGGTGCCCCGGGACAGGGAGGTGAGGCTGCACCCGTCCTGCTCAGAGGGCAGGGCTGCGGTGTTCGGGCTCAGCGCCCGCAGGACCACCCCTGACCCTCAACCCCTCCACTGTCTGTGCCCCCCCGTCCCCCCCCCCCCCAGGCTCTGGCCAGCTCTCAGCCAGCTGGGAGCCCCTCAATGGGCCCAGCAAGCCCAGCCCAGTGGCTGCCCAGTTCAGCAGTGAGGGCAGCACTCTGTCGGGCGTCGAGGTGGAGCTGGCGAGCGCCGGGTACCGCATGTCACTGGTCAAGAAGAGGTTTGCTACAGGTACGGCTTGGGGGGGTCCTGGGGGTTCAGGGTGCCTTCCCTGGGGTCCCTTCCCCACAGCCCTGGGGGGTGCAGGGGCCTCTCCCCATCCCCTGTGGCCCCAAAGTGCGTGAGGGGTGCACAGGGTCCCTTTCCCGTGGGCCACGGGGTGGTGGGGTCTCTTCCCCACAGCCCTTGGAGGGTGCATGGAGTCCATCCCCTGTGGTCCTGGGGTGCATGAGGTCCCTCCATGGGGTGCACAGGGTCCCTTCCGCGTGGGCCAGGGGGGTGTGGGGTCCCTTCCCTGCAGCCCTGAGAGTGCATGGGGTCCCCTCCCTGCTCCCCATGGCCCTGAGGTCCCTTTCCCAGGGTGGACAAGGTCTCTTTCCTGCTTCCTGGGGCGCATGGGATCCATTGCTGGAGTTCATGGGGTCCCCTCCTCATGGCCCCCGGGGTACCTGGGGTCCCCTCCCTGCTCCCCATCGCCCCGGTGTGACTGATGTTCCTTCCATGGGGTTCCTTCCTGGGGTGCCTGGGGTCCCCTCCCTGCTTTCCACGATCCTGGGGTCCATTCCTGGGATACTTGGGGTCCCCTCCCTGCTCCCCATGGTCCTGGAGTACACAGGGTCCCCTCTCCAACACTCCAAGCCCTGTTCCTCCCTCACCGGGCAATGCCAACGGTGATGCCCAACCTGGCCAGGGTTCAGGTTGCCCACTTTGAGAGCCAGCACGGATCCCTACCCCACACCTGCACCCCCACCCTCGTAGCCCCCCCCCCCACCTCCTTTCCTCCACAGGGATCTACCTGGCGGGGTCCTGAGCCCTGGACCCCCCTCACCCCGAGCTCTCCAGTCTCCCCACTTTGATTGTGTGAACTTGAGAACACTGGATGGAGGGTGATTGGGGAGGGGGTGCTGCCAGGTGGGAGCCCCCCCCTCCTCCTCCTCCTCCTCTCCCTCTGGGCCCCCCTGCCCCCAACTTGGTGGCTGTCACCACCTTGTCTCCTGCTGTCCCCTCCGCCCTCCCCTGTGCTGTGAAGGGAGCGGGAGCTGCTCTTTTATTAAACACTTTATTTTTTAATAACCTCCCCTTTGCTGGTTCCCACCTGCCTTCTGCCCATCCCCGGGGCCTCCGGGCTGCTCCTGGAAAATGGGGTGCACACAGGGAGGGGAGGGGGTCTCTGGGGTTGCAGGGTCAGGGGAAACTGAGACACGGAGGTGGCAGCGCTTTGCTGAGCTCTTTCCTTGCACCCATGGGTGTTGCTGCCCCACCTGTGGCAGGTGGGTGGGCGGAGGGGTGGGTGGACAGACAGACAGGTGGTGGGGGGGATCTCCTGACACCTGGGAGTGGGAGAGCCCCTGGAGGAGATACCTGTGCTGCTGGGGAGAGGTGTGGTGTGAGGATGGCACTGAGCTGGCTCTGTGACACGGTATAGGGGGTCCGGGGGGGTCTCTTGGGGGGCTTCCTGGCTCTTTGTGGTCCAGTGGGATCTGAGGCAGCGTTAGGATGGGGTCCCTGCCTTGGGCGAGGGGTGGTGGGATCTGCTGACACTGTGACAAGATACTGGGGGGAGTCTGGGGGGGGGTCTCTTTGGGGGTTCCTGGCTCTGCAGTGCAGCAGGATCCGAGCCAGCCCTGGGATGGGGTCCCTACCTTGGCTGAGGGTGGTTGGGATCCATCCCCAGCCAACTGGGGTCCCCAGCTCTTACCCTGGGCACTGCTGGGTGCCACCACACACCCACCCTGGCCCATTTCTGTGTGGTTTTACCCCAGATCTGCCCTCCCTTGGCCAGAGGAGCCCCAAAACACTGAGGGAGAATAAACGAACCGGTGTTGTTAATGAGGACATGGGGTCTGGAGCCTTCCCGGGGGATTGGGGTGCAGGGAGGACAGGGCTGGCTTTGGGGGGGGACCATGGGTTCAGAGTGGGAGTAAGGGGAACCACTGTGGTGGGGGTTTGTCCCCAGCAAAATGCTGCCATGGGGGTCCCTCTGCAACCCCCCCCGAGGTCCCTGTGCTGTCCCCAGCCCTGTGAGCAGGGTGGGAGTGGGGACAGGCAGCGCTGGTGCCCAGGAGGTCACCCATCACCCCTGGGGGGGCTGCTCGGCTGTGGGAGCAGCTGATGCTGTGCCACGGGTTCGTGCTGGGCTCCGGGCACGGGAGGAGGAGAAATGCAGTGGGTGAGAAGCCAAATCCATCAGGACAGGGCTGTGGTCCACCCGCACCCTCCGGAGCCCCCCCCGGGGAAAGCCTGTGGTGAGTGCTGAGCATGTGACCCCCACACTGGGATGTCCCTTGGGCACCCTCACCCCTCCCCTCCCTCACTCAGCTGCCCCACAGCGACCAGACCCCTGTGGCACCTCTCTCCCTGTGTGTGCCCTCCCCAGAATGTCCCCTCTCCCCTTCTGTGTCCCCTCTCCTGCTTCTGTCCTCTCCTACCGTGTCCCCTCTCCTCGCACGTCCTCCCCTCGTGTCCCTCTCCCTCTGTATCCCTTCTCCCCTTGTGTCCCTCCTCATGTGCACCCACCCTTCCCACGCAACCCTCTCCCCTTTTGTCCCCTCTCCCCTTTCCTGCTCCATGTGTCCCCTCTCCCTTTGTTTCCCTCTCTGCATGCAGCCCCTCTCCTTGCATATCCCCTTCTCCCCCTGCATCCCCCTTTCCTTTGCATCCCCCTCTCCCATCGCATCCCCTCTCCCATCGCATCCCCTCTCCCACCACCCCAGCTTCCAAATTCACCAAACTTTACTAGAAAGCAGCCAAACCCTGCCCTGTTGGGGGGGAGGCAGTGACAGGGAGAAGGGGGGGGTAGGAGACAAGCAGCACTGCACAGGGAGGTGGGGGGTCTTCCTTCTGTGGGGAAGGGGCTCCCCTGCACTGGGGTGGGGGCAATGGGGTCCACGTCCCCCCTCCCCAGCTCTTAAAGCCCATTGCAGCATTGCTGTGGCCGTGTGTCCGTCTGTCAGTGCCTGGGGAGGGGGGGGGGTTGTGGGGGTTACCCCCGGGCTTTGCTCCGGCCGTCCCGCAGCGCCTCGATCTTGGGGACCAACTCCCCAAAGGTGGGTCTGGTGCTGGGGGTGAAGGCCCAGCAGCTCAGCATCAGCGTGTAGACCTGGGGACAAGGGACCAGGATGCCAAGGTTGGGGGGTGAGGGGGACAAGGTGGCCCTCAGAACCCCCATCAGCCCCCGGGACCCCCCACCAGGGCTCTCACCTCCCCAGGGCACCCGGCTGGTGCTGGGAGACGCTGGTTGTCCTTCAGGAGCTCCAGCAAGTGGCAGACGATCTGTGCTGCCTTCTCGGTGCCCATCATGCGGAGGAACTCCTATGGGCACAACCCTCAGCTTGGGGTCACCTTGGCCAGGTGGAGGTGCTCAACCCAAAATTAACTGGTTTGGTGTGGGGGCAGTGGGATTCCAGCTCTAGGGAGGGTCGGTTCCCACCTCGGAGGGGCTCTTGCTCTTGTTGCTGTAGGTGAAGAGCTCGTAGAGGAGGACCCCAAAGCTCCAAATGTCAGATGCCCGTGAGAAGATGTTCTCTGCCAGGGACTCGGGCGCGTACCTGCCGGCAGGAGGGTGCTCAGCACCGAACCTGATTGCACCAGCAGCCCCACATCCCCCCTCCTGGTGCCACCCTCACCAGAAGACGGGGCTCTGGCCGGGTTCCCGCACCACGTAGTAGTCCTTGTCCTGTGGCAAGAGCTTGGCCAGCCCAAAATCTCCAATCTTGACGTGGGTCTCGCTCTCCACCAGGATGTTCCTGCTGGCCAGGTCGCGGTGCACGCAGCGCTGCGCCCCCAGGTACTCCATGCCCTGCGTGGGATGCAGCCAATCGCTGGGGTGAGGCCCCAGCAAAGCGTTCCCAGCTGGACCGTGACCCCGTGGTGTCGCTCCACCCCCATTTTTCCCACCTTGCAGATCTGCCAGGCGTAGAGGAGCAGGCTCTTGTGGTCCAAGCGGGGCTGATTCTTCTGCAGGTAGTCCCGGAGGCAGCCATTGGGCAAATATTCCATCACCAGCCGCAGCCCGCGCCGCCCTGCACGCAAACCCCATCCCCGGGATGCAGGCAGAGCTGGCACTGGGTGCCCACGGTGTTGCCCCCTCCCTGCCCCACGCCGGGCTCACCCCGGCTGTAGCAGACGCCCCGGTACTGGACGATGAAGTCGTGCTGCAGGGAGTGCAGGATCTGGATCTCCCTCTCGAAATCCCGCAGCTCCTTGGCCGAATCCTGCTGCAGTTTCTTCACCGCCACCAGCTCGCCCGTGCTGTCACCCAACGGGTCGTAACGGCACAGCTCCACGCTCCCAAAGTTGCCCTGGCCAGGGGGAGCCGGGAGGGAGGTGTGGGATGCTGGGATGCCTTGAGGCAGGGGAGGGCCCAGGGACCCCCCCAACCCAGTGCCTGGTCCCCCCCATATCCCACACACAAGGCATAAACTGAGATTTAAACTGAATGAGGGAAGATTTAGATCTCCATGGTTTGGATGCTGTGCCCTGGCCCAAGGTTCTTCATGATAAGGGTGGGAAGGCCCTGGCACAGGTTGCCCAGGGATGCCCCATCCCTGGAGGTGTTCAAGGCCAGGTTGGATGGGGCTTGGAGCCCCCTGATCCAGTGGGAGTTGTCCCTGCCCATGGAACTGGCTGGGCTTTGAGGTCCCATCCAATCCCATCCATTCCATGAGTTCTATGATTTCTCAGCTTTGCAGGGCAAAGATTTCCCCCAAGAGCAGGGGAACCTTTGTGCCCCAACTGGGGGCAACGGGGGAGCTGCAACTCATGCGTTGAGTCTTGTGTGTGCACGGGGTGGGGTCCCTCTGCCCCCCACCCTCACCTTGCCCAGCAGCGAGATGTACTTGAGGTGCCGCTCCTCAAAGTGGGTGGGGTCCTGGCTCATGGTGAGGGGTTCGTACCCCCAGAAGCTGTCCCGGAGCGTCACGTCAGTGGGGGACAGGTCTGAGAGCAGCTCGTAATCTGGGGAAATGGGTGGTGAGAGGACTTGGGAGGGGGGATCTGGATCCCATTCCCCCACCACCACCATCCCCGGGGCTCACCGGAGGTGATGAGGCTGTTGAGGTCCCGGATGAGGGCGCGGAAGCAGGGGCGGCGGCGCGGCTGGTAGTCCATGCACTGGGCAATGAGGGTGGCCAGCTCTGTCCACTTCGGGGCAGGGAGCTGGAGGCTGTTCTGGTAGAACTCCAGCTTCTGTGGTGGTGGGAGAGGGTGCTCAGGTTGGTTCTGGGGTACCTGGCCCTGTGGTCCCCTCAAGCAGCCCCTAAACAACTCCTGTGCTTCTTGGAGCTGTGTGAACCCCTCACCCTGAGCATCACCCAGAGGCTGGGGGACATTAGACTGGAGGGGGGGGTGGTTGTTGTCGGTCCCTGCAACGCTGGACCCAGCAGCCACCCACACCCCACGCCCTATGGGACCCCCATCTTGGGTACCATAGGTGCCTATCTCCCCCCAGAGATGCCCCTTTTCCAGCGTGACCTGGATCACCAGGGCCTTTGGTCAGTAGAGAAATCCTGGAGTGGGACAGGCAGCACCTGGGCTTCTCTGGGCAGTGGGATGGGGCAGGAGAGTTGGGATGTAGAGGAATAGAACAGGAGGGCCAGGATGCAGAGGAATAGAACAGGAGGGCCAGGATGCAGAGGAATAGAACAGGATGGCCAGGATGCAGTGGAATAGGACAGGAGGGTCGGGATGCAGTAGGATGGGACAGAAGACTTGGGATGCAGCAGGATAAGGCAGGAGGATCAGGATGCAGTGGGACACAGTATGAGGGTGGAGGCAGGAGGATCAGGATGGAGCAGGAGGATCAGGATGCAGTGGGATGGGACAGAAGGATCACAATGCAGTGGGATGGGGCAGGAGGGTTGGGATGGAGTGGAAGGGGCAGCCTCACCTTCTGGGGCTCCAGCAGGCTCACGGGCATGTTGCCACCACTGAAGATCTCCCAGAGGGTCGCCCCAAAGCTCCACTTGTCAGCCGGCAGCGCCAGGCTCTTGGGGTCACTGAGGCACTCGGGGGCCACCCAGGGGATGCGCTCCACCAGCACTGGGAGGGGAGCACAGCCCTGCTCAGCACCCATCTGGGGGGGGCCTGACACCCCCCAGCACCCTGGGCACTTACTCTCCTTGGCCAGGATGGTGACGCTGACTCCGGGGTCGTTGAGCTTGATAAAGGGGGGGCTGCCAGCGACTGCGTCCCCCTCCCGGGTCAGCAGCACCTTCTTAGCAGAGACGTTGCCGTGGGTGATTTTCTTGTCCTCCTGGGGAGAGGAGAAGGACCAGGACCATCAGGGCATCCTTGGCCCATGGGGCAGCCCCATGCATGGAGTTGAGCTGGTGCCAACTGGGGAGAACCGATGGGGATGAGTGGGACTGTAGGGATTGGCTGTGGGACACGGATTTGTGGGAGCTGTGGGGATGTGGGTGGATCAGGGCGGTGGAACACGGACGAGTGGGAGCAACAGGATATGGATGCAGAGATGCTGAAGGACGTGAATGCACAGGAGCTGTGGGACAGGATGCATGGGAGATGCAGATGCATGAAGGCTGTTGGACATGGATGCACAGATGGTAAAGGATGCAGGCATGTGGATGCACAGGGGCTGTGGGACATGGATTCTTGGGAGCCATGGATGAGGACATGGGAGAGCTGTGGGATGCTGACATGCAGGAGCTGCAGGACACATGGACCACAGGACACCAGCGCTCGGTGCCACAGCAGCACCAGGCTCACCAGGTAGTTGAGGGCGTACGCCAGCTGCTTGGCCACCTGCAGCTTCCAGCTCGTGGTCACCTTCCCCTCACCTTGGTTCTTCTTCAGGTAGAGGTCCAGGGGCCCGTGCCTGACGTACTCCTGCACCATGATACCTGTGGGAGGGGTGGCACGAGTAGGACTGGCACTGCCCTTCCAGCAGCTTGGTGATACCCAGCGAGGAGGACGGGCACTCACTGTCCTTCCCGAGGCTGACGCCGTGCAGCAGGACCAGGTGCTTGTGGGAGAGCTGGCTCATGATGCTGGCTGCCTCCAGGAAGGACTGGGAGGGGGGAGAAGCTGGCTCAGGGTGGGGCTGTGGGGACCCTCCCGGTGCTGGATTTTGGGGCTAATGCCATCTCACCTCGGAGCAGTTACGGTGGCTGCTGTCCATGACCTTGAGCACCACCTCGGTCTGGTAGAACCCATCCTCCTCCTGGTCCCTCTTGATGCCCTTGTAGATCTGGGTGAAGGAGCCCTGGCCCAGGCTCTCACCCTGCCACGAGAAGGGGTGCTGGGAGTGGGGGGGTGTCCCTCCCTCTGCCACCCCAGCCCCTTCACGCCCTGTGCCCCCCCCCCGTACCCGTGTGAGGCTCTGGGGGTCGATCTTGTGGAACATCATCTGGTTGAGGCTGCGGCGGGGGGCGGTGGGAGAGCAGGGGGCCCGGGGGCAGCCGCTCCGCACGATCAGCAGGTTGGACTTCTCTGGAGGGGGGGGGGGGGAATGTGGCCATGAGGGGTGGCCAGGGTGGGCTATGACGTCACAGCCCGCTCTTTGATGTCATAGCATTCTCTATGACCTCATGGAACCCACTCTGTGATGTCACACAGTCCTTTCTGTGATGTCACACAGTCCTCTCTGTGATGTCATAGCTCACCTTGTGACACCACAGAACCGTCACAGTACTCTCTGTGATGTCATAGCCCAATCAGTGCTGTCACAGACAACTCTGTGATGTCATAGCCCAATTTGTGATGTCACAGGCAACTATGTGATGTCACACCACCCACTCTATGATGTCACAGCCTTCTCTGTGACTTCACAGAGCCCACTTTATGATGTCACACCGTCCTCTATGATGTCACGCCCTGCTGTGTGACCTCACAGAATCCACTTTATGATGTCACACCACACAAACTATGACATCACAGCCTGATCTGTGATGTCACAGCCTGATTGGTCAACTCCTGCCATCGCAAGCCCTGCCCTGTCCCCAGTCCCAGCGCAGTGACATCACCTTTGGGCAGGGGTGGGCAGCAGGCAGCCAGGTGCATGCGGGCACCCTCTGCCTGCAGCCCACAGCGCCCGTAGGTGCCCAGCAGCTCCCGCAGGCTGCAGAACCGCCGCGCCACCCCCGAGAGCCAGAAGGTCCCGTCCTCATCCCTGCGGATCAGGCAGCGCTTGTAGTCCTGGCCGGAGCGGGTCTGTGGGGTGACCCTGGGCATCAGTGTGGGGTCCCTCTGGGAGCACCCCCAAGCACCTCCTGTCCTGTGGGTGCCCGTGGTGGTCTCAAAGGACCATCATTGGTAGCACCATCTAAGCAAGGACCCGGCTTTCAGGCTTTTCCCTCCCTGCTCCTGGTGACACCGGCTGCACCAGGAGCCTGTGCGATGCTGTGCCAGCACCCTGGTGTCAGTGCTGGTGCTGGTGCCATGCCAGCACCTTGGTGTTGGTGCCAGTACCCTGGTGCAGGTCTCACCTCAGCGCAGACAGTCAGCAGGTAGCTGTCGAAGTCCTGCGGGCTGCGGCGCAGCAGGTACAGCCCTGGGCAGCCCCCTGCCACCTTCAGCTTGTGCACCGCAAACTCTGAGCTGTGACAGCAAGGCTGGGTCAGGCACAGGGTGGTCCCCACCAAGGAGACCCCAAGGATCCTGCTTGGGATCATTTCCCCCCACAGGGAAGTGGTGGCTGCCCCATCCCTGGAGGTGTTCAAGGCCAGCTTGGATGGGGCTTTGAGCCCCCTGATCCAATGGGAAGCATCCCTGCCCATGGCAGGGGGTTGGAACTGGATGGGCTTTGAGGTCCCTTCCAACCCAATTCTCACCCCTCCACCACGGTGTCCCCAAACCCAGAGGACACCGTGGTGGCATCAACATCATCAGCCCAGCGAGCAGGATGGGGACCGGTGCTTGCTGCTCTCGTGGCTCCTACCTGAGTGATCTCTTTTCCCCATCACCCATGGGTGGTAATGGGTGGTCCCAGCACCCATGGGCGGTGATGGGGGGTTCCAGCACCCACCTGATTGGCCCGTGGCACTGGTTCTCCAGGTCCTCCAGGAGCCGGGGAGGGGCCACCTCCTTGCAGAAGTAGTGGTGGCTGTCTGCCGTCAGGCGGTAGTAGCCGTCGATGAGAGCCACAAAGGATCGAGCTTCCCGCAGCGTGGGGAACTCCACCTCCTGGGGCCAAGCTGGGGGGGTCAGCCCCGTGCCAACCGTGGCCCCTCACCCCACCGGGACTCCCACCGCTCCACCCGCAGCTCACCAGCACCCGGTTGTCCGTCTTGGTGAGGGTGACGATGCGGTTCTCCACGGGGCCACCGTCCCGGCTCGCCTGCTTGATGCTGATGTCAGCGATGTCGGGGAAGTCGCAGAAGTGCTGGTGGCTCTGGGGAGGGGGGGGAACACGGCTGGGAATGCTCTCTATGCCCCCAAATCCATCCCACCTTGTGACACACCCACCCACCCCCCCACCCCCCCCCCCCGGCACAAACCGTCCACCCGCACCTCGGAGCCAGAGCAGCTCCAGGAGATGCCGTTCTCTCCAGCCACATGGATGGTGATGTCGGCTGCGGAGCCAGGTGAGCGCACGTGGAAGTTCTCCTCCGCCCAGCGCTGCTGCAGCCGCTCCAGGTCCAGCAGGTACTTGAGCTTCAGGTAGCGCCCATCTGTCTGGCAGCGCCCGATCTTCCGCAGGGATTTGCTGAAGCAGCGGCGGATGCGCTTGCGGGTGAGGAAGCTGTGCTGCTGGATCTGGCACCGCAGCGGCTCCGGGAGGCAGGACTTGTAGCTGCCAGGGTTGGGGACATGAGGCGGATGCTAGACTGTCCCCAGGGACACTGGGTGGTCCCTAGGGGTGCCGGGTGGTCTCCAGGGATGCTGGGTTTCTCCACAGCCCCCCCCTGCTCACCTGACATTGCTGAAGACCTTGCCGGGGCTCTGCTGCTTCTCCTTGGCGATGCGCAGCATGTCCAGCAGGGCCAGGCTCAGGCACTCCTCCTGCGTGGGCAGGCTCAGCGCCACCGCCAGGCGCCCCCCGATGAAATCGCTGCGGGACTGGGGAGAGCAGAGCCTGAGAGGAGGAGGGGGGGGTCCCTGTGCCAGCCCCCCACTACTTGGCACACCTTCTGCCCAAGGATGCTGAAGTCAGGACGCGATGCACCCCAAAAACCTCTATCCATGCATGAGACTATGGCAAGTATTGTCCCCCCCGAGGTCATGGGAACTTCCAGGTGGCCCCTGCTGACCCCTCCCTTAACACTGTGCTGGCTGTGGGGTGGTGGGGTGACTCCAGCCTCAGCCCAGGGGACAGAGTGACCCCCATCTCAGCGATCTGGGGTTGCCCCACACCCAGCATGGGATGCAGCAGGACCCGCATCTTGCAGGTGTCGTGGTCAGTGGGTGCTGGAGGAGGAAGGCAGCGCAGCCCAGGGTGGTGAAGAGCATCACGTGCTGAGCTGAGCATGTCCCACACAGCCAAAAGGTCACATGGGATCTCATCCTGCGGCCCCAGGTGGTGCAGACACGGGTTTCACCCTAGCAGGGCTTACCTGGGCAAAAAGGTAATCGATGACTGGGTAGTCCAGGATGGGGCTGGCCCTGTCGTTCAGCAGCTGAAAGCGCTGGGACTGTCCCAGCCCACACCAGTTGGGGAAGAAGAACCTGATGGGGAGAGCAGAAGTGGCTCGGTGTCACCTAGAACCCTGGAATGGGTTGGGTTGGAAGGGACCTCAAATCCCATCCAGTTCCACCCCCCTGCCATTGGCAGGGACACCTCCCACTGGATCAGGGGGCTCCAAGCCCCATCCAGCCTGGCCTTGAACACCTCCAGGGATGGGGCAGCCACCACTTCTCTGGGCAACCTGGGCCAGGGCCTCCCCACCCTCACAGCAAAACATTTCTTCCTAAGATCTCATCTTAATCTCCTCTCTTGCAGCTGAAAACCATTCCCTCTCATCCAGTCCCTGATCAAGAGCCCCTCCCCAGCCTTCCTGGAGCCCCTTTCAGTGCTGGGAGGCTGCTCTAAGGTCTCCTTGTAGCCTTCTCTTCTCCAAGGAGGCATTTCCATCACAAGGAGATGCAGTTCCTCCAGAAACTCCCCAGGGAGCTGGGCTGGGGCTCGGATGGCCACATCCCCACGGGCTGTACCTGAGCCTGTACACCACGACCTGGCTGCAGGAGTCATCGACGGTGAAGAGGTGGTTGGGGGGGAACCAGCAGCTGAGATCCTCGGTGGCCAAAGCGAAGAGCGGGTGGCAGACGGGCAGCACCCCTGGGGACAGAGCGGTGCTGTGATTGCCCTGGGCTAAGGATGGGCACGGTTGGTGCCCCGAACCCACGGCCACAGCCCCGAGCCCACGGCCACAGCCCCGAGCCCACCAACACCAGGAGATGAAGATGCTCACCACAGGCTTTGGCGGCGCGGACACACAGCTCCTCGGCCGTGTACTCGCCGAAGGTGAAGGTGAGGACGCCGGCGGTGGTGCCAGGGGAGCCACACGGGGAGGGTGCCCGGTGGTACAGGTACACCTGGAGGGTGCCAGCCTCGGTGGAGGAGAGGCTGCAGGAGCGCTCCCCGATCAGCGGAGTGTCCTCGCCCAGCGGGGCCATGGCAGGGGCTGCAAGGATTGGGGGGGGGGGGCTCAGCACTGGGGGGGGGGGCGGTGGCACCATCCCCTCGGTGTGAACCCCGTGTGAGGATTTCCCTCCTCATCCTCTGCACCACCATCTTCATCATCCTCTCCACCCTCTCCACCTCTCATCCATCACCCCTCCCACCTTTCCCTCCCCATCCTCTCCTCCACGGGGTAAAACCCCACAACCAAGCCTGCAGCATCTCCAGTGCTGGGGTCAGGATGAAACTGAGGCACACAGCTTTGCTCTGGGTGCACGGATAAACCCACCCTCCCCAGCCCATCCTCCTCAGGGCTATGTTCCCTTGCCCTCATCACTCCCAGGCGTGGGCACGGAGGATTTAGCTCCATCCTCGTGCCCAGCTGGACCTCCTACGAAGCCCCCCGTGCCAGTGCGGTACCTGCTGCCGTGCCAATGGCCTCTCTGGTGCCGCTGTGCTCCGGCCCTGGGGAGGGGTCCGGGCAGGGGAGGGGGTCCAGACAGGGCTGTGCTGCTGGGTTGGGGTTCCCGGGCTGCGTAGGTGGCTGTGAGCGAAGAAGAGAGTCAAAAAGTCCCCTTTGTGACTTCCTTCCTCTGCCCTCAGCCTCCGGGGCGGGCGGGCGGGCGGCTTCCTGGCGAGGGAGGGGGCAGAAAGGAGCCACCCAAGGGTGCAGGGAGGGGAGAGCAAAGGAGCAGGGAGTCCAGGGGTGCTGGACACCCCTCTGAGTGCCCCAATGGAGCCGGGCACCGCGGTGCTCCTGCTGCCGTGGGTACCGCAGGGACGGGTGATGCTCTGCCAGGGCATGGGGCGTGGGGCTTGGGATTGGGACCTTCCCTGCCCCACTCACAGCCCCCGCCCCAGGATGGGCTCAGCCCCTTCACCCCAATCCTGCCCCAGGTCCTGGGGTGCCGCTGATACCTTCGGGCTGGGCGCGTGCCTGGCACCGGTGCCACGCGGCATCGCACGCACTCGCTGGCGGATGTGGCCGGGCCCAGCAGCCACAGAGCGTTGTTTTTCTCCTTTCTGCTGCTCCAACCAGCTCCACAGGGAGGCAAAACTGGGGATGAGGCAAGGAAGGGGGCCCTGTCCCCAAGGATGAGTGTTGGGGACAAATTTCCCAGTGCTGGCGCCAAACCCCGCGGACCTGAGACCCCTCTCTGTCCCATGGTGATGCCTCAGGAGGTTTGGTGCCCCTGTGGTGATGCCTCAGAGGGATTGGTGGTCCTACAGCAAGTTTTGTCCCCACCTCAGGGCTCTTCCGTGCTCCCAACCCCAGGTTCATCTCTGGGGTTCAGAACAGGGGGAGGAAATCCGTGTGGGGCAAACGTGCCCAGGGGCTGGGTGAGACAAAGCACCATTTGTGCTGGGGAATGAGGAAACCGAGTCAAAACCGTGTCCAGGTGCCACGTCTCCACGTATCCCCACAGATGGACCCGTTGTCACCATCCCTGTGCTCCCCCAGGGTTGACAGGTGATCCTACCTGTGGGGTAGGAGGTGCTGTGCCACCAACTCAGGGTGACCCAGGTGTGCGGGAGGGAAGGGGTTATGGATGGGTGCTTCAACATTCCCACCCAGGGTCCCTCCCTGGGGCCCTGAACCTCCCACCCGCACCCTCCCCGCAGGCTGGAGGAGCTCAAGGCACGGCCAATCCCTTCTTTGTCACCTCAACGCCCACCAAGGTCATCGCAGCACCCATTGGGCCCCTCACAACGCCAAGATCCCCCCCCGAGAAGCCCCCCCCGTGCTGCCCCACTCTCCTCCTCCTCCCCGCGCCCCACGCAGCCGCCCGCAAAGGAGCTGCTTTTTTTCTGGGTAAAGGTTTAGTTTTGGTTTGTTTTGTCCCCTCGGCTGGAGATAAATTTGGCTCAGGCAGCAGCTCTGCTCCTCCCTGTTTGTGCTGCTTGGGTGGGATCCCTCCCTCCCGGCTGCGTCCTTCGGGCACCGACGCTTCCCCAGGGCCACGGAGCTGGTGCCAAGTGTGCTCGGAGCAGCGGGAGCGGGCGCTGACGTTCCCCTCTCCCTGCGCGCTCCGAACCGGGAGGTAATCGGGACAATTCCCTCTCTGAGCTCGGGCGGTCGCTCTCTGGGCTTGGGCTCTGCCCTCTGCAACCAAACATCCACCTGGCTGCTCGGCACAGAGGTTCCCAGGGGTGGGATGGGGTGGGATGGGATGGGATAGGAAGGGATGGATGGGATGGGATGGGATGGGGTGGCGTGGGGTGGGATGGGATGGGATGGATGGGATGGGATGGGATGGGATGGGATGGGATGGGATGGGATGGGATGGGATGGGATAGGAAGGGATGGATGGGATGGGATGGGATGGGGTGGGGTGGGATAGGAAGGGGTGGATGGGATGGGGTGGAATAGGAAGGGATGGATAGGATGGGATAGGATGGGATGGGATGGGATGGGATGGGATGGGATGGGATGGATGGGATGGGATGATGGGATGGGATGGATGGGATGGGATGGGGTGGGTGGGATAGGGTGGGGTGGGGTGGGGTGGGGTGGGAGAGGATGCAACGGAACAGGATGGGATGGAATGGGATGGGATTCAACAAGATACAATGAAATAGGATGGGATGGGATGAAATAGTATGGGACAGGACACATGGTATGGCATGGGATGGGATGGGATGGGATGGGATGGGATGGGATGGGATGGGGTGGATCAGGATGATATAGGATGAGATGAGATGGGATTGGATTGGATTGGATGGGCTAGGATGGGATGGGATGCAGTGGAACAGGATGATGTAGGATGAGATGAGATGGGATTGGGTTGGATTGGATGGGTTGGGATGGGATGGGATGGGATGGGATGGGATGGGATGGGATGGGATGGGATGGGATGGGATGGGGGAATACCCACGCTCTCCACTCGCTCCTTTCTGCTGCACATTGAATCTTGGTCAATAATTCCATGCAGTTTTCTCCCCCTCCAGCTCCCCCACCCTCGGACGTGCCGGTGCCGCCGCGCCCTGGCCTAACCGCGGGTGCTGTGTCCCCATCCCGTGTCCCCATCCTCTCGCAGGTGCCTGGCTGGGGGAGGGGGGGTGTCCCACCACCCCCGCAGCCGCCACGCTGGCCCCCGCGGGGAGCCTGGAGGTGTGGGTGCCGGAGCGGCTCACCTTCAGCCTCTGGGATTACGGAGTCTTCGCTCTGATGCTGCTGATCTCCACCGGCATCGGGCTCTTCCACGGCCTCGCCAAAGGTGGCCAGAAAACCTCGGAGGATTTCTTCACGGGGGGGCGGCGGGATGTCGGCGCTGCCCGTGGGGCTCTCGCTCTCGGCCAGCTTCATGTCGGCCATCCAGGTGCTGGGGGTGCCGGCCGAGGCGTACCGGTACGGAGCCAAATTCCTCTGGATGTGCATGGGGCAGCTCCTCAACACCCTGCTCACAGCCCAGCTCTTCCTGCCCGTCTTCTACCGCCTGGGGCTCACCAGCACCTACGAGGTGGGCATGGGGGGGGACACGTCCTGCACCTACGAGGTGGGTGCGGGGGGTGCATCCTGCACTATGGAGTGGGAACAGGGGGTTGCATCCTGCACCTATGAGGTGGGCACAGGGGGTGCATCCTACACCCACAAGATAGGGCTCAGGGGGGTGCATCCTGCACCTACAGAGTGAGAACAGGGGATGCATCCTGCACCTATGAGGTGGGTGCTGGGGGGGGATGCATCCTGCATCTACGGAGTGAGAACAGGGGATGCATCTTACATCTATGAGGTGGGTGGGAGGGGATACATCCTGCACTCACGAGGTGGGCTCAGGGGGTGCATCCTACACCCACAAGATAGGGCTCAGGGGGTGCATCCTGCACCTACAGAGTGAGAACAGGGGATGCATCCTGCAACTATGAGGTGGGTGCTGGAGGGGGATGCACCCTGCACCTACAGAGTGAGAACAGGGGGTGCATCCTACATCTATGAGGTGGGCACAGGGGGGTGCATCCTGCACCTAGAAGGTGGGCACAGGAGGGTACAACCAGCACCTATGATGTGGGTGCAGGGGGATGCATCCTGCGTCAACGGAGTGGGAACAGGGGGTACATCCTGCACCTATGCAGTGGGCACAGGGGGATGCATCTTGCACCTAGAAGGTGGGCACAGGAGGGTACAACCAGCACCTATGAGGTGGGTGCAGGGGATGTGTCTTGCACCTACGAGGTGGGCAGAGATGATGCATCCTGCACCTATAAGGTGGGCTCAGGGGATGCATCCTGCACCTATGGAGCGGGCAGAGGGGAATGCACCCTCTATGAGGTGGGTGCAGGTGGGTCCATCCTGCATCCACAAGGTGCCAGGACAGCCCCAACGCACTCCCTTGTCCTCGTCCCCAGTACCTGGAGCTGCGGTTCAGCAAGAGCGTGCGGCTGTGCGGGACCCTGCAGTACGTGGTGGCCACGGTGCGTGTCCGCGGGGCACGGGTGGGATGGGGACACTGGGGACGTGGCACCCGCTGAGGGTTTGGGTCCAGCTGCGTCGGTGCTGCCTTGAGCCCCCAGGATGCATCCTCATTCCCGTGCTCATGTTTTCCATGGCTCAAAGCAAACAGCGCCCGCCGGGAGCCCTGTTTGGAAAGAAAACCCCACTGTTTTCCCAGCGCCCGCACGCTGCGCTTGGGCGGCACCGTCACGCTTCACCCCTGTCCCTGCGGGCACAACCGGTGCCCGGGGGTGCCAGTGGGATAGGGTGCTGACCCCCCACCTCCTCTTCCTGCAGATGCTGTACACGGGGATCGTCATCTACGCCCCGGCCCTGATCCTCAACCAAGGTGTGTGGGGGCTGCTCCACGTTGCGTCCCCAACCCTTGCTTTGGGGACATCTCAGTTCTGTCCCACCTCAGGCACCCTCAGCTCAGCACCTTCTCTTCTCCTTTAGTGACTGGGTTGGACATCTGGGCGTCCTTGCTCTCCACTGGAGTCATCTGCACCTTCTACACCACCATCGTAAGCGTGGAAGCAGGGGCTCCTCGGGGTTTCTGGGGGTTCCTGGGGGTCCCTGGGGGTCCCTGGTGCTCACCCACAGCTCTGGCACAGGGTGGGATGAAGGCTGTCATCTGGACAGACGTCTTCCAGGTCTTCGTGATGCTCTCAGGCTTCATCGCCATCATCATCCGGGGGGTGCTGCTGGTGGGGGGTCCCAGCAGGGTGCTGGGCATCGCCACCAACGGCTCCAGGGTGAACTTTGGCGAGTGAGTCCCCCTCCACCCCGCTGTGTGGTGACCCCAATCCCTCTGCCCAGGGGGGTGGTGGGGGGACAGCTCCGGCCCTGGTTCACCATCCCACTCCCCACCCCGCCCTGGCTTTGTGCCGCTGTGCCCAGCTTTAACCCCGACCCGCGGAGCCGCTACACGGTGTGGACCTTCCTGCTGGGTGGCACTTTGGTCTGGCTCTCCATGTACGGCGTCAACCAGGCCCAGGTCCAGCGCTACGTGGCCTGCAGGACCGAGAGGGAGGCCAGGATGTGAGTCTGTGGGGCTGAGGGCATCACCTGGGTCCTGGGCTGCGTGGGGCGAGGGGCTGCCCTGGGCGGGGGGGGGGTGAGGTGGCTGCCAGCCAGCCTGTCCCCCCTTGGGCAGCCCAGAGTCTGCACCCCTGCATGGCCCCTGCACCCCTGCATGGCCCCTGAACACCTGCATCGACCCTGCAACCCTTCATGATCCTTGGATGCACCCTGCAACCCTGCATGGAACCTGCACCGACCCTGCACCACTGCACGGACCTTGCACCCCTGCACAGATCCTACATGAACACTGCACATTTGCATGGCCCCCTGCACAGATCCTGCACCCTTGCACAGATCCTGCGCAGACCCTGCACCCTTGCATGGACCTTGCACCCCCTGCACAGACCCTTGTACAGACCCTGCACCATTGCACAGACCTTGCACAGATCCTGCATGAACACTACACCCTTGCACAGACCCTGAATCCCTGCACAGACCTTGCACCCCTGCACTGCTCCTGCACAAACTCTGCGCCCCTGCATGGACCCTGAACGGACCCTGCACCCTTTCATGGCTCCTGCACCCTTCCATGGACCCTGCATCCCTGCACAGCCCCTTGCATGGCCCCTGCACCCTTTCGTGGATGCTGCATCCTGCACAGCCTCTTGCATGGCCCCTGCACCCTTCTGTGGACCCTGCATCCCTGCACAGCCCCTTGCATGGCCCCTGCACCCGTGCATGGCCCTTAAGCCTTTGCAGAGCTCCTTGCACGGCCCTTGCACCCTTGCATGGACCCCACACAGCCCCTTGCATGGACCTTGCACCCCTGCACAGCCCCTCGCAGGGCCTTTGCACCCTTGCATGGCCCCTGCACCTATGCAGAGCCCCCTGCCCGGCCCCTGCCTCCTTGCCCAGCTGTGCCCTCTGCTCAGCCGGCCGTGCCCGTGCCCTGTGCTCGCAGGGCGCTGCTGGTCAATCAAGTGGGGCTCTTCTGCATCGTCTCCAGCGCGGTGGCCTGTGGCCTTGTGATGTTTGCACTCTACAAGGACTGTGATCCCCTCCTCGCTGGCTACATCTCAGCCCCCGACCAGGTACCGGCCCCCCCCCCACCAGGTACCGGCCCCCCCCCACCAGGTACCGGCCCCCCCCCACCAGGTACCGGCCCTCACCGGCTTTGCCCTCTCGAGCACCAAATTGAGGGCAGCGAGGTTGGCAGGGCGAGAGGGTTGGAGGGGCTGGAGCTCTGGGTCCCTGCCTCAGCCCAGCTGGGGTCCCCCTGGCTCCTGCCCCCTCAGTGCCGTTGTCTCCCCCCTCTCAGTACATGCCCTACCTGGTCCTTGACATCTTCGAGACGTTCCCGGGGGTGCCAGGGCTCTTCCTGGCCTGCGCCTACAGCGGGACCCTCAGGTGAGGACAGGGCACCCCTCGCCCCAAAGGGACCCCGAATCTCCCCACAGAAGGGGGGCTTTGCCCGCCCATACCCTGCAGGCTGCTGGCATCAGCGCTGATGCTGCCACCTGCCCGTGCCCCAGCACCGCCTCCACCAGCATCAATGCCATGGCAGCCGTCACCGTCGAGGACCTCGTCAAGCCCCGGCTGCCCGCGCTGTCACCGCGGAGGCTGACCCTCATCTCCAAGGGGCTGTGTGAGCGGGGATGGGGGAACGTGTACCCGGGCTGTGCCAAGCCCGTGCCATGCCGTGCTGTGCCATGCTGCACACTCGAGCCTTTCCTGTCCCTCCCCACAGCCCTCATCTATGGCACCTCGTGCATCACGGTGGCAGCCCTGGCCTCGCTGCTGGGTGGCGGCGTGCTGCAGGTGAGCCCGGTGCGCGGGGCCGGATCCGGTGCGGGGCTGAGCTCCCCCCCACCCCCCCTTCCTCCCCCCCCCGCTGCCCACGGGCTTTGCCCGGCTGAGCAGGACGCGGCCACGCGCCGATGGCTGCCGGAGAGCCCTTGAGCAGGAGGAGATGTGGCACACGGGAGGTCTGGAGGACAGCCAAGGGCCTCTCTCTTCCTCCGAGACCCCCAAACTCCGCAGCCCCCCCCCCCCCAAGTTCTCTGCATCCCTTCCAGGGCTCCTTCACGGTGATGGGGGTGATCAGCGGGCCCCTGCTGGGCGCCTTCGTCCTTGGCATGTTCCTGCCCAAGTGCAGCACGGCCGTGAGTCCATGGGTGGCGGGGGGGGGGGGGTGTTCAGGGTGGGAGGGTCCCACTGCAGGCTGTGTGACCCCTTCTCATCCACCGCAGGGCGTGCTGGGGGGCCTGGCTGCTGGCTTCGCCCTCTCCTTCTGGGTGGCCGTGGGGGGCACGCTGTACCCGCCCAGCGCCGCCGCCATGGGGGTGCTGCCCGCATCCGGAGCCCTCTGCCTGCTCTACAACAGCACCGCGGGCACCAACCGCACCCTCCTGCTGGGACCCCTGCCCGCCCGCCCGGAGCCCCTGGCCCCGCCAAGGTGAGGGGGGCAGCGGGGGGAACACACACACACACACACACACACAGAGGGGGTTGCTCTCGTGTCACACCATTTTCCTGTTGGATGTGATGTCACACCACTTTGGTCCTCGTGACATCACACTACGTTCCCAGTTCCTTGTGTTGTCACTCCACTTTCCCTCTTCCCTATGACCTCACACACCACCTCCGTGGTCCCTGACCCCCACCCCTCGCAGGCCGGCCGTGCTGGGTGACCTCTACGCCATCTCCTACCTGTACTACGGGGCGCTGGGGACCCTCACCACGGTGCTGGTGGGGGTCCTACTCAGCTCCCTGCCAGGTGAGGCTCTGGGCTCAGAGGGGACGTCACCCAGTGCCAGGGGCCCCCCGCCAGCCCCTCCCCATGGCATCGCCTTTCCAGCAGGGCCCACCAAGCGGACACGGCTGCCCCAGGGTGTGCTGTGGTGGGACATCGTGAGGCAGCCGCCCTCGGTGTCCCCCACAAGTGACAAGACCCCTGGGGAAGAGCCCCCGGGCAAGGTGGGAGCCCCCCAGGACCCCCCAGGCTCTGGTACTGCGACCGCCCGCCTGCTGCAGGAGACCCACGTGTAGGGCAGGGGGGCTGATGTGGTTGTGGGGTGGGGGGACGGCAGGGTTGGGGGACACAACCCTGTCCCAGGGTCCACAATAAAGGAGGAGACATTGATGGTAGGAACCTGTCCTTGGGAAGGAGAGTGGTGAATGAGGGGGCAGAGGGGGTTGTGGGGACAGGGGGAGCTGTGGGGCTGGGGTGGGGGGCAGGAGGAGCAGTGGGGGAGCAGAGGGTGCTGTTGGGACTGGGGGGACTGGAGGGGGACTGGGAGGGGCTGGGGGGGGCTAAGAGGGGGGAAGGGGGGGACCGAGGGGGTTCCCCACTCGCCTGGACATGGGGTGGGTGTCAAACTGGAAGGGGACACATGGGGACAGGAAGCAGGGTCCTTTGTGCCCATAGGGGCGGGCCCTGCTCCGAGAAACCCCGCCCACCCCACTGTCGACAGACCACACCCTGTTAAGCCCCTCCCACCCCGTAACAATGGCCCCGCACCCTGGCAGCCCCCTCCACCCCTTGCACTCGGCCCCGCCCACGGGCGCCGTTCGGTCGCGCCGCCATCTTTGTTGCGGGCAGGGGAAGCGGCAGCGGGCGGAGGACTGCGGACTCTCTCCCGGCCTGTCCGCCGCGCTGCGAACACTGCCATGATCGGGGAGCTGCCGTTCGTCCCGTCGCTCCCCGACGCCACCGGGCACTGGTGCCCTTGCGCCTGAGGTGCTGGCAGTGCCCTTAACAAAGATGGCGGCAGCGGGGCGCGAGCCGGCGCCTCCGCAAGGCTCCGTCCCCGGGCGCCATCGCGCCCGGCTGTGACGCAAAGCGAGCGCGACGGGCGGAGCGGCGGGGCCGGGTAGGAACGGGGACGGGCGGTGGGGACGGCCTGGGGTGGGGGAGACACAGTCTGGGCCCTAGGGGAGGGCGAGGAGACGAGGTGAGGGGAGAGGGAAAGGGCTGGAAGGGGGATTTGAGGAGAGGGCCCTGGGTGGGGAGGGGAAGGGCTTGGGGGGGTGGGGGCAGGCCTGGGGAGGGCGAGAAGAGGGGGTGAGGAGAAAGGCTTTAGGTGGGATTTGAGGGGAGGGGAAAGGAGTGGAGAAGGAGGCCTGGGCCCTGGAGGGGAGAGAGGAAAGGCTGAGGGAGATTCGAGAAAAGGAGATAGGGCTGGGGGAGGTGGGGATGGACCTTGGACTCTGGGGGAAGGCGAGAAGAGGGGGTGAGGGTAGAGGGGGAGGGGTAGAGGGGAAGGGATAAAGCTGTTTCTTTCTTAAGCTGAGGAGGAAGGGCATCTGGGGGGCTTTTCGTGGGCAGGGAGGGTTCTGTTGTGGGAGAGGGCGGCTGGGGGGTGGGTATCAGGGGCACTGGCACGGAGCATGGCTGGGAGGAGTTTGGCCTGGGTAGGTGACAGCAGGTGCTGTGGTCAGGCAACTCAAGGCAGGGTGGTTCTGGGCATGGGGCTGGGTCCTCTCGGCCCTGGGAGCGGCCCTGAGGTGGCTCAGGCATCCCTCACCCTCCCACACATTGTTATGCTGTCCTGGGACCCAGCCCAGATCGTACTCCTCAAGAAGCATTGGAGCACACATCGCGGAGGAGAAGGGATTTAATCCAGCCCAGGCTTTGAAAAGCTCAGGGCTCGAGCAGCCAGCACTGAACATCGGCCCTTCCCGGTTGTTTTTCATTAAACAAAGTTATCTGCCATTAAAAGTGAAGAGTTAACATCCAGAATGTGGTGTCTGTGTGGGCAGCGAGCTGAGAAGGGCCTTTCATAAAGCCTCATTAATTTTGAGCCTGGCTTTTGGGGCTTTTGAGCCTCGTTAATTTTTGTGCTTGGGACTTCTCCTGCCCTGGCAACGTAGGGGGAATTAATACAGCGTGTCTGCATGGTCATTTATCCAAGATAAATGGGGCAGCTTTTCTGTACAGCCACTCAAAGAGAGTGATACAGCGTTTGTGCTGGTTCATCCTGCACTACTGGCAGCAGGGAATTCCCCTTGGAGCTTCCTTGGAGCAAAAGCACCCAGCATCATTTTGACTCTGCAGCAGAGGAGGGTTTGGCTTGCAGGGCAGTGGTGCTTTTGTCTTGGTACCAGGATCCCTGCAGCCCAGTTTATCCTGTTGTTGCAGCACAGGAATTGTGGGGTGGTGAGAGGTGAGCCAACTTCCTCCTGGGAGAGCTGGGATCCATCCTACCTGGCATCTTGAAATAGCACAAGGCAATAAGAAAAGGGGGTTTTCATTGTTTGGGCTCCAGCTCTTCCTGCTTCCCAGGGTGACAATGAACTCTAGATTTTGGGCAGCATAAAGATATGACCCTCTTTTTCTTCTCCACAGAGCACCTTGAGTGATGCCCAAGAAGTTCCAAGGTGAAAATACCAAGTCGGCTGCTGCCCGCGCGAGGAAAGCTGAGGCAAAGGCAGCAGCCGATGCCAAACGTCAGCAGGAGCTGGAAGATGCCTACTGGAAGGATGAAGACAAACACGTGATGAGGAAGGAGCAGAGGAAGGTGAATGGCTGGGAAGGTGGAAGGGTTTCTTCTAGGCAGCCTCTTGCTGAGGCTGTGAGAGGCCAGGTTGCTCAGGGTCGTTTCTCCTCTGTCCCCAGCTGGCCCTGTGTCTCTACTTGTCCTGCCCTCAGTTTTGGGCAGAAGAGCTGGAAATAGTGGCTCCTCCAGGAGCTAAAAGAAGCTGAGTGTGGGAGTAAGTGTGAGCTTTGATGTGTAATTCAGAAAGCTGCTGGATCTTGGAGCTGAATTCCCAAGGGAGGCAGTAAAAGCTTTATTGCTGGAATCATTTAACACTGAATTAAATAAGAGATCAGGAACTCTGCTGCAGGGCTTGGGTTTTGACCAAGTAGTCCTTTAGCTTTTTTTTTATTCTATTCCTTTCTTAAATTGTCTTTGATTTTTGTAGAAAGAAAAAGAAATCAGGGTTAAGGGATTGCAAAGCTTTATTTCTTCCCAGCCTGAGTCGCCACACATCAGGATGTGTCTCCCTCAAAAAGTCCTCTCTGCTTTGCTCTTGCTCTGCTCTGGGTGCCCATTTGCCTTGGTGTTTGGTAAACAGAGCACTTCAGTGCTCATTTCTATGTTATTTGGGTTTTGATGTTGTTCTGCATTGGCACTGGATAAATCAACCTTCTAGTTTATTGGATTTTTCTAGAAACAATTAGTGGTGGTAACTGAGCTGCCTCTCCTGGAATCGTGGAATGGTTTGGGTTGGAAGGGACCTCAAAGGCCATCCAATTCCATGGGCAGGGACACCTCCCACTGCATCAGGGGGCTCCAAGCCCCATCCAACCTGGCCTTGAACACCTCCAGGGATGGGGCAGCCACCACTGCTCTGGGCAACCTGGGCCAGGGCCTCCCCACCCTCACAGCAAAACATTTCTCCCCAAGGTCTCATCTCAATCTCCCCTCTTTCAGCTCAAAACCCTTCCCCCTCATCCTGTCCCTGCACTCCCTGATCAAGAGCCCCTCCCCAGCTTTCCTGGAGCCCCTTTCAGTCCTGGGAGGCTGCTCTAAGGTCTCCCCAGAGCCTTCTCTTCTCCAGGCTGAACAACCCCAACTCTCTCGGCCTGTCCTTGTACAGGAGGTTCTCCAGCCCTTGGATCATCCCTGTGGCCTCCTCTGGACTCACTCCAACAGCTCCTTGTCCTTCTTGTGCGGTTGATTTATTTTAAAATGATTTATTTACCCCCTTTGCTGACCAGGCAGGGCTTCTACTGGTGGCATGGATGGGATTTATGGGGTTACTGGGTGTGTGAATCCAGTGCTTTGCTGTGCTCTGTGTGTTGGTACTCGAGCACAGTGGCCGGGCAGGCAGGAAGCCAGCGCGTCCCCGTGACCTCAGTAGCTGGGCCCATCTGCATGATTTCACCCCTCCAATGTGTCTTGACATTTGGAATTTGGAGCCCTGTGTGCTGTTCCTCCACGTAATCCTGTAATGCTGCCTGATTACTTCCTGCAACAAACCCTTATTAGTGCTCTACTTCACATTTTGCCAGCTGTGACCTGTTTGACCTGGCTTCCAACACAGCTCCTGTAGGCAGGGGAGTCTGGAGAGGGGGAGCTGTGTCTTGAACTGGAATTGCTGACTGGAAAACCAAGATCCACCTCAGAGCCTCAGAGTGGGGTTGAGAGAAACTGGTGAGGTGTTTTCCCCTCTTTCTGTTCAATGCTTTGTTGGTTGTCCTGCTGGATTTCTGGCTTTCCTTGAAAAGATCCAAAGTGCAGCAAGAATCTGCAGGTGAGGTGGGCTCCGAGAGCTCGGTGCCAGGGCTCCAGAGCTCGGTGCCAGGCTCCAGAGCTCAGTGCTCCACAGGAGAAGGGCCAGCTGCAGGGGCAAGTTCAGCCTTGCTGTGCCCTTCTGCCTCCTGGCAGTGCACTGGTGCATGTTATTTCCCTTCCCTCCAACAAGAACTTGCCCTCTCCCTCCCAATGCCTGGATTTGTGAGGCTCTCCCTGGGGAATTTTTCACCTGATGGGAGCAGTGAAGAAGGAAAACTGAGCATGAGCTGGAGCCTTGTGGCTGGCTGGAACCAAATGCACATGCACAGCTTTCCTCCCTTGAGACCTTCCACCTGGAGTTGCATCCGTGTAGATGTATTTCTAGGTCTGAATTTCTCCTGAGTGCTGTGCTTGAGTGTGTTTGCTTCCCAGGAGCCCTCCTGGGGACCTGGCAGCTCACAACAGATGAACTCTCACAGCTGCCAAAGGACTTAAAGCCTGACTGTGCCCGTGTGGGGCTCTTCCTGCTGCAGGAGCCTCATCCAGGTGCTGCCACAGCCTGAGCAAGGGCTGGGGATCTGTGAGGGGGAGCAAATGGCCAACAGGCAGGAACGAGGAGGTTGCTGGGGAAAAATAGATCAGGGAAACTTTCCTCATCTGCTTCTCCAGTGCCATCAGGTTGGAATATCCCCCTGGAGAACAGAGAAAGCTGCCCCGTTGCGTCCCAGTGGGGAAGGAATGTGTGACTCAGATTGTAAATGACTTTCCGTCCTCATCCTAGAGAGGGCAGAAACCAAACCATTCACAGGTGTCAAGACTTCCCTGGAGAAGGAGATGTTTTGTGGGTGATGCTGGCGTGGAGATGGCACTGCTGACCCCGGCTGTGTGCTGCAGGAGAGAACCCTGATGCTCTCAGCTGCAGCACCCAGAGGAGGACAGGGCAGTGTGTGTGGGAAGATGCAGTCAGTGCTGAGCAGCTGCTCTTCCCAGCTCTTCCCAGCTCTTCCCAGCTCTTCCCAGCTCTTCCCAGCTCTTCCCAGCTCTTCCCAGCTCTTCCCAGCTCTTCCCAGCTCTTCCCAGCTCTTCCCAGGCTCTCCAGGTGATGGCAGTAACACATAAACAGCACCACAGCTCGGTGCCGCACCTCTGCATTCCTGCACCCCCAGCAGGCAGGAGTGGCAAAAGCCTTTGGGATGTGCTGAAACCAAACCCTCCACCCGGCTTTGAATCCCTTTCCCCCCTCCAGTGACCACTGGAGCCTCTGTGAGATAAATGGGAGCACGGAGCTCCGTTTCCATGCCAGGGCTTGGTGGCTCTCTCAGCCTAAGGGGGTCTTGCTGGTAGGGCAGCAGCAACACGTTGACATTAATACTTGAGCACAGGGAAGTCCATGTTCCAGACGCCTGCTGGGACCGGATGTCTGTCCTGTTTGTGTTTCCTGCAGTTTGGGGTTTGTTGAAATGCCATCCCCTGCTCTGAGAGCAACTGTTGGAGCTGAGCTCTGCTGGCAGAGGCTGACACGTGTTTGGTGGCTCTGTGATGCATAAAGGAACATCTGAGCTAATGCCACCAGCCTGCCGTGTGTGTGTTCCTCCTGTGGCACTGCAGCACCAATCACAGTTTATCATCCCTGGGGAGATGTGGCTGGAAATCATAGAATCCTGGAATGGTTTGTGTTGGAAGGGACCTCAAAGCCTATCCAGTTCCATGGGCAGGGACACCTCCCACTGGGTCAGGGGGCTCCAAGCACCATCCAGCCTGGCCTTGAACACCTCCAGGGATGGGGCAGCCACCACTGCTCTGGGAAACCTGGGCCAGGGCCTCCCCACCCTCACAAAACACAAAGCCTACACCCTTCTTACTGGAATTCTCAGGGTTTTACCTGCATATCTGCTTTTCTTTAAGCATTCAGGTGGTTTCATCCTTTCTGTCCCTTCCTGCTCCTCCTGTGTGCAGTCAGACTGTGGTTTGGAACGTGATGCTCTGCATTAACCTGGTCCTGCTGTGGTTTTCTCCGAAGCGTGACTGGTGGGGGGAACAGCCATGGTCACCCGTGTGTCCTGGGCGAAGCTGCAGGCAGGGAAGGCTGACAAACTATTAAATTGGAGCTTTAAGGGAAGAAAGGAGTGGAGGATCCATCAAGAGCAGCTTTTAGACCTTCTCCTCTCTGCTGACCTTGGCTTTAGCCGCTCTGTGCCCTGCGGGTGCGCACAGGCAGATCCTGCTGGCTGGAACTGCTGCTGGAGACGTGGTGTCTGCTGGAAGGACACAGCTGAATTCCCAATCTCCTTCCCAGCTGTCTGGCTGAGGAAGAACAAGCCCTTCTCCCCATTCAGGCTGGGTTTTGCCTGGGCTCTGTTTGCCGGGTGCCTTTGTGCCAGGAAAGCAGTTCCTCCTCATTCAGCAGCAGCTCAAAACCCCTTGGCCCCCTTCTCTCTGCCCGGCGTGGGGTTGGCAGCACCGTCCCGTGGAGGTCTGTCCCTTGGCTTCTCTCAGTGGGAATGGCAAAGAGAGAGTGTTTGGATGATGTAGGACCAAGGAGACACTTTGGACTTTTACACAGAGGGTCTGGGGAGAAATTCAAGTTAAATGCAGGGCAAGTACTTGTGCTGGAAGAGCGCAGGAGGGAGCAGTGACTCTTGTGGTGCTGGTTTTGTGCTTTCTCATCCCTGTTCTCCTCAGTCACGGGCTGTGGGCTGGCACAGCCACAGCTTCCAGCCGCAGTGGCAGCGCAGGCAGGCGAGGGGGGGACTTTCTCTCCCCTCCCCTCCTCAGATTCAGTGCAGAATTAACTGTGAGCACCAGCTCTTATCAGATAAAAGGCGAGACAGGTCAAAGGACTGTTCCTCCCTCTTTGGAGGACATCTGTGTGGTACCAGGTACGTGATACTGAAGTCTGATGGCTTCACAGGGGACAGAGCTGTAGTGGAGGGACCCCCCACAACACCAGGCTGGGGTTCAGACCCCAGAACCAACATCCTCAGGGTCCAGCATCCTTCTTCTGCCTGCAGGGGATGGAAGGGGCACGTTCAATCCTGTCTCAAAGCTGTGGTGTGCCTCAGTGAGCGCTCAGACGTCCTCCAGGTCGGTTATGCCCCGTTTACTTTCTATCTGCGTCACGTTTCTGCGTTGCTGTGCCCTTCTGCCGTGCCAGGAGCCATCGATGTGCCCTGCCAGGCTGGTGGCACACTCTCTCCAGCCTCACAGAGGCTGATTGGGAGCACGGCTGCTTCCATTGACCACTTGCTCTCACAGCCGCGTGCGGGCGACCTTGTTTTCCTTCTGTCTGGCAGGTGGGAAGCTGTTCTGAACGCTAATGAAGTCTTCCTTGCTCAGGCAGTTCTTTGCAGGGCTGGAAAGTCACATTTAAACACACAGATCCTTGGGAGCAGGATTGTCCTCCTAAAGGAGTCTCAACCTGTGCTCCTCCCAGCGCTGCGATGGTGAGGGAGAGAATTATTCATTTCATAGAATCATGGAATGGTTTGGGTTGGAAGTGACCTCAAAGCCCATCCAGTTCCATGGGCAGGGACACTTCCCACTGGATCAGGGGGCTCCAAGCCCCATCCAACGTGGTCTTGAACACCTCCAGGGATGGGGCAGCCACCACTGCTCTGGGCAACCTGGGCCAGGGCCTCCCCACCCTCACAGCAAAACATTTCTCCCCAAGATCTCATCTCAACCTCCCCTCTTTCAGCTTTTTCTGTGGTAGGTTTCACATAGACAAATCTAAGCCTCCCTTTCATCAGGACATTTAAGCTGATCCATAAAGGATTAGTTTGGTTTTGCCCAACCTGAGAAAAGCCTTCAGCAATGACACCTTCAGGCCCTGGGGGCTTTTGGATTGGTGTGTGTGCAGCTTGGAGCTGCTGCTTTTGAGCCCTGAGGAAGGTGCAGAGCCTCTGGGGAAACCTGAGCACGTAGATTTTGCAGATCTTGTGACAAATTAATATCACTGCCAATTTATTTACTGCCTGCAAATAGAAACTCAATTGTAAATGCCAGAGAGCAGGGCGTAGCTTCCCCCAGCAGCTGGAGGTGCCCTGAGGCACGCAGGATGGCTCCACACCCTCTTTGTGCCTCTGTTTCCCCTTTTCCAAGTGGATGTGTCCTCTTTGGGGGGGTTTATTTGGAAGGAGCTAATGGTAGCAGAGCTTTGTCCTTGAATTTCTGCTCCATCAGGTGCGTTGTCATCCCAATGGGATGCAAGAGGGGCTGCTGAGCCAGACAGTTCCCCTTCTGTAATAATCAGGGGTAAAAGATAATCTTCTCTAACTATAAATAACATTTCTGCTCTGAAATGTCTCCTTCCCTCTCCATAGGTCATGAACACTTGGTATCCACTCCTTATCTGCCTCCTGAATTATTCAAGCCACTGCTCTGCTCGCTGTGCCAGCACCTTCTCGTGGTTACCTTGAGCTGTTGCCCCCGAGCTTCAGTGACAGGATGAGCAGTCAGGGGGTGGTTTCTTTGCACAAGCACTGTTCCAGGCCCAATACCAGTATCCTGAATATATCATGCTGCTTCTCCCACCTGTGCTTGCTGCCTGATGGAATGTTCTGTGCCTGCTGGATCTCCAGCAGTTCATGGAATCATAGAATCACAGAATGGTTTGGGTTGGAAGGGGCCTTAAAGCCCATCCAGTTCCACCCCCTGCCAAGGGCAGGGACACCTCCCACTGGATCAGGGGGCTCAAAGCCCCATCCAGCCTGGCCTTGAACACCTCCAGGATGGGGCAGCCACCACTGCTCTGGGCAACCTGGGCCAGGGCCTCCCCACCCTCACAGCAAAACATTTCTCCCTAAGATCTCATCTCAATCTCCCCTCTTTCAGCTCAAAACTGTTCCCCCTCATCCTGATCAAGAGCCCTTCCCCAGCCTTCCTGGAGCCTCTTTCAGTCCTGGGAGGCTGCTCTAAGGGCTCCCCAGAGCCTTCTCTTCTCCAGGCTGAACAACCCCAACCCTCACAGCGTGTCCTCAGATGGGAGGTGCTCCAACTTGTTTCAGCCCATTAATCTTGTATTGTATTTTCAGGATACTGATATCATGCCTGGAACATGCTTAGTACAGAGGTTTCTCCTGCATTCTTCCTCAAAACTGTCTGATGCTCACTGGTGGCTGTGCTGGTGAGGATGGGCAAAGCCCCTGCAGCTGTTTTCACTCAGGCATATCCCTGTGTATAAATTTTGAAGGGGAAAACTCTTCCCCCTCCTTTCATGACAGCCTTCCCGTTCTAGGAATGGCCAAAACCCCTCCTCATCTGGGAGCCTGAGTATGTTTGTTTACCCAGCCTTTGCTTGAAGAGGGAGAGGCCTGACAGGAAAGCAGCGGGCAGGGAACGCCGGTGTCTTAAATAAATAAGTTTGCACTTTGAAATCAGGCACGGTCCAGTTGCTGGGCCATTGTGTCTCAAGGCACTGGCACCGAGCACTTAATGACCAAGGATTTGAAGACTGCAATAAAGACTCCATCCCTCTAATGGCTTTTTTCCCATCCTTGGCCCCAGCTGCCCGGAGTGGCGAGACTTCCCCTTCCTTCCCTCCCCAGCTGGTTGAAAGGCCTGATCCTTGCTTGATGGAAGCAGCAGCAGCCTCGGAGTGTGTTTTGATTCTGCCTCTGTGGGCTTTCATTCTGGGTTTTGATGGGTTTTCCATTGAACTCTTGAGCAGCAGAGTGATTTATGCATTTTTTGCTTAAAAGAGTCTCAAACTCCAGCCTTGCTCCCATCTCTGAGGTGGCCCCTGCCCCAAAGTGTGGGATTCTCCTCCTGCTCCTTAAACACCGATGAGGACAGCAGCTTGTGTTACTGCTGAGGTGGTTTTGTCGTGCAGCTGCCTTTGAGTAAACCTGTTCCGTTAACGCTCAGTCAGTTCCTTGTGCCATCCCTGTGAATAATGGATGAGAGCCATAATTAAGTGTCTGTGTAACCAACCTAAATAGAGCTTTGCAGCATGAGACACTTCCCCAGACAGAGATGCTCTCTTGTTGTCTCTTTCTTTTCTCCAGACCTTACAGGCTTTGGGAGAGGAGGAGGAACCACTCAAAATCAAAGTGTCGAAAGCACCTAAGGGCCTGTCTTGTCACCCTCTTTCCCGGGCCTTGGAGGGCAAAGTGGTTCTTAAACTCCTTGTGAAGCACTTTAAAATTACATTAAGAGCTACATCACTGTTGGATTTGGTTTAACCACCTGCCCTGGCTCTTGGGAAGAGCGTGAGCCAGGCCCGAGGATGAATTCAGCCTCTTGACTGGCTTGTCTGGAGCAACTGCTGAACTTTCAACCTCCGACCACTTATTAAAATTAAAGTGGAAAACTTAATCTGATTGCCAGCAGCCCTGGCTGGTGCCTCCTGCTCCTTCTCAGCAGCAGGGGTTGTGTTTCGCAGTACTGGCACCACGGGAAGCCTGTGTGTGATTGCACACGGGGCAGGGATGGGGGAGTTGTTGCTCTGAAGGGACAGGTCAGGCTGTCGCTGCCTCGCTGGATGTCAGGGGGAACCAACCAACATCTCTTCTGATAAGGTGAGGTCAGCACTGCATTAGCAACACAAACAAGGTGCATTTTCCTCTTCAAGTGGGGTTTCCTGCTCCTCTAAGGAGCTGCTGCAGTGGGTGATGGAAGGGGTAAAGGGTAGAGGTGATCTGGTCCTTTCTCCCTTGCAGGAGGAGAGGGAGAAGCGGCGGCTGGAGCAGCTGGAGCGCAAGAAGGAGCTGCAGCGCCTGCTGGAGGAGGAGGACTCGAAGCTGAAAGGGAAGTCACCCAAGCAGGTGACACCAGGCAAGGTCACCAGGGCCCAGATCGAGGAGACCATCAGAAAAGACCAGCAGCAGAAGGAGAATGCGGATGCAGGTCTGGTGGTACCAGAGGAAGGCCCTGACAGCCACGGGGGGGGGGGGCTGGGGAGTGGGAAGGGGGCTGTTCCCTTTTCACCTCCTGTCGCTGAAGGACAAGGTGTTTGGAAAGCAGGAGCTGCCTGCAGCTCTTCCGTGCTGCACTCTTTGCTGGGGCTGTGGCTGACACCCAAATGGGGGAAAAGGAACCTCCTGTTGCCCTGAGGTGGGGAAGCAGGAACTTTTCTCATCCAGGACCGGGACTCAACTCTTGTTGAGTTTTCTCAGCACTTTCTTCAAGTGCTTTGATTTTGCACTGGCTGGGTTTGACGTTAACGTTTCTCTCTTTCCTCTTTCCCTGTGCAGTGGAGAAGGAGAAGACACACTTGGAGGTCCCCTTGGAAGAGAACATCAACAGAAGGGTGCTGGAGGAAGGATCAGTGGAGGCCAGGACGATCGAAGACGCCATTGCTGCCCTCGGGTACGTGACCGTGTCGTAGCGGTGCCCTCTTTGAAGGTGTGGCTTTCCTTAGGAGAAGTTCTTACAGACACTCCCTGCTGCAGAACTGGCTTCTTGTCATGCTTTGATTGTGACTTTCTGTCTCAACAGCAAGAACAGGACACGTCCCCGCCCTGTTGTCCTGTGGAGAGAGTTTAAAGTGGGTCGGGGAGGTAACATAGGGTTTCCTGCTCTATCACCTGAGTTGTTCTGTGTGCACTTGGTTGTGCTGACAGGGGATCAGAGCTGGGTGAGTGGCTGGTGCTGGTAGGGAGGTGTTTCTGATGCCTGTCTCTCTCTGAATTCCCTCCCTGGCAGCGTTGCCAATGATCTGGACCGGCATCCTGAGCGCCGGATGAAAGCTGCCTTCACAGCTTTTGAAGAGGTCAACCTGCCACGCCTGAAGCAGGAGAACCCCAACATGCGCCTGTCCCAGCTCAAGCAGCTCCTCAAGAAAGAGTGGATGAAGTCACCAGACAACCCCATGAACCAGAGGCACAAAGCTTACAACAGCCAAAAGTAGAACTGGAGCTGATCCATCCCCCACGGACAGTGGGCTGGAGCCCCAGGGCTCTGCTCGGATGAAAACAGGAGGCACAAGGAACCTCCTCTCATTTTATTTTCCTCCCCTGCCCTCAATTTCTACCTTTCCTTGTTGTTGGATTTAAGATAAGTGTGAGGCCGTGGCTCACCTTGGCACCGTGTCCGCTGACGGCCTTTCCCCCGTGCCACGCTCACCCTTCCGCCGGCAGCTGCCATGGAGAGACCTGGACAGACTGTCACCACCTTCACACTTCCAAATTCTGTTGTTGTCTTTTAAAAACAAGCTACTAACTCACTTCCAGACCTTCAGCAAGGGCAGCGCTCGCTGCCACCTGCCAAAGTTGGGACCCCCATGCTGGCTGGCACCGTGCGTTAACCGCCAACCACCGCCTGGACTGGAGCCACACCGTGTTCATCCCCATCTCTACCGTAGCTGTGCTGCACCCTCGTGCTCTGCAGGGTCAATAATTGCAACCATCGTGAGGACAACACCTGCTGGGGTCACCCTCCGTGCTGGGGATGTCCCCGAAGAGATGCCAGACTGGGATCGCTGTTCCTTGATCCCAGCTGGAGAGGAGGAACCACAGCGGGTGTAGATGTTCCGTCAGCGCGGTGTTTGGTGGTGTGGGGAAGAGAGAAAATAACCTTCCATCATCGTTGGAATGGGATAAATGGCTCGACACAAATGGTTCCTGCCTTGTCCATGCGGGATGCTGGTGCCAGGCTTCTCTGTGTGACTTCCCTGGCGGCCTTGCCCAGAGCCTCACAGGTGCTGGTGGGACTGGAGGGTTCCTGGAGGGGCTACAACCCAAGAACTGCCCCTAGAAGGGAAAATGCTGCTTCTCCCAATGCTTCTTCCCCTGCCTGCTCCAGGCTCAGGCAGGAAGGTGCCCTGTGGGCCCATGGAAGGGGCTGTGACACTGCTGGCTCTGCTGGCCACTGACCTGGCCGTGCCACCTCTGCTCCCCTCAGGCACAAAGATAGTGGTGAGCTCCTTGGGGGGGTGGTGACAGGAGTGGAGAGGCTCAGCCCTGGAGCTATGGCAAAGTCCTGCCCCCCGAGCTTTGAGCAGGCACTGGGTTTCCCTCTCTTCCCTCTCCCCTTTTACATCTCTTCTGGGCCTGAAATTCTTCCCTGAGGTTGAAACCCTTGACGGGGCAGCAGCTCCGTTGCCGTTGGTTTGTGTTTAACAGCCAAGCTCACGGCTGCCTTGGCATCCTGCAGCGTTCCAGGGTAGCAGCTCAGGCTGGGCATTCTCCTCATGGTACTAAAGAAATGGGGTTTATCCTGAGCCAGACAACACGCAGCGTGTGCCCAGGTCACCTGGATTGCTGCGGGAGCCGTTTGCACTTTGGTGGGAAGGGTTTTGAGGAGGTGATTCTGGAGCCAAAACCGAGTGCCCACGGCCGTTTCAGGGCTCTCCCCATCCCTCTCTGCACCTCGTTTGTGGAACCAGATTGGGAGAGGTGGGCCAGCCCCCCACCCGGGAAAGATGGAGTGGAATGCACTTGGTGTCCCCCCTTACTGTGAGAAGTTTGTTGTGTTTGACCTCAATTAAAAATTACCCCCGCAAAACCCTTTGAATGTGTCGGAGGGGTAAAGGCGCAGGGTGGAGGGCGCTTTTCCTCTAGGCGGGGGCTGTTTTATCCCCTGGACTGGCTGCTAAAAATCCTGCTGGATGTGGTTTTGTGGTTCCTGCTGGGATTGGGGATCTCGAGGGGAAAAGGGGGGGCTTCGTGCCTCCCCTCAGCTGCCTGCGCCGCTGCCTGCGCCCCTCCTCGCTCCTTGATGCTGGAGTAACGAATCCACGTGAGTGCTCCCCTTCCTGGGTCCCTGGGTTGAGCTTCACCCCCCCTCCTTATCCCCACATCCCCCAGGCTGCAGGGTGGGCCCCCCCCCTCTGCCCCCCCATCGCTGGCAGTGGTGGGGGTGCCCCCCTCCCTGCCCTCACCCGCTCCCTCCATGGCGCAGGGGCCTTGGGCTCTGCACAGCCCTGGCTTTGTGCAGCAGAGCCCACCCTCCTCCTCCTCCTCAGCACTGCGGCAATTCCAGGGTTTTCCCTCCCAGGAATGAGAAGGGGGGTAGAGGGCAAGGGGACCCAGCCAGGCTGGGGGGGCTGTGGTGTGCAGGATACCCCCAATCCTTCCCTGGGGTGCTGGAGGCTGAGCCCCCATTTCAGCCCCAGGGAAAGGGGACCCCCTTGTGATGCTGGGGACCTCCCCTGCTGTGCTCGGGGAAGGGTGGAAGGGGCTGATGGGGGGCTGCCCCCCGAATACAAAGAAGGAAAGCCCCGTTAAGGGAAGGGTTAATTGAGGGGGGAGTCCTTCAGGGGGGAGACCCCCCCCACAGTGCAAATGTAGGATTAATGGAGGGGAACCCATTGCAAAGGCAGGATGGGGGGAATCCCGTGGTGCGGGAGGGGGGAATCCCCGGGGTGCAGAAGGGGTTAACGGGGAACATCCCCTACTGCATTGCGGGGGTTCCGATGTACCCCCCCCCCCCCATCAAAGCGGTTGCAGGGGGGAGTCCCCGCTGCCAGGGGAGGGGGGGGGAATGGCGATGGGGGAGGGATTCCCTGCCTCTCCCCCCCCCGGGATTCCCCTTTCACCCCCCTCCACCCATTTTGGGGGGGGGGGAGGATGGGCAGCCCGAAGAAGGGGGACCCGCTGCCATGGCAACGGGCTTCTCGGCTGCGGGGGAACCCGCGGGGGAGTGGGGGTGTCACGCGAACCGGGATCCTCGCTGCGATCGCGCAGCCGCGCGGGGCTTGCTCCGGGCATCCCCTTCCCCCCCGCACCGGGCACCCTCCCCCGGTACAGGGCATCCCCCCTTCTGCATTGAGCATCCCCCCTCCCGCACCGGGCATCCCCCGCCACCCTGCATCGAGCATCCCCCTCGCGTCCCCCTCGCAACGGGCATCCCTCACTAACCCCTCCCTTCTCTGCACCGAGCACCACACCCCCCCCCGCACCCGGCATCCCTCCCTCCCCCGCACTGGGCATCCCTTCCTTCTCTGCACTGAACATTCCCCCCACCCCCGCACTGGGCACACACCCCCCCCCCCCTCCGCACCGGGCACGCTCCCCCCTGCACAAGGCATCCGCCTCCCCCACGGATTCCCCTGCACTGGGCATCCCCGCCTCCCCCGCATTCAACAACCTCCCCCGCAGCCCCCCGCCCCGCGCACGGTGCACTCCCTCTGCAGAACACGCTCTGCACCACGGCCCCCCCGCACTGTGCAGACCCCTGCACCACGCAGCCTCCCCCGCCCCGCACTGTGCACACCCCTGCACCACGCAGCCCCCCCTCTTCACGCCCCCCGCCCCTGCACCAGACAACCCTGCGGGCGGCGTCGTGCCTCCCCACCCCCCCCCCCTCACGACACCCCTTCCCCCGGACTCCCCCCGCACACACACCCCCCCCGCACACTGCAGCACCACGCACACGGCACAGCGTGGAGCAGCCCTGCGCCTCCTGCACACACAGAGACAAAGCCACGCGGGCAACACCTCCACACACACCCAAAGGAACATGTGCATCTTTTGCACACCCACACAACCATGTATGCACACCTTGCACACAGCCACGTGTGCACCCTTTGCACAATCACACGCGGGTGCACCTTTTGCACACGCACCACCACATGTGCAACCCTTTGCACACACACCAGACATATATACATCCCTTGCACACACACTCCCAACACACAAAGCCATGCGTACACCCCTTGCACACACACACAAAGCCATGTGTGCAACCCCTGCATGCATACAAAGCCATACAGGCACCCCTTGCACACACGCACACACACACAAAGCCATGCGTGCGCCCCTGCACACGCAAAGACGTGTGTGCACCCCTTGCACGCACACAAAGCCATGAGAGCATCCTCTGTACATACACACACAAAACCACGTGTGCACCCTTTGCACTCACAAAGTCATGTGTGCACCATTTGCACACCCACACAGCCATGTATGCACCTCCTGCACACACAAAGCCACATGTACATCCCTTGCACACACACTCCCAACACACAATGCCACATGTGCAACCCTTTGCACACGCACAAAGCCATGAGAGCATCCTCTGCACACAGACACATAAAGCCACGTGTGCACCCCTTCCATGCACACACAAAACCGCTCACGCATCCCTTGCACTCCTTGCACACGCAAAGTCACGTGTGCACGCCTTGCACACACACACACAAACACTGTGGCTGGGCCAGAACCACCGTGGTCGTGTCAGAACCGTTGTGCCCGGTTCAGAGCCACCACAGCTCCGGTTTCCCGGTGCCCCGGCTGCGCTGGTGCTGGGAGGCGAGGAGGGAGAAGCGTGGCGGCTGCGTGGGCGCTGGGGGATGCGCGGGACGGGCGATCGCCCACGTCCCTTCAGCTGTGGCAATTAAAGAGGGGGAGCCGGCAAGCGGCTAATTTTAGCTGCAGACAAAAGCTGCGGTGGCCGGGGCGGTCGGGAGGGAGCGGGAGAGGCAGCGGGAGCGCGCGGCTGCGCGTGGGAGCGGAACGGCAAAACCCCACCGCATCGCCATCCCCGCACCCTCCGCTCAGCGCGCTGGGGAAACCGAGGCACGGGGCGGCTGCGTGGGGCCAGGTGGGACCGTGGGGCCGGAGCCGAGGCACACGGACACCCCCGGCCCCCAATTCGCCCGGTTGTGCCAACCGAGCGTCCCGGCAAGCCGGGCTCAGCGCCGCGCCGGCACGTGCCAACGCTGGGCCATGGGCACCGGCGGCAGCGCTCGAGGGCAGCGGAGGCCGGGGTCTGCCTGCAGGTGGGTGCACTGGGGGGGGGGGGGCGCGGTGGCTTGGGGAACCCCCCCTTTAGCTCCTGGGGACCCCTCCCTCTTCGTTCCTGGGAATCCCCTGGCTCCTGGGGACCCCCCTTTAGCTCCTGAGGATGCCCTGAATCCTGGGGATCCCCTGGCTCCTGGGGATCCCCCTTTAGCTCCTGAGGATCCCCTGGATTCTGGGGGTCCTTCTTTAGCTCCTGGGCTTCCCATGGCTCCTGGGGATCCCCCCCCAATAGCTCCTGGGGATCCTCTGACTCCTGGGATCCCTCTTTAGCTCCTGGGGACAGCCCCATAGCTCCTGGGCATCCCCTTTAGCTGGTGGTGATCCCCTGGTTCCTGGGAATCCCCCTTTAGCTCCTGGGAATCCCCTGGGTCCCAGGGATCCCCTGGCTTGTGGGGACCCCCTGACACAATGGAGATGCAGAAGTACAATGGAAGGGGGGACCGTGGGGGGCTGCACCCCAAGGGTAGCACAAGGCTCTGGGGGTCCAGGGCTCATTCAGCTGCCTCTGACCCCACCCGCTGAGCACCCCACAGCCCCCAGGGAGCCGGGGGGGGAGGGGGCAGGATTGGAGTGGGGGGTGGGGGCGTGGGAGGCAGCCGCCCGTGGCGGTGACAATGAGGATGCGATGGGAGTGACACTGCCCAGCTAAAAATATCCTCGTCCTCGTCCTCCGCCAGCGCCGCGGCCTCAAGGTCACTGGGGGGGCTGGGGGGAACGTGGGGGCGCAGGGCGGGGAACCCCCAGCCCCCCCCTGCACGGCTGCTGTCAGACGCGCCCGGGCACGGCTGCCACCGCTGCTCTGGCACGCGGGGAGCAGCCAGCGGTGGCCCCCGACCCATGTCCCTGTCACCCCCCCGGGCACCCCGGTTCATCCCGACGCTCCCCATAGCGTGGAGTTGTGGCAGGTGAGCGGGGGTGGCAGTGGAGGCGACACTGGGTGCATGGGTTTGGGGACACGGGGGACACCCTGGGGGTGCTCCGGGCAGGGGGTGGCAGGGGTCCCTGTGCTCGGGGACATTTTGGTCACAGGGGACGGATTCCGAAGTGGTTGGGGACCCTCGGTGCCCCCCAGGGCAGGGGCCGTGGTGGGATGTGACCCCGGATTGGCTCCATCTGGGGGATCCAGTCCTGCTCTGTGGCCCCCAAAATGAGACCCCGGGATGCCAACAGCTCTGGCAGATCCAGTTGTGGCACCAGGACTCGGCCACACCGGGGTGGCACCGGGGCTGTTTGGACCCCGTGCCACGTGCGGTGCCAGGGCTGCACATGCTGTTCGTGGATGGGAATCCAGGGTTGGCACTTGGGGCTCCCGGCGGGTTCCGGCACCGTGTGGCACTTGTGGCCTCGACGTGCCAGGGAGTGCCCGGTGTGGCGAGGCTGTGGGTGTGCGACTGGGGGCTCCTTCTGACCTTCCCCACGACCTTGAGCTGCTCCTGGGGACCCTGCTTGGGGCTGGGGACCCTGCGTGGGGCTGGAGACCGCGGTGGCAGCGGGGACACCGTCACGGCTGTGGGGACCACAGCCCAGCAGTGGGAGAACGGGGTTCTCCAAAGGTGCTTATGAGCTTTTGGGGATCCCCCCTCCCTGAGGGCCTTTGTGGCAGTGCCAGGGGCAGTGGGGACACCCGTGTCCCCCCCAGCCAGCCCCGGGTGAGGGGGTCTGTCACGTCTCGGTGGGGGCAGCGAGGCGCAGCGGCTTTGTCCTTCGGCTGAGCCGCGGTGGTGTGGGGGAGGCGGCGGGCAAACCCGCCACAGCGGCTTTGTCTGGGGACGGTGACGCGGTGACAGAGCCTGAACCCCCCCTCTGGACCCCCCAGCACACCCTCCTCCAAGCCCAGGTCCCCGCTTGGCCTTGTGCAGGTAGGGTGTCCCCGCCGGGTGTCCCCTCCGGAGGTGGGAGGAATGGGGATGAGGTCCCCCTTGGGCTGGGGGGGGCTTAGGAGGGTCCTGGCTACCACCGCCACCCCTGGGGACACCGGTGCTGCCTCCGGATCCTAATCCATCCCCAAGGGTGGCTTGGGGGGCTCAGGGGAGGGGTTTTCTTGAGGAGACCCCGGGATGCACCAGGGATTCCCCTGCGCTGCGGTGGGGGCTGGGGAAGTCCGGGTGGCCACGCATGTCCCCAAGTGTCCCCACGCGTGTGCCAGCCCATGTGCCTCCACCTGTGCCCCTGGGACCCCATGGGTGGGAATGGACCAGATCCTGTGTAGGGCAAAGCACCCCAGGGCCGGGCTCTGCCCCTTTGCACCATCCCCGATGTTGGGGTGAACGTGGGGTGCCCAAGAGGTGGGGGTCTGGGTGTTGATGGTCATTCGGAGGTCCCACGGTGACACGGCTTGGCTGAGCCATCCCAGTGCTCTTTGGGAGCCTGGTGGCCTCATACTGGTGCTTCCACCAGTCCCGAGGAGCGTTGGATGGCCCTGTGCTCCCCCAAACCACGCACATCCCCCGTGCCCTGCCTTCGGGGGGCAGAGGTGGTGGCACAGCCCTACGCTGGCAGGGGGAGGCAGCAGCTTTTGCGGGGGCTGGGGGCTCCTGCTGGCACCACCAGATGCTCTCCCGCCTGGGACATATGGCCAGGGCTTGGTGGCAGCAGGAGCCACGGCCACCCAAGGAACCGGGGCCACCACGGGGGAACTGGGGGGACAAGGGGGTGCAAGGGGTCTGATGCACTTCATACACCCAGAGCACCCCCCTCCCCGGTCCTGGCCCCGTTTGGGGGGCACAGTGAGGGTTCCACCACATCCCTGGCACCACAGATGGGGGGGTTCCCCAGTTCTCCAGCTCCTTCCCCCCAGTATGGCAGTGGGACCATGGCCTGGCTGCTGGTGTGGGGCCCGTGGGCACAGCCCTGGTGGCAGCAGCATCCCCCCCAAAATTCCTGCCCCCAGCAGCCCCCCCAAATTCCTGCCCCGCCCTCCCTGGGACCGCAATTCCCAGGCAGGAATTAGCAAGCGGGTAATAAATAAATCACCAGCCGGGAGCCTTTCGCCTGCCCAACTCTATTTTTAGCTGCACCCTCCTCCTCTGCAGTTGCTCCCAGGCAGCGTCGCAGCTCCAGGGCACGAGTGGGGGGTCCCACTGCCACCCCACAACCACCCCCAGGGCAGTGGGGGCTGCTGCAGCCCGGCCATGGCAGGGTTAATCCATTCCCTCACCTTGCCTGGTCCCTGCAGGGATGCTCCAACTGGGGTCCTCATTAAGACCCCTTTGCCCATTCCCCATCATCCCCATCCTTCCCCAGCCAAAGGTCCTTTCCTAGATTTGGACATCCCGTGCCCAGCCAGGGCAGGATCCCCCTCCTCTCCCTGGGGTCCCCTCACGGGTCCCCATGTCCCAGCACCGGGTGTTGCTGCGGGGGTGGTGGGAACCCCCTGCCACCATGCCGAGACATCCAGGTGGGCGTCCTGCTGCCGCATCGCCGCCAGCCTCGTGCTGCGGGAGCTGCCATCGCTCAAGGACACTCACTGTCCCCAAGTGGGGGGGACCTGCCACGTTCAATGGCCACCACGGGGCCGTGGAGGACCACGCTCAGCATCCCTGTGCTGCGCATCCCATCTGAGCATCCTTAGGGATGCAGCCACCGGCACGGGGACAGAGACCCCTCAGGTCTTTGTGGTTTGAATGAACCACCCGAGCACCAAATCCTGCAGGAGTTGTCCCTATTGATGTCCTGACAGGGGGAAGATTTAATAAGGCCCGTTTACGCTGCCGTCGATAGAAGCTGTTAAGGAAACGACCACAGAGCGATGGTTAATAAAATATTTACTGCCATCCGGCTCCGAGGGCTCTTGGGGTGGCTTCACCGACCCCATTCCAAAAACTTTGCCAGGTTGTGGGGCAAAGTGCTCGGCTCTGGCATCTCCAGCAGCATCGCGGTGAAGGCCAGCAGCCCGGGGAAAGCCACTTCCCCTCCGTCCTGCCCGCTGCGTATTTTTTCTCCCCAATCGAATATTAAAAAGAAATCGGAGCCCATTTTCCTGCAATAAATTTGGCAGAATGGAGAGAAAATGATCTGGCTCTGGAGGGGAGCCAGTGGCCCTGGCTGCGCACCGGGGAGCAGCTGGGCTATGATGCCCGGCCACGCAGCCTTTGCTCCCGTAGGTACCAGGGAAGCATCTTTCCGGGCTCCAGCACATCCCTTGGGGGACAGGGAAGGGGTCCCAAAGACCCACTGCTCCCCACGGGTGGGGGCATGCTGCTGGTGGCAGCCCCATCCCGGGTGTCCTCGTGCCAGGGGGGATGCAGGCACAGTGGTAGCGTTTGCAGCGGGGATGCCGATGCCGGTTGCTGGGGGTTTGAGCCGGGATGGGCTGCAGGGTGCTTGGAAACCTGAAATCCAGGGAACTGCTCCCCACCAGGGTCCGATCCTGCTGCGGGGCTGGGGGAGAGGCAGCAGGGATCCCCAGCCCTGCTGCATGAGGAGCCCTGCGGCGATGTGCCCCGGCATTGGTAGCAAGCCTGGCATGGCCCTCTGGCAGGGATGGCACTGCTGGTGACATTGGCACCGTGTGGGGATTGAGGGGACCCTTGAGCAGTGGGGCTGGGGGGGCTGTGCTGGCTGCAACGGGGCTGTCGGTGCAACGGGGCTGTCGGTGCAACAGAGCTGTTGGTGTAGTGAGGCCGCTGGTGCAATGAACCTGCTGGTGCAATGGGCCTGTTGGTGCAATGGTGCTGTAGGTGCAACAGAGCTGTTGGTGCAACGGGGCTGTTGGCGCAGTGGAGCCATTGGAGCAAGAGCTGTTGGTGCAACGGGGCTGTCTGGGCACTGGGGACATTGGTGCAGTGGAACTGTCGGTGCAAACGGGGTTGTTGGTGCAAAAGGGGTTGTTGGTGCAAATGAGGTTGTTGGTGCAATGGGGCTGTTGGTACTGGGGGAGTTGATGGTGCTGGGGTCTGTCAGTGCCATGGGGCTGTTGGTGCAACAGAACTGTCGGTGCAACGGGGCTGTCAGTGCAGTGAGGCCGTTGGTGCAACGGAGCTGCTGTTGCAATGGGCCTGGCGGTGCAGGGGGGCTGTGGGTGCTGGGGGGCTGTGGGTGCTGGTGGTCTCTGCTGACTGCTGTGGAGCTGTGGGTGCTGGGGGGCTGTGCTCGCTGCCCTGGGACCCCTGTGGGTGCACTGGCTCTGTGAGACCCCCGTGCAGTGGAGCCAGGGACAGAAGGAGGGTGCAGGGCAGGGTGCTCTTCCCGTGGACCCCCAGGGCCCCTCCAGCCCTGCACTTACCCCATGCCCGGGTGACAAACCCACACCCCAAAACCCCCGGCTCTGCTTGCCAAGTCCCCTCGACCCCCCCAGTTCTGCGCACGGGGACATGGGACAGGTTGACTCCCCCCGGTGGCAGTGCCAGGGCAGGAACCTCGCTCGGGTGCGGTGGCTTTGGGGGTCCCTGTTCCCAAGGCCGAGGGGGTTTGGGGACCCTGCTAATGCCATGTCTCCTCTCCGGCCAGGCGTGGAGGGAAGCCCATGGCACCCGGACCCCCGGACCCCCCTTACAACGAGCCCCGGCCCCGCAGTCCCTAATGCCCTGAGCCCCCCCTCGGCCGGCCCCGGGGAGCCCGAGCAGGTACGGGGTTGCGGGGGGGGGGGTGGAACTAAGGGTGCAGGGAGCTGCTGCGGTGCCAGGGGGGCGATCACGAGGGGATGCTGAGGGGTGCAGGTGCTGGGGGGGGGCGGTGCCAAGGGGTGCATTGGGGTGCAATGGGATGCTGGGAGGGTGCTGGTGGGTTCTGGCTGTGCTGGGGCTGAGGGTGCGTGAGGGGTGTGGGTGTATGGGGGGCTGTATGGGGGTGCATGGCGGGGGGGGGGGTTGCCGGGGGGCACATGGAAGCATGTGTGGGTTTAAGGGAGGGGAGCACGGAGGGGGTCTGTGGGTGTCTGGGGGGCTGATGAGGGTGTACATGGGGGTGCATGGGGTGGTGTGGAGGGGCTTGCTGGGGATGCCTGGGGAAGTGCGGGTATATAAGGGGGTCTGTGGGTGCATGGGGTTGCATGGGGGGGCTCTCTGGGTGCATGGGGGGTGAATAGAGGTGTGTCTGGGTGCATAGGGGATGTATGGGGGGCATAGGGGGGTTTGCCGGCGGTGTTGGCTGTGCTGGGGCTGGGGGCTTGCAGGTTGCGGGGGGGGGTGCGGGGTCAACGGGGTCTGGGGGCGCAGTGGGGGGGTCCGGCAACTCAGGTAGGGGGCGCCGGGGGGCGCCGAGGGGGCGTGGCCATATGGGGGCGGGGTCAGGAGGCGGGGCGGGGCGCCCGTCACGGGGGCGGAGTCACTCTCCGCCAATCAGACGCCGTCTCCGCCCCCGCCCCGCCCCCGGCGCGCCGGTCCCGCCAGCGCCGCGCGCCCCCCGCACCGGCACCGGCACTGGCACCGGCGACCCCGGCCCCGCGGCAGGTACCGAGCTTCGGCACCGGGCAGGGCCGGGGGAGGGTTAAACCGAGCCCTCCGGGCACCGGGGATCCCGGTGCCGCCACTGGGCACCGGGTACCGGCACCGGGCAGGGCCAGGGGCGGGTTGAGCTGAGCCTACCGGACGCCCCAGTAGCGGTACCGGGCACCGAGCACCGGCATCGGGCAGGGCTGGGTGGGGGTAAAACCGAACCAACCGGAAACCGCGCACCGGGTACCGGGCAGGGCCAGGCAGGGGTTGAGCCGAGCCCACCGGGCGTCCCATTACCGGTACCGCGCAGAGGCGGGTGGGTACTGAGCTGAGCCCACCGGGTGCCCCCGTACTGGGTATGGAGCACTGAGCATCGGGCACCGGGCAGTGCCGGGACGGGGTTAAACCGAGCCCGCCGGCACCGGGCACCTGGAACCGAGAACCGGGCATCGGGAACTGGGCACCAGGCAGGGCCGGATGGGAGTTGAGCCGAGCTCACCGGGCACCTCGGCACGGGGAGCCTCGGGGACATCGGGGAGCGGCGGGGCGTGGGTGCAGCTCCGTACCGGGGGCACCGTGGCGACACCGAACCCCTCTTGTCCTCGCTGCCCCACCGGGGCGTGCAAAGGGGGCGGCTGTGGGGAAGGGGCACCGACACTGGGCGGGGGGTGCTGACTCCTTGGCGAGGTGGGCACCGAGCTGTGTGTGTGGGGAATTGATCTCTGGGTGAGGGGTGACACCAGCCCCTGGGTAGGGGGCACCCATCTCTGAGGCATCGTGAGGGCACTGACTCCTTGGCGAGGGGGACATCGACCTCTGAGGCACCATGGGGGTACCAACCCCTTGGCGAGGGGGGACACATTCCCCATAAGGAGGACACATCCCCCCTCCAGGCAGGACTTGTCCCCATGGCTGGACACGTCCCCCCCAGGCAGGACATATCTCCTTTGGCAGGACAGATCCCCCCCAAGCAGGACAGGACCCACCAAGCAGGACAGGACCCCCCAGGCAGGACAGGTCCCCCCAGGCAGGACAGGACCCCCAGGCAGGACAGGTCCCCATTGGTAGGGCACATCTCCTTTGGCAGAGCACATCCTGTGGGTGGGACACGTCCCCACCATGGTCAAGTCCACCACCTGGGTGCCAAGAGCCCCATCAGGCGTCACCCAGTGCCGGGCAAGGTGAGGATGCTGACCCCACCACCCTGGAGAACCCCCACCCACCGGACACCCTCCCCTCTCTGCAGGTCGCCCCCGCGCCGCTGAGCCATGCGGGATCGCCCGGCCCCCTCCCCGCCAAAGCCATGAGCGGCTGCCGCTACAATGGGGGGGTGGCACGGCCCCGGGGCCCCCTGAACGCCTCATCCCGCACCCTGCCCTCGCCGGATGGGGAGACCCAACCCCTGCGACCCCACCGACCCCCCCCCGGCCTCGAGGTGGTGGTCTCGCAGCCGGAGCAGCCCGCGGGTCCGGATCCCAGCCCGGTGGTGGCATCGGGGCAGGATGCGGGCGAGGAGCGGCGAGCAGGACCGCGGAGGAACCAGAACATCGGGTACAAGTTGGGGCACCGGCGAGCGCTCTTCGAGAAGCGGAAGCGCCTCAGCGATTACGCCCTCATCTTTGGGATGTTCGGCATCGTGGTCATGGTCACGGAGACAGAGTTGTCCTGGGGGGTCTACACCAAGGTAGGGGTCACAGTGGGCTGGGGGGTGGCTGGGGTGGAGGGGTCCAGCTGGGCTCACGCCGCCCAATCCCCTCGTAGGAGTCGTCGTATTCGTTTGCACTGAAATGCCTTATCAGCCTCTCGACCATCATCCTCCTGGGGCTCATCGTCATGTACCACGCCAGGGAGATCCAGGTGAGGGGCACCTGCTGGTGGGTGCTTGCTGGGTCCCACCCCAAGGATCCCACCGGCTCATCGAAAACCCCCCCCCCCCCCCCCCCCCAGCTCTTCATGGTGGATAACGGCGCCGACGACTGGCGCATCGCCATGACCTACGAGCGCATCTTCTTCATCGCCCTGGAGCTGATCGTCTGCGCCATCCACCCCATCCCCGGCCAGTACCTCTTCACCTGGACGGCGCGGTTGGCCTTCACCTACGCCGCCTCGGTGGCCGACGCCGACGTTGACATCATCCTCTCCATCCCCATGTTCCTGCGGCTGTACCTGATCGGGCGCGTCATGCTGCTGCACAGCAAGCTCTTCACCGACGCCTCCTCCCGCAGCATCGGAGCCCTCAACAAGATCAACTTCAACACCCGCTTCGTCATGAAGACCCTCATGACCATCTGCCCCGGCACCGTCCTCCTGGTCTTCAGCATCTCCTCCTGGATCATCGCCGCCTGGACCGTCCGCGTCTGCGAGAGGTACGGGGGGCGCTCCCCGACGGGGCTCTTGGGGGGAGCGCGGGGCTGGGGTGCAGCTGGGGAAGCACGGTGCAGACCCCGGAGGGATTGAGGGGAGAGCAGAGCCCCCTTGGAGAAGAGACCCTGCTCTTCAGGCAGAGCCTCCCCAGCAGGACCTTCGTGCCCTGGGTGATGGCGACGATGGCTTTGCCAAATCAAAATTGAGCGCTCACAGCCGAGAAACCACCCGCGTCCTGGGCTGCATCCAAAGCAGTGGGACCAGCAGGGGAGGGAGGGGATTCTCCCCCTCTCTTTCACTCTGGTGAGACCCCACCTGGAGTCCTGAGTCCAGTTTTGGAGTCCCCAACATAAGAAGGAGATGGAGCTGTTGGAACGGGTCCAAAGGAGGCCGCGGAGATGATCCAAGGGCTGGAGCGCGTCCTGTACGAGGACAGGCTGAAAGAATTGAGATGGTTCAGCCTGGAGAAGAGAGGGGAGACCTTAGAGCAGCCTCCCAGTGCTGAAAGGGCTCCAGAAAAGCTGGGGAGGGGCTCTTGATCAGGGGGTGCAGGGATAGGATGAGGTGAACAGTTTTGAGCTGAAAGAGGGGAGATTGAGATGAGATCTTGGGGAGAAATGTTTTTCTGTGAGGGTGGGGAGGCCCTAGCCCAGGTTGCCCAGAGCAGTGGTGGCTGCCCCATCCCTGGAGGTGTTCAGGGCCAGGTTGGATGGGGCTTTGAGCCCCCTGATCCAGTGGGAGGTGTCCCTGCCCATGGAACTGGATGGGCTTTGGGGTCCCTTCCAACCCAAACCATTCTACAAAAACCACTTGCCGAGTCGAGTTGGGCTCAACCAGCCCCCTGGACCTTCCCCAAGCCCCTGGGGGGCAACAGGACCCTCTTTCTGCTGGTGGGTTTGGCCAGGAGCAACTGGGGGGGGGGGTCTCACAGAGGGACCTGAGTGCTTGTGCAGGATGTGGCCCGTGCTCCTCAGCTGCGCCCACGGGGACGTGGGGGCCAGTGTGCTGGGGTGCTGGGGTGCCCGCGCCGGTGCCCTGCCCGTGCTCACCCCTTCTTGCCCCCCACCCCCGGGATGTGCATTAACAGCTCTTGTTTTCCCTCCCTGGCCGCTCTGCTGCTCGCAGGGACAAACTGTGAGTGACCCCAGGCACCGACAGCGCGTCCTGCACGGGACGGCCCCCCCGCCCCAGGCTTCTGCTACCCCGAATTTAGGATTAGCTGCAGCCACCGGGTGTTGGGGGGGGGGGGGGTCACGGCTTTGGGGGGGCAAAGAGGCCATGGACACGGAAAGGGGGCAGAGCCCTTTTCCACTTGGAACCTCAGCAGCTGCTTTCTTTTCCCCCCTGTGCCCCCCCCCAGCCTGGCCGTGGGTGTAAACTGGGGGTCCCATCGCAGCATTGGGAGGGATGGAGCGTGGGTCCTTCTGCCCCAGCTCTTGGGGTGCTCTTGGGGAAGGTGGGATGGAGCGTGGGTTCTTCTGCCCCACTCTTGGAGGAGTGGTCTTGCTGCAGGAATCGCTGTGGGTCCTGGGGTGACCCCAGAGGGAGAATCCCCAGCAAGGAGCTGGGAAGGAGCTGCTGGATCCTTCTTGGAGGCTTTGGCTGAGTCTCCAAAGGGCTTTTGCTCGGCTCCTGCAGCTGCTCCGCGTTTCCTCCTCCACACGCAGTTTGGGTGCATTGAAGGGGTCCTGGGTGCTCCTCAGTGGGGTGGGGGGGCACTGCAGACCTTCCAGTCCTGGGGACCATCGCCGTGGGGTGACATCCTCGTGCCGCCAGCCCTTTGGGGACGTGCTCAGCCCTTGCTGCCAGCCCACCCTGGGGTGCAGGTTCCCCCCCCAGCTTCGCCCCGCTGAGGTTCCAAGCCCAAACCGCGTGGCTGTGCCTGGGATGGGGGGATGCAGCAATCCTAAATTCCTCGCCGCACGCTTGAGGCCACCCCAGCTCTCTCCTGTCCCCTCCTTTCCCTTTTCTACCCCTGCCCACCCCCCCTTTGCCCGGCTCCCCGCATGCCCCCCTCCCGCTGCCCGGCTTGGCCATACCCAGTGCGAGCGGCAGGGGCCGTGTCCGGGGGGGCTCTCGGGGAGGGGGTGGTGGGCACAGGCATTGGTGGCAGCGATGCTGGCTGTGGAATCTCAAATCACAGCATCCTCCACTCCCCCCCCCCCCCACCCCCCAGGTGACACCTGTGGTGGCCTCAGGGCTCTTTTTAGCCCTGGGCTTGCTCAGGATGGGGGAGCAGCTCATGGGGTGGCCCCCCGCAGGAGTTGGTGGGGCAAGGGGTGCTCTGGCTGGGTCTGTGCCACCATCCCCTGCTCTGCAGAGATGGGGTGTCCCCTCCTGGGGGGGGGTGTCTGGTGGCGACATCCATGTCCTGTGCTTTGAGATCTCTGGGGAGCTTCAGCAGGATGGGGGTGGTGGGGGCTGCTGCTCCACACCCATCATCTCCTTATCCTTGTCCAGCTCCCAGGGGCTGCTGTGACTCCAGGGCTTTCCCCCTTCCCTGGCATCCACACTCAGAGAGGCCATACCTGTCCCCGAAGCGTCCCCAGGGTGTCCCCAGCTTCTGGTCCCAACGTACCAGCGGCGCAGCCGGGAGCTTGGGGACTCTCCCAGCTGCCACTGCCGGGTGGGAAAGTGACTAAAAACACGTGGCAAAGCTGGTGGTGCCACCACAGGGGAGGGGCACGTGGTGGGACCAGGACCACGCGGTGACAACCGCTGCGCTCGGCCCCGGGCAGGTACCACGACAAGCAGGAGGTGACCAGCAACTTCTTGGGGGCGATGTGGTTGATCTCCATCACCTTCCTCTCCATCGGCTACGGGGACATGGTGCCACACACCTACTGCGGGAAGGGCGTCTGTCTGCTCACTGGCATCATGGTGAGCACCAAGATTGAGGGGCTGGGGGGAGTGGAGGAGGTGGTGGTGGTGGTTTTGAGGGGTGGGAGGGTCCCGCATCCCCCCCCCCCCCCCCCCCCCTTTCTCACCGTAGGGTGCTCTGTGCCCGCAGGGTGCCGGCTGCACCGCTCTGGTTGTCGCCGTCGTTGCCAGAAAGCTAGAGCTCACCAAAGCAGAGAAACACGTGCACAACTTCATGATGGACACGCAGCTAACGAAGCGGGTAAGAACCCCCCCCTCAGGTGCCACCACCACCACCACCACCACCACCACCCCAGCCCCAGCAACCCGCGGCGTCAGCAGAAACCACCCTTCTCCATCCTTGATCCCGGTGTTCTGGGGCTTCCAGGTGAAAAATGCTGCTGCCAACGTACTCAGGGAAACGTGGCTCATCTACAAACACACCAAGCTGGTGAAGAAGATTGACCATGCCAAAGTTCGGAAACACCAGCGTAAGTTCCTCCAAGCCATCCATCAGTAAGTGCCAAACCTTTACCTGCTTCCTACGAGGAGGTTTTTCTTCCCGTCGCGGCTCCGCGAGGAGAGCCGAGGGTTTCGTAGAATCTCTTGGTTGGAAAAGACCTTTTGAGATCATTGAGGCCAACCGTACCTGTCCACTGCTCTAACCCCTTCTGGACCCCCTGGGTTGGGAGCCAGGTGGTCCCTGTCCCCATCCCTGTCCCCATCCCTGTCCCCATCCCTCTCCTCATCCCTCTTCCCATCCCTGTCCCCATCCCTGTTCCCACTGCCATACCCAGGGATGCTTTCCCAGCAGGTGAGGACCACAATGATGCTGGGGTGACCCCAGGGGTACCCAGTTATTGAGGCTTGGTGTGACCTTATCTGCTTCATCTGTGTTGGGGAGCAGGGGCTCAGGGGGGGTTCTCTCAATTCCTGGGCACTTCCTGCTTGCTGGGGGCAGGGGGGTGGGGGTCAGCAAGGTGGGGGCTGTGCTGGGGCTGCTGTCGTGTCCCCTGTGCTCTTCGTGGTGGTATTAAACCTGCTGTTGTGTTTTGTCTCTGTTCTGCCCCATCCCTGCAGAGCTCAGAAGTAAGTGTGTGCCCCCCCTCCTCTCCGTGGGGTTGCTCCTCCCCTCCTGCATGAGCTTGGTGCTGCAAAATAAAAGGGGGTGGGCTGGGGTGGGGGGCACATGAACCCCCACCCCTCAGTGCTCAAGGGGGCAAGGATGGAGGGGTAGAGGCTGTGCTTGTGGGGTGGGGGCTGCATGCCAAGGTGTTTTGGGGGGGGGGGGGGGGTCTGCGTAGGGCAGGGGGGGTTCTGACCGTGCTCTCCGGTGTCTCTGCAGGTTGAGGAGTGTGAAGATGGAGCAGCGCAAGCTGAACGACCAAGCCAACACGCTGGTGGACCTGGCCAAGGTGAGCGATGCTGGGCAGGGGAGGGGGGGCTACAGGATGCTTTTGGGGTGATGACCCCCCCTTCACCACCCCCCTCCCAATCAAAATGTGTGTGTGTGTCCCCCTTCTCCTTTTCCCCAGACCCAGAACATCATGTACGACATGGTCTCGGAGCTGCAGGAGCGCAACGAGGACCTGGAGAAGCGCCTGGGAGCCTTGGAGAGCAAACTGGAGGCACTGGGGCTGAGCCTGCTGGCCCTGCCAGGCTTGGTCAGCCAAGCTTTGGGGCAGCAGCAGCGTGAGATCTTGGGGAGCTGGACCCCCCGTCTCTGCCCAGCCACGGGCCCCTGCACCCCAACTCGACCGCCCGGGTCCCCTTCCACCGCGCCCCCCACCTCCTCCTCCTCCTCCTCGGACAGTGGGTGATGGGGGTGTTGCTGCTGCTGCTGCTGGTGGTGGTGGGGGACACACACACACACATTTGGGGGGGGGGGGCCCTCTTATGTCTGGCCATCGTGTGGCTGATCTCAGTAGCTTTGTTCTGTAAAGCCCTCTATAAATTTCCTGCGTTCACTGTGCTGGCGTGAGGCTGGAGCCCCCCCCCCCCCCCTCCACCCCCTCATCCTTGGAAACCCACCCCCCCCACCAACCCTGGCCAAAGGGAAGGTGAGCCCTGACCTCCAGGAGGGCTTTGAGGTGGGGATGGAGCATCACTGGGGAGGGGGGATGGAGTCGTGGATGAGAAGGAGCATTCCTCGTGGGGATGCAGGAGCCCTGAGGAGGCTTGGAGCATTCCTGGTGAGGGGGTTGGAGCATCCCTGGGGGGGGTTGGAGCATCCCTGGGGGGGGTTGGAGGAGCCCTGAGTGGGGTGAAGCATCCCTGGGGCGATCTGAAGGAGCCCTGGGGGCATCTGGAGGAGCTCTGGGTAGAGTGGAGCGACCCTGGGGAGCCATGGGGGGGGTGGAACAGTCCTGGGAGGAGGAAAGAGCCCAGGGAGGGGATGGAGCATCCCTGGGGGGATCTGGAGGAGCTTGGGGGGGGGGTGGTGAAACAGACCTGGCGGGGGCAAGGGAGCAGCCCTGGGAGGGGGAAAGAGCCCAGGGAGGGGGAAAGAGCCCAGGGAGGGGATGGATCATCCCTGGGGGAGCTTGGAGCATCCCTGGGGGGGGGGGGGGCGGGGACAGAGCATCCGTGGAGGGAGAAGGAGCAGCCCTGGAGGGGGGCAGGAGGAACCCTGGGGTGGTCGGAACTTGGGGAGGGGCAGGATGGGGGTTCAAGCCCCATCCTGAGCGTTTGGAGGGGTCTCAGGCTGCACTCCCCCCCCCCTCAGATTTAAAGGGGGTGGAAGTTGGGGATGGGGAGGGGGAGCAGCCCCCCCCTCATGGTGAGAGCAGGGCTGAGCCCCAGGGGTTGAGGATGGGGGTTTTTGGGGGGGGGGGGGGGCTCTGTTTCTGGCTCTGCCATGAAGACTTGGCCAAGTCACGTCACCTCTCTGTGCCTCAGTTTCCCCCATCTGTAAAATGGGGAGGGGGGGAAAGTGGGGAGGGGGGGGGACACAACCAGCACCCACCATTGTAAAGGGCTGTGAGATTCCTGGATGTCAGCGGGGGGGGGGGGTGTCCAGGACCCTCTGACGGGACCCCCAAACTCCTGCCCCCCCCCACTGGGCCCCCCGCTGGACTCAGCTGGGAGGGCTGGAGGGGGACACGGGGTGGGGGCTGGGGGGGGGGGGGACCAGGGGGGTATTGGGGAGGGGCAAGGGGGGGCTGAGGCGCATTAAAGGAGGCTGAACTGGACACGTCGCTCTCTGCTCGTGGCAGTGGAAAGGGGGGGCTGGGATGGGGTTTAGGGGGGTCGGGGGGGGTCTTTGTAGGGCCCCGCCCCCATCCTGGGAACCTTGGGGGGGGGATTGCACCCCCATCCCATCCCCCGTTGAAACAGATTTGTGGGGGGCCTCATAGTGGATGGGGGGGGGTGATGGGGCTGAGCTCAGAGCATCCCTGGATCCTGGGATGTGGGTGGTGCTCAGCACCAGCCCTTTGCACAGCCCAAACCGGTGCCTGGTGCAGGATGTGACCATCCCAGGGTCCCCATTTGGAGCCCCAGGACGCAGGTGTTGCTCAGCACCAACCTTTTGCACAGCCTTTCGGTGCAGGATGTGGCCGTCCCAGGAGACCCAGGCTCCCTGTATGGACCCCTGGGACATGGGTGCTGCTCAGCACCAACTCTTTGTGCTACCCAAACCGGTGCCTGGTGCAGGATGTGACCATCCCAGGGTCCCCATTTGGAGCCCCAGGACGCAGGTGTTGCTCAGCACCAACCTTTTGCACAGCCTTTCGGTGCAGGATGTGGCCGTCCCAGGAGACCCAGGCTCCCTGTATGGACCCCTGGGACATGGGTGCTGCTCAGCACCAACTCTTTGTGCTACCCAAACCGGTGCCTGGTGCAGGATGTGACCATCCCAGAGTCTCCATACGGACCCCTGCGATTTGAGTGCTGCTCAGCACCAACCCTTCGCGAAAGGGCAGGATGCGACCTTCGATGGGCGCCGGAGCCTGGGGGGGACAGGGGCCAAATCCTGCCCACGCGGTGCCCTGTGCTGCGCTCCGGGGCGGCGCGGGGCTGTTAATCTTTAACCGGCGGTACCAGCCGCGCCCAGCAGTGACCACGGCCGCGGTCACCGGTGGCCAAGGGACGTGGTGCTGAGCCCCAGGGCTGTGTCCCACCATGAGACGGGCAGGTAACGCTGGCAGCGGGGGTGGCACGGGGACGGGGGAGGTGACACCCATCCAGCAGCATCTGTGGGTCCTCCGTGATGGTGGGGATGGCCAGCGGTGATGGGGGGGGGGACACGGAGCCTGGGGGGGACACAACGGGGTTGGGGGACACCCATCCAGAACCACCTATGGGCCCCCCGTGGTGGTGGGGATGGGGGGGACACAGTGGAGCTGGGGGACATGGGTCCAGCAGCTTCCACGGGTCCTCGGCTGGTGGTGTGGATGGGTGGCAGTGATGCAGGGGGGGACCCTTCCCCTTCTCCCACCTCGAGGGGCTCCAGCAGTTCCCCGTCTCACCCCAGTATGGGTGCTGGGAGCACCGGTAGCTGCTTTCCCACCCACCCACGGGCCAGGATGGGGTGGCAACCCTGGACCATCCACCAGGAGGAGGTGACACCAAGGGGAGGTGACACCCCCGAAGCTTGCTGGGGGGTCCCCAAGTCATCATAGATCCCATGAGCGATGAGGAGGGAAGTTCTCCCATGGGGGAAACTGAGGCACGCGAAGAGGTCTGGTGACACCATGATCGTGTCAGCTTGTGGTGGGCTTTGCTCCCTTTCCCACCCATCCTGGGGCTTCTCCTCCAGCGGGGCTCAGCCCGGAGCCAGGGAAGCGGAGCCAGATGTCCTCGAGGGACCCCCGACCCCCCAAAGCTTCTGGGAGGCCATGGCCGAGCCCACCGCCCCGGCTGGCGAGCGGGGGCAGCCGGGTACGGAGCGGGGTGCAGGGTGCTGGGCCCCCACGCTGGGCTGGAGATGGTCACCCATCCCTGCTTTGCCTCCGTGAGGTCCTCGCCGGGGGTGCTGGCGGTGCCATAGCCCCTTCCTCGCCACCGTCCCTCACCCTCATCTTCCTCTTCCTCACTGCTCTGCCTGGCTGGCAGCTCCATGTCCCTCCAGGTGTGGTGGCACGAGGTGGCCTGGGAGCACCAAGAGGTCTCTGGGAGTCCCACCATCACCAGGAGTGGGGACACCTCCGGGTTGCCCCCCCTGGTACCGTACAGCCACGCAGCATCAACCCATTCCCTTGTGTTCCGAAGGCTCCACCAGCCCAAGGCAGGCGCGTCATCTTCGAGGATGAGGTGGTACCACTGGGGAGACCTCCAGGGAGGGTCCCCACCACTAAGGAGGGGGTGAAGCTGGGGTCCGGGTCCACCTCCTCCAGGTCCACCTCCTCCAGGTCCATCTCCCCCAGGTTGGCACCCCGGCCGCACGCTGTCCCAGACTATGTGGTGTAAGTGACACCCATGGGATGGGGTGGCGTGGGCACCCGTGTCACCCAATGGGGGGGACCTCCCTGCCTGGAAGTGTGTGGGGGGTCCCCTTCCTGCACCCTGAGCCCCCTGACCTCATGATGGTGCAGAAAGTACCCGGTGATCCAGAGCCCCCGGCAGCGGGAGGGCTACAAGGGCGTCTTCCAGGACCAGCTGGCGGAGTACACAGAGCTTCTCGGGGAGGTCCACGCTGCGCGGCGGAGGTTTGGAGAGCTGGAGGTGGCCTCGAGCAGGATGGTGGGTCCCTTGGTGGTCCTTTTGATGGTTGGATTTGATTAGACCTTAGGAAGAAATTCTTCTTGATGAGGGTGGGCCACGTTGCCCAGAGCAGTCGTGGCTGCCCCATCCCTGGAGGTGTTCAAGGCCAGGTTGGATGGGGCTTGGAGCCCCCTGATCCAGTGGGAGGTGTCCCTGCCCATGGCAGGGGGGTGGAACTGGGTGGGCTTTGAGGTCCCTTCCAACTCAACCCATTCCATGATTCCACGATCTTGGAGGTCTTTTCCAACCTTAATGATTGTGGGCGGTGGGTGTCCTACGTGTTGGGTGTGATGAGTTGGTCGTTCTCTGGGGGGACTGGGGATGAGCCTGGGGGGGCTGCACTGGGTGGGGGAAGAACCACGGGGACGTGTGGACACCATGACTCCTGCAGCTGTGAGCTCCGAGCTGGGTTCAAAGGCATCCAGAAGATTAATGAGTGGTGGCGTTTCTCGGCTGCGCCTGCGGCGAGGTTTTCACCACGTGGCACCACGGGGATGATGGTGGCCCCCGAGCCCCCCCCCAAGGCTCATTAGTTGCCTCATTAGTGCTGTGCTTGGCCAGGCTGAGCACCTGGGACTCCAGGATGTGTCCTTCTGCCCTGAAGGCTGGGAACAGGGTGACCAAATGTTGGGGAAGAAGAGGATGAGGGCTCAGGATCCGCAGCCTGCGTTGGGGAGATGGGAGGGTCCTGTCCCCCCCTCCCCAAGTGCTTTGGACCCCATGCCAGGTCCCTCGTGGCTGAGCACGGCCCCATTTTCTCCTGCTGGCAGGATTTGGCCCTCCTGGAGAAGGAGCAGCGGTGCCAATACCTGAAGAAGAAGCTGACGCACATCAAGGCGCGGATCCGGGAGTACGACCGCGGCGTCTACTTCTGAGCCTGTGTCTGCTCCAGGGGCAAAGACCCTGGGGGGGGGGAACCTCAAGTGGGACCCCAGGCACTGAGTTCTGGGGAGAGGGTGGTGATGCAACCAGATTTAATGGCTTTAAACTGGAAGAGGGGGAGATATAGATTGGGCATCAGGAAGGAATTCTTCACGATAAGGGGGGTCCTGGCCCAGGTTGCCCAGAGCAGTGGTGGCTGCCCCATCCCTGGAGGTGTTCAAGGCCAGGCTGGATGGGGCTTGGAGCCCCCTGATCCAGTGGGAGGTGTCCCTGTCCATGGCAGGGGGGTGGAACTGGATGGGCTTTGAGGTCCCTCACAACCCAAACCATCCCATGGTTCCATGATTCTGCAGATCCCACCAAGCCATTGCACCCACCCAGCATGGAGAGCAACCCCACAAGCTCCTCACTGCTGGTTTTGGGGGTGTCTGGGTGCTCTGTTCCCCCCCCCCCCCCCATCCCCGAGCTGCCCCAGGTGCTGGGTGGGCGCTGCCTGTCCCTGCATGGGACTGGGGTGGGACCTCGCTTTGGTCCATCTGAACTGGGGGGGCACCCCCCCTCTGGGGCAGCGGGTGCAGAAATGACCAGAAAAGGTTTTAATAAAACATAGTGATTTTTTTTTAGAGGGGCCTTAAGGCACATCTGGGGGGCACCCACAGGGCTGGGGGGGAGGGGGCAGCAAATGAGTCCCCCCCAGTACCCATGGGACCCCCTCGTCCTCAGAAACACAACGAAGTGGAGGGGTGGGCAGAGCACAGCCCCAACCCCAAACCCTGGAGAGACCCCCAGGGGTGCCCCCCTCCGCCTATTCCAGGCTCCCCCTCAGCTTTGGGCTCCCCTAGTCAGTCCGTCCCCGTACCCCCCCTCCGGGTCTGGGGTCCTCTGGGGGTGACCCCCCACCCCAGCTCTGGTCTCCCCTGGTTCCCCCATCCCGCTTTGGGCTCTCCTGCCCCCCCCCGCCCCCCCCGTTCCAGCTTCCCCCTTTTCCCACCCTGTCTGGTCTCCCCACCCCGTATCTCAACCCCCCCCACCCCGGGCTCCCCTTTTTCCCACTGGACGCAGTTTCCCCCACCCCAGCTCCCCCGGGGATGCCCCCCCATTCCGGGCTCCCTTGGGGGTGCCCCCCCAAATCCAGGCTCCCCCAAGATCCCGGGATGCTTCCTCCCTAAGTCTCCCTCGGGGGTGTCGTCCCCCCCCATTCCAGGCTCCCCCGGGGATGCCCCCCCCCCCCCCCCCGCATTCCAGGCTCCTCCGGGGATGCCCCCCCATTTCGGGCTCCGTCGGGGGTGCCCCCCACCCCCCCCATTCCAGACTCCCCCGGGCTCTCCCTTTTCCCACCCCCCCCCGGTTCTCCCCTCTTCGGAGAGGGGGGGCGGGGGGTCGGCTCCTCGTTTTCCTCCCCCCGCCCCTTTCCCTGGGGGCGGCACCGCTCCCCCCCCCCCCCCCCCCGCTTCGCCCCCCGCCCCGGGGCGGCCCCTCCCGCTCCCCCGCCCCCCCCCCCGCCCCCGGCTGCCATCTTAAGGTGAACAAAGAGGCGGCGGTGCGGGCAGGTGAGCGGGGCCGGGACCGGGGGCACCGGGGGGGGCACCTGGGGGGGCACCGGACGGGCGTCCTGACCCGCGGCTCCTGCGCAAACTGGGGAACCCCGGGGCACCGGGACCCCATGGGCACCGAGGCACCCATCGGTACCGGGACCGTATGGGCACGGGGATCCGCACAGACACGAGGGACCCCGCGGGCACCGGGGACCCTACCGGTACCGGGGACCCTACCGGTACCGGGGACCTCAGGGGCACCAAGATCCCTACCGGTACCAGAGACCCAAGGGGCACCGGGATCTCCCACCGGTACCGCGGACCCCACCGCACTCCCCACTGGCAATGGGGTCCCTGCTGGTACCGGGACCCCCAGCGAGGTCCCCACCAGTACCGAGGTCCCCGCAGGCACCGAGGTCACTGGGGTCCCAGCTGGCACCAGGGTTCCCCCCGGCACTGGGATCCCGACCAGCACCGGGGACCCCACTGGGCTCCTCACGGGTATCTGGGACCCCCCTGGGTTCCCCACCAGTACTGGCGTCCCCGCTGGCACCAGGGTTCCCGCTACCACTGCGGTCACCACTGGGGTCCATGCTGGTACCGAAGTCCCCGCAGGGCTCCCCATAGGTATTGGGGTCCCACTGGGCTCTCTACGGGTGTCTGGGACCCCACTGGCTCCAAGGTCCCCACCAGAGTCCCCACTGGCACCCGGGTCTCCCACTGCCACTGGGGTCCCCACCGGGCTCCCCACAGATACCTGGGACCCCACCAGTACTGGTGTCCCCAGTGACACTGGGGTTCCTGCTGGCATCGGGGTCCCCACCAGGCTACCCACAGGTACCTGGGTCCCCACCAGCGGAGGCTCCCCGAGCCTCACCCCAGCAGGTAGAGGGCAATGGGGACCCCCTGAAGTTGGGGAGTTGACTTGGGCACCCCAGCCCACCCTTGCTGCAGGTCAAGAGATGCCACTGCCATTCTAGGGGCCTGATCCTGCCTGCTGAGTCCCAGCACCGGTCGAGTTGGGTTTCCCATGAGGGTTCAGGTTTCCCCACATTTAGGAAGAAATTCTTCACAGTGAGGGTGGTGGGACCCTGGCCCAGGTTGCCCAGAGAAGTGGCTGCCCCATCCTTGAAGGTGCTCAAGGCCAGGTTGGATGGGGCTTGGAGCCCCCTGATCCAGTGGGAGGTGTCGCTGGGGGTGGAACTGGGTGGCCTTTGAGGTCCCTTCCAACCCAAACAATTCCATGATTCTATGATTTTGAAAAACACCCAACTTTCAAACCCACTTTGCCCCTTTTCCCTGATTCCCAGCGTGCCCTGCGTTGTTGTTATTATTATTATTTTTTAATCCAGCCAGATCTGCTTACGGAGAAAACTCCGGCGTCGTCGCCAGCCTTGGGTAAGGGCTTTGCTGCTTTAATTAGAATTTAAACAATCCCGTGCATTCAGGCAGTGTCTGGTGGTTGGGGGGGTGGAGCAGGGGGGGGGAGCAGAGCTGGGGTGCGACCTGGGCGATGCTCAGTGAATCACCTCTCCTCCCCGTGCCTCAGTTTCCCCGTGAGCCGGCGGTGACTCGGGCGCGTTGGCCATGGGCGGGCGGTTGTTGGCGGTGCCGACGGGTTGGTGCCGGCGACCAAAGTCCCTGCTGGGTGTGAGGAGAGGGAGAAACCTGGCAGTGCCACCTCGCGTGGCTTGTGTTGGCACCTCCTGGTGAAGGACCAGCTCCGACAGCTCCATCCATCTCCAGGCTCCGCCTCGCCGGACCCCGCTGCCATGTTCAGCAAGAAGCCCTACGATGGCCCCCCAACGGGCTACGGTCCCCCTACATCCTATGGCCCCCCCGTGGGTGATTACGGCTACGACTACGGCGCCCGCTCGCCGCCGCCGGGCTCCTACTACATCGAGGACGCGCCGCAACACTTCTACAAGTGGACCTCGCCACCCGGCGTGGTGAGGATCCTGGAGGCCATCGTCATCCTGCTCTGCATCGCCATCTTTGCCTGCGTGGCCTCCACCTTGGCCTGGGAATACGGCTACGGCTTCGGAACGGGCTACGGCAACGGGTTGGGCGGCTTCTATGGCTCCGGTTACTACGGCGGCGGGTTGAGTTATGGTTACGGTTACGGGGGTTACTACGGCGGGGTCACCAACCCGCGGGCGGCCAACGGCTTCATGATCGCCATGGCCGTGCTCTGCTTCCTGGCCCAGCTGGGCCTCTTCGTCACCAGCGTCAGCAAATCGCGCAGCTCCCGCTCCCGGCGCTTCTACCTGGTGGTCATCGTGGTGTGCGCCGTGCTGGCCTTCGTCGTGCTCATCGCTTCCATCGTCTACGTCGTGGGCGTCAACCCCCAGGCCCAGATGAGCGGCAGTTACTACTACAACCCCTTGCTGACCATGTGCAGCCAGGTCTACAGCGGCAACACCTACCTGAACCAGTACATCTACCACTACTGCACCGTGGACCCCCAGGAGGTGAGGGTGCCCCCCCTAAAATCCAGCCAGATCCCCCCCCCCTCTTTGAGCCAAACCAACAGTGCAGACCCCTTGATGTTCTTCAAACGTAGCGTTGAGCAAGGAGGGAGAGCGTTGCTGACCCCATGTCCTGCCCTTGGGTTGGGTTCCTGGCCAGCCAGGGGTTTCCCCTCCGTATTTAATGCTTCTGGTGGTACCGGTTGTGGTTTTGTGGGCGCTGGAGGGGGGGGATGCTGGTGCTGGATCCCAGCCCAGATGTTTGCTGGAGCTGCTGGAGGAACCAGGGCGAGCCGGCTGCCTGCGCCGCAGAGTTTCGGGGAGGAGACGGGCTCTGGTCCCGGCACAGCCCCAGTATCTGGTACTTTGGTCTCCCCGGTCGTAAAAGGGGTTGCGTGTGCCAGGGTGGGTGCGAGGTCACGGTGTCAGCTCTCCCTGAGCACCTATGATGCTGCCAGCCCAGTTTGGGAGCCCAGCGGGGTCAGTGGGGCAAACGAGAGCCTTCCAAACCGAGGTGCTCTGCCCCGGTTTCGGCGAGGATCCTGCGTGGTGCGCGGGCTGGGACTGGCACTGCCGGTTCCCATCCGGCCGGGCTGGCCGTGCCGCATTCCTGCGCCCGAGCGGAGGGAGCTGTAGCTCTTGCTCCATGCAAAGGCCAAGCCTGGCCTCACCAATCCCTCAGCCTCAGCGTTGCCTTCTCCTGGCTGCTGTTCTCCCAGCACAGGTTGCCCAGAGCAGTGGTGGCTGCTCCGTCCCTGGAGGTGTTCAAGGCCAGGTTGGATGGGGTTTGGAGCCCCCTGATCCAGTGGAAGGTGTCCCTGCCCATGGCAGGGGGGTGGAACTGGGTGGGCTTTGAGGTCCCTTCCAACCCAAACCATTCCAGGATTCTATGAAATTGTCCTGCCCCCAAAAATCATCCCTGCTTGTTATTTGAGTGGCCCCAAAAGTTCTCAAACCCCTGATGGGCTCCATCCCAGCTGTCCAGGCTTGGGGGTCCTGCCCCTCTCCCCCTGCATGGGTGGGTCCAACCTTGGGAACATTTGGGATGAGGGCAGCAATTTGTGCTCAACCCCAGGGAGGTGCTGGTTGCCCTCAAGATGGGGTCTTTGCAGCCCTGTGAGACCCCCCCACCCTGAGATCCTCCCTCCCTCCACCCCTCCAGGCCGTGGCGATCGTCTGTGGCTTCCTCATTGTCATCCTGCTCTGCCTCATCTGCTTCTTCGCTCACAAGACACGCAGCAAGATCTGGAAGTATGGGAAGCAAAACATCTACTGGGACAAGGTGCCCGTGGTCCAGGAGGGTCCCAACGTGGAGGAGTGGGTGAGTCTGGGGGTGCTGGTGGGACGGAAGAGGTGGAGATCTGAGTCTGGGGGTGCTGGTGAGGTGGAAGAGGGGGATTTGAGTCTGGGGGTCCTGGTGGGGTGGAAGAGGGGGATTTTCTGGGGGTCGTTGGGAGTGAAAGGGGAGGGTCTGAGTCTGGGGGTGCTGGTGGGGTGGAAGGGGGGTTCTTACCTGAGCATCCTCCCTACCTGCCCGTTATCAATGGTGTTGAACGTGCCCAGGCAGCGCTGGGTTGGGACGTGCCAGGGCGAGCAGTGGGAACCCCCGGGGCTGTGTTGACCCTGTGCCCTTCCCCTTTCCCTGCCTGGCCAAGCCTTTGTGCCAGGAGCCACGTTCTGCCTGGCTTGTGCCATCCCGGCGTGTTTGCCCGCCGTCCGGGCGCAGCGTTATCGCGATGCTGTGCCCGGTCCCTCCCTGGCACCCTGTATTTTCTCCCAGCTGGTACCATTCCCCAGCACCACGAGGCTTTGCCCCAGTGTGCTGGGCTGGGCAAACTGGTCTCAATCTCCCTGAAAGACAAACAGGGTGGGATCTGATGGGCCGGGTGCCAGGAGCGCCCGCGCTGCCGCGGCTCTGGGTCCTCTGCCCAGTGCTTGCCCCGTGTCCGGCGACACTGCCCGTGGCCACGTTTGGTTTCAGTCTTGGCAATGATTAACTTGGCTCTGTGGAGCTGTGCCACCAACCAAACCAGCACCACTCCTGGTCAGAATGATGAGCCCGTGTCCACTGGGTGGGGGGGTTCTGGGGAGGTCCCTGCAGGAGCTGGTGCCCGGGGACGGGATGGGAATGGGCAACATCCCATGGGACACAGCTCTTGGGGTGCTGATATGTCCTGGCCAAAGAGGGGCTCCCCAGGACCCTGGGGGAGCTGGGCAGGAGTGGATCAAAGTGTGGGCTGTCCCTGTCACCGACCCCATCCCTGTGAGAGGGGGGGTGCTTGGGTGCTGGGGTCCCCACCAGAGCCTGGGGTGGAGATGTTTATCTCATTTATCTCAAACCTTCAGACAGGTTCAGTTGGGGTTGTCCAGCCTGGAGAGGAAAAGGCTCTGGGTAGACCTTAGAGCAGCCTCCAAGTAGTGAAAGGGGCTCCAGGAAAGCTGTTGAAAGGCTCTTGGTCAGGGAATGCAGGGATGGGATGAGGGAGAATGATTTTGAGCTGAAAGAGGGGAGAATGAGATGAAATATTAGGAAGAAATTCTTCACAATGAGGATGGGGAGGCCCTGGCCCAGGTTGCCCAGAGCAGTGGTGGCTGCCCCATCCCTGGAGGTGTTCAAGGCCAGGTTGGATGGGGCTTGGAGCCCCCTGATCCAGTGGGAGGTGTCCCTGGGGGTGGAACTGGCTGGGCTTTGAGGCCCCTTCTGACCCAAACGATCCCATGGTTCTATAATTCCATGCAATTCCAGAGTGGAGCGCGCGGCAGTTGCTCTCCAGGAAGCTCGGCCCCGCTCCGTGTCCCCACGCCTCGCTCTGTGCACAGCTCTAATATTTATTTTTTCATTTTGCAGCAATACCTTTGTTCTGCTTTATTTATTTTCCTTACAAGTCCCTCCCTGGCAAAGCATTTCCTGCCCCGCTGGGGTGAGGGACTTGGGCTCCCCTCTTCTGCTTTTTGAGGGTCCCCACTTGCTGGGTGGGCTCACCCACTGGTGACGTGACCGCACTTGGTGGGGATGAGGGTTTGAAACCCTCCTGGGACGTCTCATTCCGTGTTTATGGTCAGGATTGAGATAAATGGGTGACCTTTGAGCGGGCGTGAGCTGCCTCTGTCCTAGCGTGGCGCGGGGACGTGGTTGTCCCCACGCTGATGGCCATCGCACCTGGTGGCCCCATCAGGCAGAGCAGGGCTGTGAGAGGCCCCCAATTAAAGATGTCCTCATTAATGGAGGGGAAAGTGCTGGAGGAAGCAGCTGTGGTCCCCAGGGCCACCACCTCGGCCAAGGACCAGCATCCGGCACAAACAACCCACGGGGGCCAGGAAGGAAGGGGGAGGGACAGAGGGACGGATGCCCCATGTCCTCCTTGAGGAGCTCTGGCTGTGCTGGGGCAGCGCTGGAGGGTCTGGGGAGGGTGGGGGTGATGCTGGATGGGGTGAGCGTGCAGCCCCTGGGAAAGGCTGAGGGTGTCACCCTGGGGGTGCAGAGTGGGGTCTCCCATGAGCTGGGTCCATCTGTGCTGGTCTGATGGGACCCCGTGGTGGCATCATCTCCTGTGGTCCTGGGCTTTGTGGATCCTTTGCTGGGGCACATCCTGCAGCCAAACGCTGCTCTGCCAACCTGTGGGGGGGCCCCCTCATCCCTGTCTCCCCCCATCCCTGTCCCCCAGATCTTGGTGTCCCCCCCTACCCTGCCCAGCCCATCGCTGGCTCCCCCATCCAGGTCCCCCCAATCCCTGGCTCCCCCATCCCTGCATCCCCCATGCTGATACCCCTATCCTGGTCCCTCCATCCCTGCTCCCCAATCCCTGGCTCCCCTATCCTGTCCCCCCCATCCCTGATCCCCTCATCGTGGTCCCTCCATCCCTGGCTCCCAATCCTGGTCCCTCCACCTCTTACCCCCCCCATCCTGGCCCCCCCCCATCCCTGCTCCCTCATCCTGCCCTCCCTCCCATCTCCGTAGCCGTGCAGGATGTCCCACTGAGCTCTGCTGGGACCCGTCCCCCTGTCCCCATCTCTGCCAGCACCCCGGGCAGGATCGCACCAGCTGCTCCAGGGTTTCTCCAGCCCCGTGGGATGGAGACCAGCGTCCCTGTGTGCCTGTGGCCAAGGGCTGAGCCCCCCCCTCGGGTGTCCCCGAGGTCCTCAGCACGGGGCTGAGCACCTCTCCCTTCTCCAGGTGAAGAACGTGGCGGATGGGGCCAGTGTGCAGGACGAGACGGCCACGCTCGCCTACTCGGAGAAGCTGACGAGCCCGGCCACGGCGCCACCCTACAGCCCCCCCGCCTACAGCTGCCCCCCCCAGAACGGGTACTACCCCAGTGGGACCTACAGCAGCCGAGGGTGAGCTGGGGGGGCACAGGACCACCCCATGGTGGGGGGGCAGGGATGGGGGAGGCAGGGATGGAGAGGGGAAGGGATGGAGGGACCAGGGATGGGAGATGTCAGGAATGGGGGAACCAGGGATGGAGGGACTGGGATGGGGGTGCCAGGGATGAGGGGAGAAGGGATGGAGGGACCAGGGATGGGAGATGTCAGGAATGGGGGAACCAGGGATGGAGGGACTGGGATGGGGGTGCCAGGGATGAGGGGAGAAGGGATGGAGGGACCAGGGATGGGAGATGTCAGAAATGGGGGGACCAGGGACAGGGAGACCAGGGATGGAGGGACTGGGATGGAGGTGCCAGGGATGGGGGGGAGCAAAGCAATGGGGGGACCAGGGATGGAGGGACTGGGATGGGGGTGCCAGGGATGGAGGGGGAGGGGGGGGCAAAGCATGGGGGGACCAGGGATGGAGGGACTGGGCTGGGGGTGCCAAGGATGAGTGGGAAAGGTATGGAGAGGCCAGGGATAGGGATAGGGGATGTCAGGAATGGAGGATGCCAGGGATTGGGGGGACTGGGGTGAGGGTGCCAGGGATGGAGGGGGCAAGGAGTGGGGGGACCAGGGATGGAGGGACTGGAATGGGGGTGCCAGGAATGAGGGGGGAAGGGATGGAAGGACCAGAGATGGGAGATGTCAGAAATGGGGGGACCAGGGATGGAGGGACTGGGATGGAGGTGCCAGGGATGGGGGGAGGGCAAGGAATGGGGGTACCAAGGATGGAGGGACTGGAATGGGGGTGCCAGGAATGAGGGGGGAAGGGATGGAGGGATCAGGGATGGGAGATGTCAGGAATGGAGGATGCCAGGGATTGGGGTTACTGGGGTGGGGGTGCCAGGGGTGGGGAGGTGGGCAGGATGGGGGGTGGCAAGGATAGGGGATGCCAGGGATGGGGATGGGGGGGCAGAGGATTCCAAGGATGGGGAATGCCAGGGATAGGGAATGCCAGGGATGAGCGCTCCCTGATCTTGCTGGTGCCCCCACGTCCCTCTCAGTGACCAGCCAGACCGTGCGACCAGCTCCGCCGAGGAGAAGGCGCGCGAGCCGCCCCCCAAGGCCCCCGCCCGCCGCGGCCGCCGCCGCCGCCGCAACCCGGAGCTGGACGAGTCGCAGTACGAGACCGACTACACCACGGCCGTGGAGTCCAGCGACGAGCGGGACCGGGACCAGTGGGCCAGGTGAGGGGGGCACCCCTGGGACCTGCTCCCCCACCCACCCAAGCCTCGCATCCCAAGCTTTCCCTTCCGGGCCCTGACTCCCAGCTCGTGTCCCGCAGCCTCTACCCTCCCATCTCCTCGGACAGCACCCGGCAGAGGTACAAGCAGGAGTTTGACACGGAGCTGAAGCGCTACAAAGAGCTCTGTGCAGAGATGGACGGCGTCAACGACCGCCTCAACCAGCTCAGCAAGCAGCTCGACAGCATCTCCGAGGAGAGCCCCCAGTACCAGGTCAGGATGCTGCAGGGCATTGGGGATGGGTGCTGTGGAATGTCTGGGGTGCTGAAGGGTATTGGGGATGGGTGCTGTGGAATGTCTGGGGTGCTGCAGGGCATTGGGGATGGGTGCTGTGGCGTGTCTGGGGTGCTGAAGGGTATTGGGGATGGGTGCTGTGGAGTGTCTGGGGTGCTGAAGGGCATTGGGAATGGGTGCTGTGGGGCCTCAGGATGCTGCAGGGCATTGGGAATGGGTGCTGTGGTGTGTCTGGGGTGCTGCAGGGCATTGGGGGTGGGTGCTGTGGCGTGTCTGGGGTGCTGAAGGGTATTGGAAATGGATGCTCTGGGGCTTCAGGATGCTGCAGGGTATTGGGAACGGGTACTGTGGAGTGTCTGGGGTGCTGAAGGGCATTGGGAATGGATGCTGTGTGGCTTCAGGATGCTGCAGGGCATTGGGAATGGGTGCTGTGGAGTATCTGGGGTGCTGAAGGGTATAGGGAATGGGCGCTGTGGAGTGTCTGAGGTGCTGAAGGGCATTGGGGATGGATGCTGTGTGGCTTCAGGATGCTGCAGGGCATTGGGAGTGGGTACTGTGGAGTATCTGGGGTGCTGAAGGGTATTGGGAATGGGTACTGTGGAGTATCTGGGGTGCTGAAGGGTATTGGGAATGGGTACTGTGGAGTATCTGGGGTGCTGCAAGGCATTGGGGATGGATGCTGTGGGGCTACCAGGACACTGCAGGGCAGAAGGGATGGATGCTGTGGAGTATCTGAGATGCTCTGGACATAAGGGATGGATGCTGTGGGGCCACCAGGACACTGCAGGGCAGCAGGGAGGGGTGCTATGGAATATCATGGGTGCTGCAGAGCGTCAGGGATGGGTGCTGTGGGGCTTTGGGATGTTGCAAGGTGTCAAGAATCGACACTGTGGGGCCTCAGGATGCTGTGGGGCATCAGGGATGGATGCTGAAAGGCCTTGGGATGCTGTTGGGCCTTGGGATGATGCAGAGCATCGGGGATGGATGCTGTGGGACCTTGGCAATGGATGCTGGGGGGCATCAGGATGCTGTGGAGCATCGGGGATGGATGCTGTGGGGCTTGGGATGCTGCAGGGCATCAGGGATGGATACCGTAGGGCATCGGGGATGCTGTAAGGTGCAGGTCACTGCCTTGTCCCCCACCCTGGTGGCCCCCAACCCTGGTGCCAGCTGGTTGTGACCCCCCCTTGGCATCCATTCCCTTCACAGGATGTCGCAGAGGAGTTCAACAGGCTGAAGGACCTCAAGAGGGTGAGTGGGCACAGCGCGGCCGCTCTCCGTTTCCAGCAAAAATGGGGCTGGGTTGGTGCAATGCAGCTGGGGAGGGGGTGGGAACCGTGCTGCCCCCCCCCCTCCAGCTGCAGCCCCCTCCCTGCATCCTGCACCACTGAGGCTGCTCCTCTGTTACCTTTCAGAGCCCCAACTACCAGACCAAGAAGCTGGAGACCAAAACCCTGCGCAACAAACTCTTCCACATCAAGCGGATGGTGAGCGACTACGACAAGGTGCGGGGGTAGCCCGTGCCCCCCCCCCCCACCCTCCAAACACCCCCCCTTCTTCCCACCATGGAAAGGATGGGCACGAGGGGGCACCCTGCCCCCCCCCCCCCCACACCCCTTCCAAAGACTTTGGTGCATTTTTGTATTAAAACCCCCAACGTGGATTCAAAGCCACCCCGCGACGTCGGTGCCGAGGGCACCGGGTTGGAGGCAGCTGCTGGGTGAGGTGCCCCCTCCCCACCACCTTTGTGCCTTTTCCCCCCTCCCCTTGTTGTAAATATATTTGGGGAGGGTCTGCAGCCCCTGCCAGCACCGGGGTTGGGGGACAAACTGTTGTCACAGCCCCTGGCCATGCTGGGTGGGGCAGAGCATCCCTGGTGGGGCAGCCCCGCATCCCCACCCCGAGCTTCCGGGTTGGGGGGGAGGGATATTTTATAAGGAACTGGCTGAAACTGTGTATTTTTTTTAAATAAATAAACTGTATCTATTGATTTTAAATCGGGGCAGGTGTGAAAGGGGCCACAAAGGGAGTGGTTTCACAGAATGGTTTGGGTTGGAAGGGACCTCAAAGCCCATCCAGTTCCACCCCCCTGCCATGGGCAGGAACACCTCCCACTGGATCAGGGGGCTCAAAGCCCCATCCAACCTGGCCTTGAACACCTCCAGGGATGGGGCAGCCACCACTGCTCTGGGAAACCTGGGCCAGGGCCTCCCCACCCTCACAGCAAAACATTTCTCCCTAAAAATCTCATCTCAATCTCCCCTCTTTCAGCTGAAAACCCTTCCTCCTCATTCTGTCCCTGCACTCCCTGATCAAGAGCCCCTCCCCAGCTTTCCTGGAGCCCCTTTCAGTCCTGGGAGGCTGCTCTGAGGTCTTCCCAGAGCTTTCTCTTCTCCAGGCTGAACACCCCCAACCCTCTCAGCCACCAGTTTCTCCAGTGGGTGGTGGTCTGGACTGGACACAGGGCTGTCCCCATCGTCCTTTAAGGTCCCCAAGGAGCCAACATCCTTGTTTTGCCACATGTATCCTGCTTTGAGCCCTGCATGGTGGGTGCAGCCTGGATCCTGCACAAGGACCCCCTGCATCCCCAACCCCCTCAACTCTGCTCCAGCCACTGATGGTACCCAGACACATCCACATCCCATCCATGCAGAGCACCCCACTCCTAGCTCCTTCCTGATGTAGGACCCCTTAAAACCCCCCACCTTTCTCCCCTAAAGAGCAGCTCCAAACCTCATTGCTGCCTCCTGCTCCCCTTTGTGCTGCTGATCCCTTCTTCCCTGGCAGGATTTGTCCCTGTGCTGGAAAACACCACCCAATCCACAGGCTTTCCCCCAAAAAATCATCCAATTTTAAGTACCTTATAGGGGGCTTCATTTTTTTTGAGGACCATATCTCCTGCTCTGTCTCCCCCATCACCCCAAGGACGGGCTTCAGCACCGCTGCAGGATGAAGCCCCTTCTCCTTTTCCCAGCAGATCCATGGCCGCTGTAAGAAACATCTTTTTTTTTTTTATTGACTTCATTTCTTTAGTATCATTGAACAAGGATTATATTTTCAGTGAAATCAATCTAAATGACAAATCCCCCGGGCTAATCCTGTCTCTGGTTTGCACGGGGGATACCCCTGAGAAACAGAGCCTTGGGGGGACCCCCTGAGGCCTTCAATCCCGCGCCGGCAACTGCCGGCGCGGGATTGAAGGCCACGGGGTGTCCCCCATCCTTCCAAGGTGGCTCTGTCCCCCCAAGTATCCCTTAGGATAAGGACCCCCCCCTTTCCCAGCCAGATTTTGGTCCCCCCTAAAGTCTTCTCCCCTAAAACTGGCTTAAAAAAACATAAGTGAGGCACAGGAACATAGCGAGTGTGGGCAGGGGGTGCTGGTACCCATCTTGCCCAGGGTGGGTGCTGGATCCAGCCCTGGGTGGAGGGGGCACCAAGCGAGGCAGTGGGGAAGGGTTGGGTGTTGTGCAGCACCCAAAGAGGACCCTTTGGTTTGCACCCTGTGTGGTGCACGGGCAGCTGTGTGTCCCCACCTCCTCCCTCGTCCCCCCCCATCCCCTCCCCTGTACCCTCCGTGTCCCGACGGTGGAGATGCTTCAGTGGAAAGTGCAGGACCAGGCACAGAGGAACCTGGTCCCCAACAAAAAAGGGGATGCTCCAAGCTCAGAGCTTCAGTCCTTGAGGCTGGATACGGCCCAACCCCTGGGTAGGGCACAAAGGGGCTTTAAAATGACCCTTCTTCCATGATTTCCAGGATGGGGGGTAGTCAGAGGGAGGGGGTTCCACAGCAGGACCTGGCTCTGCAAAGCCAGGGGTTCCCTGCACCCCTCAGCTGGTCCCATTCCACCTCCTGTCCAAGCCTCCTGCCATCTGCAATTCAGATCTGGAGGGGCAGCCAGAAGACAGTGTCCCCCTCCCCAGGCTCCAAGCGTGAGGGACCAGCCCCGGGGATGCTCTGAGGTCCCCGGGGGGTGCTGGCGAGCTCTGCTTTGAGGGGGTACGAAAGAGTTTGGGGTCCAACAGTGGTGGCACAAACCAGGACCTTCAGGGTTTGGAGGACAACGCTGCGACCCCGATGCCTTCAGGAGGAGCAGCCCCTGCTTGTGTCACAGACAAACGAGCTCCAAAACGGCCGGGACCAGCACAGTTCGGGGCTCCCCAGGGGTGGCACCATCTCGGGGTGCTGGAAGGAATGCAGGTCCAGCTTTTGGGGGTCTGTCCCCTACTGCCCCGTCCCGTAGGGCCAGTTGAAGGTGCTCCCAGACAGCAGCATGTCCCTGATTAGTGTTTCGATGGGCGTCTTCCCCACCAGCCTCATGAAGAAGAGCTGGGAGATGAGGGCGGCCGGCACGGCCCTGAGCGCCGGCAGCCGCAGCAGGAGCCGCCCGAAGCGCTGGGGCTGCGACGGGTACTGCGAGCGCACGTACTCGGTGAGGGCCACCTGAGCCTTCTCCTGCAGGCTCTCCACGTGTGCCGGGTCCGAGAGGCCGCAGGCATCTGCCAGAAGGATGGGATGGAGAGGGGTCAGTGGTTGGAGCTCCTCGATGGTGCTAGGGAGCCCGGGCCAGCCCTGCTTCCCTGTGGATGCCACGGTCACGCTTCTGCCTGGCTGCTCTCCTCACCAAAATCAGAGATGCAACATGGTGAGAGAGCATGGCTTGGGCTGCTCTGGCTGCATCCAGGTTAGGATGGACCAGGAACATCCACAGAGAGCATGGCTTGGGCTGCTCTGGTTGCATCCAGGTTAGGATGGACCAGGAACATCCACAGAGAGCATGGCTTGGGCTGCTCTGGTTGCATCCAGGTTAGGATGGACCAGGAACATCCACAGAGAGCATGGCTTGGGCTGCTCTGCCTGCATCTCTGTTGGGATGGACCAGGAACCTCCACAGAGAGCATGGCTTGGGCTGCTCTGGCTGCATCCAGGTTAGGATGGACCAGAAACCTCCACAGAGAGCATGGCTTGGGCTGCTCTGCCTGCATCTCTGTTAGGATGGACCAGGAACCTCCACAGAGAGCATGGCTTGGGCTGCTCTGGCTTCATCCAGGTTAGGATGGACCAGGAACATCCACAGAGAGCATGGCTTGGGCTGCTCTGGCTGCATCCAGGTTAGGATGGACCAGAAACCTTCACAGAGAGCATGGCTTGGGCTGCTCTGGCTTCATCCCTGTCAGGATGGACCACACACCTCTGCAGCACGAGATAAGCATCCATGGATCAGGGAGAGAGATTCCCAAGCTCCACCCGTGCACAGGGGGTATTTGTGCTACTGCAGATCTCATCCCCACCACCCCAGGGAAGCTCAGCCCTGTACCCAGATGGATGAGTCAGGATGCTGCAAAGCACAGCAGAGAAACACCAGGGCACAAGGACCTTCTGCCACCCTTCCAAGCGCCACACAATGCTCTCCAGACCCCGAATCCACAGGGAAAAAAGAGAAGCAGATGCCACCTGGGGGGCCTCATGGCTCTGCGGGGCAGAGATGGGGACAGAGCCCGGTCGCGGCACCGACCTACCTGGCGTGAAGAGCGCGATGGCTTTGAGGCAGCTGTACTCGGCCGAGTCCACCTGGAGCCGGTTGAGCTTCTCCACCTGATCCTGGAAGATGCGGATCTGGTCCATGAAGGAGACGACGCGGTCGGCCGACATGGGGGAGGCGTGGAAGCCGGCGGCAGCCAACAGCGGGGCCATGTGCAGCGGCAACGCCGACTGCGCCGCGTTGAGGACGAAGAGCTCGCTCCAGCTGAGCCGTAGCAGGGCCACTTGGTCGGAGACAGGGAGCTCGGGGAAGAAGGGGATGTTGCGGGCCCACTCCACCGTGCTGAAGAGGAGGCGGGCGGCCAGCTCGCAGATGTTGTCGATGCCCATGACGCTGCCCTGCTGCGCGTACTGCGAGCCGTAGCGCGCCGCCGGGTAGGGCTCGGCCCGCAGGAGCTGCGAGATGAGCTCCGACACCGGCTGCCCGTTGAAGTATTCCCCGCTGGGCATGGTGTTGGGGCTGGTGCTGGAGTGCGTGGGGGGGATCCGGCCCCGCTGCACAGCTGGGGGGGGAGAGGAGAGGTGTCTGTCTGCTTCTGAACGCCGCTGCGTCCCCCACCCTGCATCCCACATCCCCCCGCGAGAGCCACAAAACTGCCTGGTTGGAAAAGACCTTGAGATCGTTGAGCCCAACCATCCCCATCCAACACTAAACCATATCCATCTACACATCTGTTGAACCTCCAGGGATGGGGACTCCACCACCTCCCTTGGCAGCCTTTCCCAGGGCCTGAGAACCCCTTCAGTGAAGAAATTTTTCCCAATATTCCACCTAAACCTGCCCTGGTGCAACTTGAGGACATTTCCTCTCATCCCATCCCCTGTCACTTGGGAGGAGACACCAACACCCACCCCACCACAACCTCCTTTCAGGCAGTTGCAGACAGTGATGAGGTCTCCCCTCAGCCTCCTTTTCTCCAGGCTGAACAACCACAACTCCCTCAGCAGAACCTCACGTGAGGTTCCCTCTGCCCCATTCAGGGTGAAGAATGGGGATGCTCCCCCACCCAGCATCCTGGCATCCCCAGCAGGGCCGGATTCTGCCACCCCAGGGGAACAACGGGTGGCTTTCAGGCACTCGAGGAGAGGGAGGTGGCGTGTGCCACCCTCTGTGCCCGCTGGCAAGAGCTACACTGATCTATTTAGCATCCCAGTGATTCATCAGCAGCTCCCATGTTCAGCCACAGCCTCCACCCAGCAGCTGGGCTGGAGCAGCATCCAGGCCACCTCTGCAGTTCTGGCCATGCCGTGCCAGCCCAGGTGCCCTCACCAGCACCACAGCTGCAGTGGAGCAGGGCGATTGCTACCCAAGGTCACTGCATGGCAGCAATCATTTATTTGCAAATAAAAGTCCATCTTGGAAGCATCGTTAACCCTGGGGCTCTCCCCCTCTTAATTGCATTCAGGGAGAGCCATTTTTCAGCTCCCCCCCCCCCTCCCATTAGCGCCCACTATTTGCTCAGTCCCTAGTAATTAATTTATGGGCTGTTCATGAGCCACTTAAATGAGAGCTCTAAATCATGCTAAGTGGCAATAATGCCATCTCAAAACCTCTGGAAAGGAGGGAATTACTGTCCTGTTTCCAGTATCCTTCCCTCCTTGCTCTTTGCATTAATGCCACCTTCAACCGAGCAGCTCCAAAACCGTGGCAGAGCCCCAGCATCTCCATCCCCGCTTGTGCTGTGCCACAGGGATTTGAGATTTGGAGCTCAAATGGGCTTTGTCCCATTTGCAGCAGCCTGGGAAAGCATTTGGGGTTCACACCCCTGGAAAACGAGGAGCAAACTGAAAGCAGCCTGGAGATTCACACAGCTCTGGTTGCACTGGGAGCCCAGCCCATGTCCACAGCGCCTGGGGCACCGGGGCTGTCCCAGCTCCAGGTGTGTCACCTTATCAGCTCAAGGCTTTTCCAAACAAACACCACCTGTGCTGCCCACACCAAGGACGATTCAAAGAGAAAAAAAAAGGCAAACAGGGTTGTTTGTGGTTTTTTTGCACCTGGAAAGGTGGGAGAGCACCCGGCTGCAGCGGGAGCGAAGCGAGCAGTGGTACCACCACGAATCTGGGAGCAGAGCGGGCACTGGGAGCACTGGGAGCCCTGCAGTGATGGGATTCACCCTTTGGGACCCTTCCCTGTGGTGTTGGCGTTACCTTCCTTCCTCATCCCCACACGGAAACACTTCTTCAGGCGGCAGTACTGGCATTGGTTGCGGTGGTGCTGGTCGATCTGGCAGTCGCGGTTGGACCTGCAGGAAGGACCGGGAAGATGAGGAGGTGTCGACGAAGAGCGATGCTGCTGGGGGGGTCCCTGCACCCCATCGAGCTGCTCGGCCACCCTCGGGTGACACCCTTCGCCTCCGCGCTGGCCGTGGCTGTGCCAGCCCCTGGCACGCAGCGCCCGCGCTCCCAGGCAGCTCAGATGCTATGGAAACAGAGCCACTTCCTACCGCAGGGGCTGCCAGTTCGTGCTGCCAGCGATGCCCAAGGCTGGAGGAAAGCTGGAGAGACCCCCCCACCCCGGGCACGGGGCTCCCATCCTCAGGGAGACGCAAGGATGGGTGATGCAAGCGATGCCCAGGGTCTCAGGATGCAGGGGGGAGGCAGCAGAGCAGCCCCCAGCCTCCCTCCCAGAAGCGTGAGGAATTTCAGCTATTTCCTAAGGTTCTGGGGCTGCCCCCGTGGTGCTGAGCTCATGGCCTGAGCATCCCCCACGCTGGTGGCCACCACATCCTCCGTGCTCCAGCCTGGCCTCGACTGGACCCTGCAAGCGTGGCAAAGCAAAACCCAGAGGTGCACAGGCCCCCAGCCCCAGCACGGGGTCTGCACCGGCTGGAGGGATGTTCTCCCCCCTCCCTGAGCAACCTCAGAGCTTGCAAAGGGGCTGGAGGGAGGTTTTCCCCCCTCCTTGAACAACCTCAGAGCCTGCAAAGGGGCTGGAGGTTGTTTTTTCCCCCTCCCTGAGCAACCTGCAAGGGGGTCCTGCCAAGGGCACTGGACAACCCTTGCACTGTGACACCGGCCACCACCAAAACCAGAGCAACCCCTGCTCCTGCAGCATTGCTGGGAGCGAGCGACACGCTGGGACATGCAGAATTCCCAAACTGCATCGTTAACATCCAAAACCCCCATCCCTGATCCCCACGGGGCACTCGCAGCAAGGGATGCAGCAGGGCACGGGTGACCCTGGGCGCTCACATCCCACTCAAAGGCTGCAAACGGGGAGGAAAGGGGGTCATCAGCAAGCTGGTGATAAATTAAAGGCAGAGAGAGCAGGAGGCAGGCGTCCAGCAGCAGCTCAGCTCTGCCTGGGAATCCTGACACGAATCTCCTCATCCCTACACGACTCCAGAGGCGAGGCAGGCAGGGATTCCCGCCACGCTCAAACCGGAATTAATTCACCCCGAACATCACCGCTGCGCTTTGCACATTTCAAACGTGGTGCTGATAAAAAAAGAGAAAGTTATCCCAGCTGGGAAGCGATAGCTCCATCAAAACCATCACCTTACATCTTCATCAGCCGCCTGCGCCACGGCCGGGAGCAAAGCTGACCCTCACCGTGGTCTCAGGGCGTCATCCCCAGCACCAGGTGACAACCCCAAAAAGCCATCCGAGCTCCCGGCAGCAGCTCCGAGCGAGTTTCCCAACTGCCAGGGCTGCAGGGAGCTGGGAAAGTGTGAGAACACAAAAGGCGTATACTGTGCTAATTATGTAATTAGAACATGTAATTATTTAGTGCAAGAACTAAACTGAATCCAACTCACTTTTAATATTCAAATTAGAGCAATCTTGGCTTGATGCTGCTTTTGACTCCTTGAACAAAGCAGATGCCAGGGCTGGTGGGGGTACATTGTTCAGGCCCCTCCAACACTTACTCCCTAACCACTTACTCCCTAACTTGGAAAACCAATGTTTTTCCTATTACACCCATTTTTCCTATTGCACCCATTTTCCCTATTGCACCCAACCACTTCCCAGCACAAAGCAGGGAAGAAAAACCCCAAACACCTGAAGCAGGTGCTCAGATTCCAGTGACAAGCATAGGATAATATCCTGCATGCTCATAGTCCAGATGAAGCCCCTCCATGACCCATCTAAACAGCATCTGCGATGCAGAGTCCGTCCCTCTCACAGGGAGCCCTGATTTGGCCTTTCCTTTGTTCCAGGAAGCTGGAATTTCTCACTAGCCATATGTATTCCCCCATCTTTGGATCATTAATCCCCAGCAGCCGCTCGGCTAAGTCTGCTGATGGGATGGGGAAACTGAGGCAGGGCCAGGGGTGATGCAGGCGCTGCATCCGCACCCGGTGATGGGGAGGACCAGGGGTCACAGGAGCCGAACCCTTCTCCGTGCCAGCAGCTCCAGGGCCACGAGCAGCTCGGCTGACGTCAGCCTGGACCCGGCAGCGCCCGTGCCAGGAGCTGCCGGGAGAGAAGATGCTGCGCACGGGGGAGGACGAATCTAGGCCGCCCAAACGAGAGCAAAGCAGCTCAGAGACGGCTCCTGCTGCAGGAGCAGAGCTGCCCCTTCCCTTCGCACAGCACCTCAGCACCATCAGATGAACCTTGGAGCAGCCGACCCTGCTTGGGAGGGGAGAAAGCGGGGTGTGGAGTGGGGTGCCCTGCTCCATGGTGCCTGCAGATGGGATGCGGGTGCCATACTCACAGCACCCTCCTTCACTTAGCAACCACTGCTGGAAGCACTTGCACGGGGATGCAGACCTGAGAGTGAACCCCTATACCCTTTTACACCTTGAGGACCCCCAGAGAAGGGGGCCCCCATACATTCCAGCCAGCTCAATGCTCATTCCAAGCCCAGCTGCCCTTGGAGACAGGGACCGAGTCCTACCCCACCACGGAGCAGGCGGCTTGGCCAGTGGAGGTGGCCCCTCACCCAATTAATTAATTCATTCCAAGCCCAGCAGCGACTCCAGAGTTATTTGCAGCTCCGAACTTCACAGGGGGTCGTATCCTGGTCCTGCTGGTGGGGCTGGATGTGCTGAGCTCTCACCGGAGCATTGCCCGCAGCACGCCGGGCTGTTGCCACCTCCGGTTAAAATTATACTCGCTGCAGCACTGGTGCCTTCTCCGGGTAGAGCGGCCGTGACCGAAGTGACTCAGAGCCGCGGCGCGGCCGCAGGAACAGCCTGCAACGGCAATTAACGCCAGAGCAGAGCCGGGCGATGACGAGGACCCGGCCACCGGCTGCACCCCACGGCCCTGGGCACGGGGCAACCAGGGCATCCATCCCTTGGGAGCTGGGGGGGGCACCGGGCAGAGGGGGCGCAGAGCACGGAGGGACCCCGTGCTGCATGGGGGACCCTGTCAGTGCTGCAGCCACGGCAGGGCCAGCACGGGGACCACTGCAGAGCCACGCTAGGGACCTGCACCAGGGGACCCCGTTAGTGACTCGCAGCCACGGCAGGGCCAGCGCGAGGGCCGCTGCAGAACCACGTTGGGAGCCACTGGGAACCTGTACTGGGCGGCCCTGTTAGTGCTGCAGCCACGGCAGGGCCAGCGCGGGGGCCACTGCGGAGCCACACGAGAGGTCACTGGGGAGCTGCCCCAGGGGTCCCCATTAGTGCTGCAGCCACGGCAGGGCCATGCTGGGGAGTCACAGCAGGGGCCACCAGGGACCTGAACCGGGAGACCCTCTTAGTGCTGCAGCCACAGCAGAGCCACACAGGGGCCACTGCAAAGCCACGCCAGGGAGCCACACCGGGGGCCACTATCAGAGCCGCAACTGTGCCAGTTCTCTGCCACCCCCAAGATCTCTGCAGGGTCCCCCCACCAGTCCCAGGAAGGAACCCTGGTGCCTTGCTAGTGCTGCAGCCCATTAAGGCCAGGGTGGAGGCCACTGCAGAGCCACGCCAGGTAGCCACACTGGTGGCCACTGGAGATCTACACCAGGGGACCTTGCTAGCTCCGTAGCCACGGCAGGGCCAGTGCGGGGGCCACTGCACAGCCACACTGGGGGTCACCGGGTGGCACTACTGGAGCTGCAACCATGCCAGGTCTCAACCAGCCCCGGTGTCCCCTCCGTTTTCTCCCACCGGTCCCCCCACCCGTACCTGCAGGTGTAGCTGAGGTTCCTGCGGATGCTGCGCTTAAAGAAGCTCTTGCATCCCTCGCAGGTGAAGACCCCGTAGTGCTTCCCGCTGGACTTGTCCCCGCACACCACGCAGTCCACGGCCGCCCCAGGCCTCTCCTCCTCGCCGTGCTCCGCGTCGCTGCCGCCGCCAGACGGGGATGCTGCCTCCTCGGTACCGGTACCGTTGGGCTCGCCCCAGCCACCGGCCACCATGGCCATGGCTCAGCACCGGGGCTCAGCACCGCTGCCGCATCGAGCGGTGCCTCCCGGAGCGAGTTCAGCAAGTTTTAAGGGTTGGGTATTATTTTTTTTGGGAGGTGGGGGGGGGTGGCAGCCGGTTTGGTAATTTTTAGAGGGTTTTTTGTTGTTTCACCCCCAATTCCTCTATCCAAGGGGTCCCTCCTTTATCCAAGGGGTTCCCCCGAGGGCTTTACCCTTTACCCAAGGGGTCCCCCCTCTATCCAACGACCGCCACCTCCTGTCTGAGAGGTCCCCCTTTACCCGAGGGCTCCCTCGAGGGTCCCCCCTCTACCCAAGGGGTCCCCCCCTTACCTGAGGGCTCTCCCCTTTACCCAAGACCCCTCCCCCTCCTACCCAAGGGCTCCCCCCCTCTCCGTTAACGGGGGGGGGGCGTGGAAACTTTGTAGGACCGGGGTGCGGAGCATCCCACCCCCCCCCGCTTTCCCGCGGGGCACGGCGGCCTCTGCTTCCCCCCCGCCCCCGGTACTTCCTCCCCCCTCCTCCTCCCGGTACCTCCCCCCCTCCCGGTGGCTGCTGCTGCCGCTGCTGCCCTCCCCCGCGGTGGCTGCTCCGCTCCGCGGCACCGGCAGGAGAGAAGGAGGAGGAGAAGGAGGAGGTGCCCCGGCCGCCCCACGGGCCCCGCCGCCGGTGCCGGTGCCGGTGCGGCGGGACCCGCTCCGCCCGAGCCCCCCGCCCCCCCCGGGCTCTCCCCGCCTCCCGCGAAGGAGCAAAGTTCAGCCGCTGCCGCGGTGGCCGCCCTGGATGCTCCGCCCCGGCCCCCGCCCCTTCCGCTCGCCCGCCCCCAGGGTCTGGACCCGGGCACCCCCCGCCCCGGCACGGGCACCCACACACACACCATCCCCCGCTCCGGCCACGAACCGGGCACCCGCACCCCCCTTCCCCGGACCCCGCTGCACCGGGCACCCCCCGCCCCCGCGCCACGACCTGGGCACCCCCACTAAACACCCCACGCTCCCCCTGGACTCGGATCCCACTGCACCGGGCACCTCCCCATCCCGCCCCGAGCCAGGCACCCCGCATCTTCCCCCCCGCCCCGGCCACGGAGCGGGCACCCCCCCCCGACCTCCCCCGACCCTGCGCAGGGCACCCCCCCAACATTCTGGACCCCTGGACCTCACTTCACCGGGCACCGCCCCCGCCCTGAACCGGGCACCCCCTACCAACCGCCCCCGACCCTGCACAGGACACCCCCTCAAAACCCCCCCACTTGCCCCAGAACCCTCTGCCCCAGAACCCTTCAACCCAGAACCCTTCGCTCTCCCTGGGAGCCCACGGTGCTGGGTGGCACTGGGAGCCCAGAGCTGGTTATGACTGTGTTCCGTGCGCCCCCCATCCCAGTGAGTGACCTCGACCTGCGCGGAGCAACAAGGGGCAGATTGACCCCTGAGCACAACCCTTGGGGACAAGGACCAGGTCCCTGGGCCATGGGTGGGATGGCCAGCAGAGGTGGCTGGAGGTGGCCCCCCACCTCCCGATACCCTTTGGGGACCAGAGCTGGTTACAGCTGTGTCCTCACCCCCCCTGCCCTACTGAGTGACCCCCAAGCTCCAGGGAGCAACAAGGGGCACATTCGCTGCCCCTGGGGACAGGGATCACATCCCAGGCACATTGCAGCCAACTTGGCCACTGTCACACGTTGCGACAGCGTTCAGGGCAGTGGGAACCACGCTGGGAGGATGGGATGCGATTCCCCAAGCTCGGCCCGTGGCCAAGATACCGGCATCGTGGATCCCCTCATTTTCCCAACAGCTCCACTGGGATCTTTAATTACCACGAGCAGCACGAGGCCACACTCCCCATCTTCAGTGGGGCTGAGCCATGGGGGGAACACCTGGGGGTCCCTTGGGTGCCACGTCCTTGCCCAAGCCCTGGGATGGTGCGAAGGGCAGGACGCGGCCCTGCAGGCCCGTAAAATCCGTTTGCAATGTGGTTAATCAAGTCGGACCCGTAGGATCTTGTTGGCCCTGCAGGAAAGAGCAGGCCAGGGTGGCGGCTGGGGGTGCACAGCGCCCGCCTGCTGCTGCCCTCGTTAATCGTTAACGAAGAAATAAACTGTGCAGAAAGGTGCCTGACCCAGGAGCAGCCCCGCGACAGCGCCTGCCTTCGCCTTTCACCCGCGGGCCAAACTCTCATCCTGGCCGTACCACAGCGGCCACGGTGTCCCCCAGCATGGTGGCTTTCACCTTGACTTTGGGGGCAAAGGGCGGCAGGCATGGAGCTGGGTGCCCCTCGTGTGCCCTCTCCCACTTGTCATGACCTTGGGATGGGGTTCTTCCAATGGGGGAACCCCACATTGTGGCCCCAGATTGAGCTGGGTGAGGATGTTGGTGCCCACGCTTCAGGGTCACGCATGACCCAAGCGTTGCTGGGACCTTCACCACACGCTGCCATCTTTGGAGTCCCCACCTCATTCTCCATAGAATCACGGAATGGTTAGGCCTGGAAGGGACCTCAAAGCCCATCCAGTTCCATCCTCATGCCATGGGCAGGGACACCTCCCACTGGATCAGGGGGCTCCAAGGCCCATCCAACCTGGCCTCAGACACCTCCAGGAATGGGGCAGCCATCACTGCTCTGAGTGCCCTCATGGTGAAGAATTTCTTCCTGATGTTCGAGGTTAAAGGAAAGGGGAAGCAAAGCAGGCTGGATATAAAACAACCCAGCAAAGCACTGAGCTCGGCAGAGGGGGATGGATTCCAGCTCTGGCCATAAATAAAACCTCCATTTCCTCCTGTCTGGAGGGATCTCTGCTCACCAGGTACCTCACGCGGCCGCACTGAAGTGCCCAACAAGATGCCGCAGGGCTGCCACGGTCGGCAAGCAACGCTTGGCAGGGAAGCAGTTGGGTTCAGGGGGGTCCCAGCATGGGCAGGGGGTGACCTCCACCTGCAGCTGGCCCCGCTTCTCCTTTCTCTTCTGTCAGGCTGTGATTTATGGCCCTTTCCCTGCCGCTCCCCGCCTCCTCGCCCCCTGCAAAAAATAATAATCCAGGAACAAAGGAGGAAATTGGATCTTCTCCCCCGCGCGGCTCCTGGCCCCGCGGTGGGAGCAGCGTTTGTTTTGACGTTGGTGTCCAGTTGGCGAAGGCGTTTGATCTCCGGAGGAATTCCTCCTTCCTCGTGCTGCTCCGCTGACTCCGCCGCACAAAAGGGCCCCCGGGAGCCCGGAGCTGCCGACGCGTTTCGTGCCGCCTCGACGCCCCCGGGAAGGGCCTGGCACGGCAGAGGCGCCTGCTGGGCGCAAAGAGGTTTCCGGGCTTGGTGTTAGACTCAGGTCCAGCGTGGGGATGGGTGGCTGCGTGTCCTCCCACTCCTCCACAGCCTTTGGGCTGGAGGATGATGGAGCAACCCTTCCCAAAAATGTACAGGGACTGGGGTGGGTTTGTGGCTGTGCCACTGGGGAGCTGGGTGTTGGCACTGCTGGAGAGCTGGGCCGATGGAGAGCTTGGTGTTGGCATCACTGGAAAGTTGGGTGCCACCACCAATGGAGAGCTGGGTGCCGGCATCGCCAGAGAGCTGGGTGCTGGAGTTACCACAGAGCTGGGTGCTGGCATCACCAGAAAGTTGGGCGATACCACTGATGGAGACCTGGGTGCGATCCACCTATGGAGGGCTGGGTGCCATCACCCATGGAGAACTGAGTGCCAGCATCACCAGAGAGCTGGGTGCCAGCACCAGTGGAAAACCAGATGTTGGTGCCACCAGCCCCGACCCAGTTACCAGCACCCCAGTTACCACCGCTCTGGGCTGTGAGGCAGCCGTGCCCTCTCCCAAACACCCATGGGAGCAGCCAGTGGCAGGGCCTCCCAGGTTGCTTAGATAAATACCACCCTGTCAGTCTGTCTGTCTGTCCCCTCCAGGCCCCAGTGTACCCCCAGGGGGACCTGCACCCCACTGTGGAGCTGTGCAGAGGGAGGGGAATGGGGGGGGTTAGGTCAGTCCCCTAATTTTGAGCCACCAGGGCCCACCCTCCAAGCCCTGGTTGCGGTGGGGCTGAGGGTGCTGTGTTCCTGAGGCCGGATCCTGCCGGCAGGCGTGTGCATGTGGGCGTGTGTGTGTGCATGTGTGTGCATGCATGTGCATGCGTGTGCATGCATGTTCATGTGTGTTCGTGTGTGTGCACGTGTGCATGTGTGCATGTGTGTGCGTACGGGTGCATGTGCGTGCGTGTGCGTGCATGCGTGTTCCTGTGTGTGCATATGTCCATGTTGTGCATGTGGGTGGATGTGCATGCATGCGTGTGCATGCGTGTGCATGTGTGCGTGCACGTGCATGCGTGTTCATGCATGTCCATAAGTGTGTGCATAAGTGTGTGCATAAGTGTGTGCATAAGTGTGTGTGCGTGTGTGCATGCGTGTGCATGCATGTGCATGCGTGTGCATGTGTGTGCGTGTGTGCATGCGTGTGCATGTTTGTGCATGCCAAGGGCAGGCAGGAGCTGCTCTGGAGCTAATGGGGGGGGGGGCAAAGGGGCCCCCATGGCCAGGGGGTTCCATCCTCCCGCAGCGGCCGTGCGTGACCTTGCAGCGGCCGAACTGCATCGGCGCTGGCGAAGGACAAAGGGAGGCCAGAGCGTGCTGTGCTGCAGCTCCTCAGCTCCCTGTGCCCCCACGGGCACCCCACGGGGGCACACACAGTGGTGTGGGGCGAGGAGCACCCGTGCAGCACCCGTGTCCCTGCTGAGTCCACACGTATGTGCATGGGACACGCAGCTCCGTGCATGGGGAGTGCACGTGGTAGGGGTCACCCACACCTCTCCCTCCCCACAGAGCACCGTTTCCCCCCCATCAATGCTGCAATTTTGTCCTCGGCCCTGCAAAGATGCTGAAGGTGCCAGGACCCCCGGCACCCCCAGCCCCCCTTTGTCCCCCCCTGCCACTTCCACCAGAGCAGGCCGCTCCCTGCATTCCCGGGATATCAGATCCAGGGTCCCCACCCAGGCACAGCCGGTGTGAATCACGCGCCCTCCCATCACCCCCCTATTCTCCCCCCCCCCCCTTCCGGCACAGCCTGACCCCCCCCCCCCCCTCGGACACTGTTTCGCAGCCCCCCAGGACCCACTCTCTCAGGGAATGGGGTGCAATCCCACACTGGGCTCTGCTACCCAGGGGTGCCGGGGGGGGGTTCACTGTGGCCCCTTGGTTTCTCTGCAGCCTCTGCTGCTCCACAGAGGGGAAACTGAGGCAGGGCAAGGGATGCAATGGTGGCATCTCACAAATCATGAGCCCTCCCTGGGGGGCTGCAGGGTTCTGGGTGCACGTGGGGGTGAGCAGCGGGCAAAGTAGGGGAGTCCTGTCCCCCTCAGCCACTGTGCTGTGCTGTGCCATGCTGTACCGTGCCATATTGTGCTGCACTGTGCCACACTGCACATGCTGTGCCATGCAGTGTCATGCACTGTGCAGCACCTGTGCCATAATGTGCTGTGTCGTGCCATGTTGCACCAGGTCATGGTGTGCCATGCCACGCTGTGCTGTGCCATGCCATGCTGGCAGCCTGGCAGGCAGCACGCTATCAGGAGCCCCTTGCTCCATCCCCTGAGTTCATGGCACGCTCTGTCCCTGGCAGAGGCTCGGGATGTGCCAAGGCAGGTGGCAGGAGCAGGGAGCAGAGGCCATTGCAGCCTGCCTCGAGCGCCCATGGCCGCTGGGCATGGTGGGGATGCCACAGCTTAGGATACCCCATCCTCACCAGCGCCCCCGGGGGACCCAGTCTGACCCTGGGGTCAGTGGGACTTGGTGGGGGGACCCCTCCAGCAGGGTTGGGGGTGGTGGCTGGTCCTGCCTGCCCTCCCCCTCCTGAGGGCACCCAGGGCTGGAGCCGCCCCGGCCCTTTATGCGGCTCTCGGTGGAGCCTGACCCCGCACAAAGCCCCCAGGAGCACATTTGAATCTGAAAAGGGGTCTGGGCAGCAGAGCCCTGACCTTCAACCTGCAGGTCAGCCCCTCCATGCCACTGGCCCCCAGTGGCCCCCCAGGAACCCCCACGGGCTGACTGACTCCAGCTGTGGTCCCCCACCAGAGCCTGGCACAGGGGATGCAGGCAGGGACCGGGGGACTGGCAGCAGGTGGCACCCCCACTCTGGTATCGGGGTGCAGGTTTAACCCTCCTGCACCGATCAAGGCCAGGCTCCACAGCATTGCTGCTCCTGTTTCGTTCTGGGGCTGCTCCCTGGGGAAGAGCTCTTCCATACAGCGCCACCGCCTCCAAGGATGCAGAGCTGCCCCTGTTTCTGAGGGCAACCAACTGGCACTGAGGTGGTGGGAGTGGAGGGCAGGGGCAGCCTGGGGTGGTGAGCTGCATCCCTGCATCCCTGCCCTACATCCCTGAATTTCTACATAACTTCATCTCCACATCTCTGCCTCTCTTCATCCCTGTATCCCAGCATCCCTGCATCCCTTTATCCCTTCATCCCCACATCCCCGTATCTCTGCCTCTCTTCATCCCCACAGCCCTGCATCCCTTCATCACTGAATCCCTATTCTGCATCCCCATATCCCTAATCTGCATCCCTACATCCCTGAATTTCTGCATCCCTTCATCCCCACATCCCTGCATCCCCATGTCTGCCTCTCTTCATCCCCGTATCCCAGTATCCCTGCATCCCCATATCTCTGTCTTTCTTCATCCCCACTCCCCTGCATCTCTTCCTCATTGCATCCCTGTCCTGCATCCCCACAGCCTTGCCCTGCAGCCCTCTCCCTGCCCTCTCCATCACCGTGGCTCTGGATATTGATCCTCTGAGCCTTGAACTCTGCTGCAGGATCTCCCCAGGGAGGCGCAGCCCTCATTTTAGCCTATAAATAGCTCCGTGCCTCAGTTTCCCTTCCACCCCTCTGCGTGTCTGAGCCCTGGGCTGCCTCACAGCCCTGGGCATCCTCCCACTATCCAAGTACCCCATTGTGCCAGGTTGGGGCTGCAAGATTTAGCCCCCCACTCCTTTTAGTAGCCCCCCCAGCACAGTCCTGCTGCTGGGCCCCCCCTTGCGTGGCGAGGATGCCCCCGGCACGGGGTCACTGCTCCTCTTCCCTCCTGAATATGCATGGGCCCCCAGCCACCACGGCCACCACCATCACCTTTGATCCCACCTCAGGGATAAAATGACTTCATCTGCACCAGGAGGTAGTGGAGGGGGGGCAGGGAGGGGGTGGCCTTTGTTCCCAGCAAACCTGGGAGCCTGGATCCCCGAGCCCCCCCCCCGAGCCCCCCCCAATCCCCCAACCCCCAAACTGCGGTGGGGCTGGCTGAGCCATGAGCATCAGTGGTTTATTCTCCGTGGGGATCCAGCAGGTGCCTCCTGGGATTTTTGGGGGGTGATGGGAGGGGTGGGTTTCCTCAGATGCAGGTCTCGCTGCCGGCCGTGCCCTGCTCCAGGGCGTGCAGCCTGCGGGCCAGTGCCTGCGCCTGCCGGGCGTGCTGCCTGCGCAGGGCACCTGCCTGCGCCTCCAGGCGCCGCAGCTGGGCCGCTCGCTTGCGCCGGGCATCGCGGTACGCCAGGGCCAGAGCGCTGCGGGCACCGCGCTCAGCACCCGCACCCGTGCTCAGCACCCAGGGGACCGCGCGGGAGGTGGGGCTGGGGCACCGCCGTGGGGAGGGAGCGTGGGGTTGGGGAGGGGAGGAAGAGGTTGGGGTAGCAAGTCAGGGGGGTGTAAAGTGGGAGCGTGGGTTTGGGATATGCGAGGAGGGACCACCCATCAGGGAAGTGCAAGAAGGGAACGTGGTTTTAGGGTGTGCAGGGAGGGACCATGGTTTTGGGATATGCAGGGAGGGACCAGGATGTGCAAGAAGGGACTATGGGTTTGGGGTGGGCAGGGAGGGACCACGCTTTTGGGGAAGGGATTGTGCTTTTGGGGCTGTGCAGGAAGAAGGTGCTGTTTTCTGGGGGCATGGAAGTAGGGACAACGTAGGGGAGTGCAAGAAAGGATTGTGATTTTGGAGTGCACACCTGGGGCAAGCAGGGTGGGGGGGGATGTGCATCCAGGGCACGCAGGAAGGAGCTGAGTTTTTGGGGTGTGCAGGGGGAGGCTGGACCCACCTCCCACCCCGCGGGCAAGCGGGTGCCCCCTGCTCACCTGTGAGCGTGGAAGAAGTCCCTGGTGATGGTGAGGCACTGCGCCTGCTGCGCGCGGCTGGCGGCACCGCTCTGCTCCAGGGCCAGCACCAGGGCCTGCGCCCGGGCATGCAGCTGCTCCACCCTGAGGACACCCGCATGGCAGCCAGCCTGGCACGCACCCAGTGCCAGCACAGCTCTCTGTGGTGCAAACACTGAACACTCGTGAGGTCTCTTACCGAGCCTGGGCACGGAGCAGCTCTTCCCTCGTCCTCTCTGGATCCGGAGGGTGCTGGGGAGCTGCTGCTCCCACCCAGCCAGTTCGGGCATCCTGCAGAGGCTGGGTGTGGGTCCCATCGCTACGGAGACCCTCCCCATCCCCAGGGAGGATTCCCACATGGAAGTTGGAGCAATCCTTACCTCCTCGCTGCTGCTGGAGCTGCTGGGGGGGCTCGGGGGGCAGCCAGACTCCCTGTCTCTCTCCTGCTCCAGGTGTTGGAGCACCAGGCGCAGCGCAGCCTCCCGCGGCCCCTGCCCGGCCGCCAGCACCTCCAGGCCCCGCTTCTCCCTCTCTGCCAGCTGCAACCGTGTCTTCAGGTCTGCCATGGCCTCCTGGTAGGGCAGCAGCATCACCCCTGGGTGAGGGAAACTGAGGCACAGCCCCAACCCTTCCAGTTCCACCAGTCATCACCCCTGCCCTTCTCCCAGCAGCTCTGCTCAAAGCCTGGACCCTGCGGAAAGCTGGGAAGGGACCAGGCATCCTGCTTCCCCCATTCCCCCGACCTTGAGCATCGCCAAATCCTGCATCAGCTCTGCTTTCTCCGGTCGCCTCCAGCCAGGTAGGAGAGCCCTGGCATCCCTCAGTGCCCGCTCAGCCCGGGCTCGGGCGTCCTCGCTGCGGTGGGTGCTGGCACAGCCGGGCGCGGGGCCATCGTGCAGTGATGCCTCCACCGCCGCCTGCTCCGCGCGCAGCCGGCGAATGTGCTCGCGCAGGGCCCCCTCCTCCATCCCGTGGGGTGCTGGGGTGCTGTGGGGATGGGGACACGGCTGGTGTGGGCGCGGTGCCACCCCAGGGACAGCTCAGCCCTGGCCTGGCATCGCGCCTTGGCCCTCCTCCCGGTACCTCTGCGGCCCGGGGGAGCTGCTGTCCCCGCTCTCTTCCTGGCCGTCTGGTTCTGCTCGACCCAGGAGCTGCTTCCCCTCCGTCGCCGTGGGGCTGGAGCCCCATCCGTGCCCCTGGCTCTGCTCCCCTGTGGCTCCTGGGCACAGGGCAGGCAGCATTGAGGCAGGTGCCCCTCTCCAGTGTGTGTTGCCCCCCAGCATCCACCCTACAGCCTCCTGGTACCCCTCCAGCATCCCTTGTGCATCTCTGCTGCATTCTCCCTGCACCCCCTGGTAGCTCGTGCATCCCTGGCATCCCTCATGAATACCTCCAGCATCCTCCTGGATAACTCCCCAGTGTCCCCCCAGCATCCCCCCAGTATCCTCCCCATAAACTCCCCAGCATGCCCCCAACATCGTCATGATGCCCCTCCAGCATCCCTTGTGCACCCCTACTGCATCCTTCCTACCTCTCCCAGTATCCCCCGTGCATCCCCCCAACGCTGCCCCCAATAACTCCCCAACTTCCACCTCATTAACTCCTCAACACCCCCCACCCCCTCGCACCCCGCAGCCCCCCAGCCTGGCACTCACCACCCTGGGCACCATCCTGCTCCCTGCCCACCTTCGCTCGCACCAGGTCGAGGAGGGCAGCGTAGGCGCCTCCGCAGCGCTCACTGCAGGGAGAGGGGCTCAGCATGGCACCACAGGCTGTGCCCCCCCCCGACCCCCGACCCCCGACCCCCGTCCCCACCTGCAGCGCAGGGCGAGGCGCAGGGCGGTGCTTCGGGACTCGTGCTGGCCCAGCACCATGCTGAGCCGCTCCGCATCGCTCTTGCACTCCTGCAGCGCCGCCGCCAGCTGCCGGTTCACCTCCTGCAGCCTCTCCAGGTACCTGGGCACCGCCAGCACCCGTGGTTACCCGCACAGTACCTCAGTTTCCCCACCAGCAAGGGTCTGGCAGCCCCTGGAGCTGGAGGCGGGGCGGGGGACACGCTCACCCCTGCAGCTGCTGCACCCGCTGCTCCTGCTCCTGGTTGGCACCCTCGGAGGGTTGACGGGAGAGGGGGCTGTGGAGCTGAGCGCCGCGGGGCTCAGCACCATCGCCACACTGGGGCAGGTCCTGCGGAGGGGACAGGCAGAGCCCAGTACCAGGATGCAATTCCAGAGCAGGATCACACCCCAGCCCCACACTCACCTGCGGCAGCCAGGGCTCTGGGGGGCTGCCGAGACCAGGGGTGTCACTGCCGGAGCCCCCCGGCTCCTCCAGCCTGGACAGAGCATCCCGCAGGTCCTGGACCTGTGTCGAGCAGCGGGACTGAGCGCCACGGGCCACTCTGGTGGCACCCAGGGGCTGCACCATGGCATTCCATGCCTTGCCATGCCCCCCGTGCCCACCTTCCGCTGCAGCCGATCACGCTCGCCCCACAGCACCCGCAGCGAGGCGGTGGCCCGGCTCAGCTCCTCATCCTGGCGCCCCAGGGCCGCCCACAGTGCCACGTTCCTCGCTGCCACCTCTGCCACCGCTGCCTCCTCGCCCGTTGTCACCTCCGGGCTCGGGCGCATGGGCCAATCTGGTGTCCAGTCCAGCTTCTCCAGGCTCTGTGGACACGGAGTCAGTCAGTTGGTGCCCATCCCCTTGGCATCTGGGCTGCCCGTGCTGGTGTTGCTCACCTTGGCCGCCCGCGCCCACTCCTCACTGGGCACTGGCTGTGCCGGTGCCTGTCGGTGCCGGGAGAAGACGGTGCGTTCCAGCGAGCTCACGGCGTCCTGCAGGTCTGCGAAGAGGTCGGGGCTGTGGGCTGTGGAAGGGAGAATGGCTGGGGTCAGGTCCCTGCAGCAGGCAGTGAGCTGCTGGCATGGCATGGCACAGCATGGAATGACATAGCATGGCTTGGCACGAGATGGAGTCATAGAATCTCAGAATCACTTGGCTGGAAAAGACCTTTGAGATCATCGAGTCCAACCGTAACTGGCCACCACTAAACCATCCCTGAGCACCTCATCTGCCCAGCTTTTGAACACCTCCAGATGTGTAGACTCTACCCCCTCCCTGGGCAGCCTCTGCCAGGGCCTGAGAACCCTTTCCACGAAGGAGTTTTTCCCAATATCCAATCTGACCCTGCCCTGGTGCAACTTGAGGTCATTTCCTCTCATCCCACCACTTGTTCCTCAGAAGGAGAGCCCAGCACCCACTTCACCACAACCTCCTTTCAGGCAGCTGTAGACAGTGATGAGGTCTCCCCTCAACCTCCTTTTCTCAAGACCAACCCCCCTCAGGTCCCTCAGCCACCTCCCCCATAAGGCTTGTTCTCCAGCCCCTTCCCCAGCACGGCACAGCATGGCATGGTGCACCCACCTTCCAGACCAGCTGTGGCGCTGAGCCCGCTGTGAACGCGTCGAGGCTGCGTGCTGGCAGCAGGGAGGCTGGTGGTGCCCTCCCATCCTTCCTCATCCTCCCTGTTGGGTGATGAAGGCCAGAGATGGTGGGGTCCGGGCAGTGGCAGCCCCCGGTGCCCCGTGGTTGCGGGGTGTTGGTACCTGCCCACGCGGCGCTGCAGCTCCTCAGCTCTGCGGTGCAGCTCGGCCACGGTCGCCAGCAGGCGGGAGATGCGCTCCTCGTAGCACAGGATGCCTTCAGCGTCCCCTGCTGTGTCCTCATCTTCATCCTTGTCCTCATCTTCATCCTTGTCCTCATCCTCATCCTCCTCGTCGCTCAGTGGGGGCTGTGGAAACCAGTAATGTCCACCCAGCCTGATCCCTGCTGGCACCAGGGGATGGGAGGGCTGATGCCCACCAGGATTTGGTAGGATAGGTGTGGATGGATATGTTTTGGCCACCGATCCCCTGATCCCAGTGCTCTCTGGAGCTGCCACTCCGGAGCTCCGGCCCTCTGGAGCTCCGTGCCAGAGCCTGGCACCACCACCAGGGATGCCCGTGGCCAGCGGGTACCCATGGGGAGCACAAGGAGGCCTCCAGCCATGTGGGACCAGCACTCATCCCATGGGACGCCCCACTTGCCTTCTCCATCCCGGGTGCCTCCTGCTCTCAGTGCCCCGTGCCAGCCAGCGCCCGTTCTTGGGGTTCACCCCTCTTCCAAGTTTGGGGTTCCCAGCACGGCCCGGCACGGCCTGGTTGTGCCGCTGGCCCCTGCCCTGGCCCTTTCCCAGTCCTTGTTCCTGTGGAGATTTCCTCTTCCTCACAGCCTCCTGCACTTAACCATTGCGCTGCCCCACGGCCGGGCAGGTGACGCAGCCGACTTGGGGTGCTCAGCCCCCACAAAACCATCCCTCCCTGCTCTGCCCCACAGCACCTCAGCCCCACTCTGGACCCTCCCCGTGTACCCTCGCACCCTGATGGGAGGATGCACCCAGCTTTGCAGCCTTGAGCATCCCCCAGAGTTTAGGGGTGGCACCCGGAACATTTGGGGGGTGCTAGGGGGGTTGCATCAGGATTTGGGGTGCTAGGAGACCTTGCATGGGGTGCTGGGGTGCGCGGGGCCAGGGAGAGACAGCCCAGCGGTGCTGAGGGCAGGGTGTGGGTGTTTTAAGTGCTGGAAGGTGGTGTTTGGGGTGCAAAGGGATGCTGCAGGGGTATTGAGGGTGCGGAGGGGGCAGTGTGTGGCTGCTGGAGGGTGCTGCGTAGGTGTTGGGAGTGCTGGGACAGAGAGAGGGTAACTGGGGTGCAGAGGGATGGTGTGTGGGAGAAGCAGGGTGTGCATGGATGTTTTGGATGCAGGGGGTGGTTCATGGGTTAAGGGGGTGTGCATGGATATTTGGGGTGCAGAGGGATGGAGTGTGGGTGCATCAGGGTGTGCATGGATATTTGGGGTGCAAGGGGGCGTGAAAGGATGTTTGGGGTGCAGAGGTGATCCGTGGGTGCAGGAGGTGTCTGTGGGTGCTCAGGGGGCGGTGCGGGGTGCTGGGGTGCCCTCCCCCTCCACGTGCGGGGCTACGAGAACTACAACTCCCAGCAGCCCCCCGCAGCTCCGCTTCCGGGCGGGGCGGGGCGGGACGAGCGCGGCCGGAGCGGGTGAGAGCGGGGTGGGGGGAACTGGGGGCATACGAGGGGTACGGGGGGGGGGTGCGTGGGAGTGCGTGGGGCGGGGGTGCACGGGGTGGGGCGCAGAGGGAGCGCGGGATGGGGGGGCGGGGTAAAGGGGTGCAGAAGGTGAAGGGTGCACAGGGGGTGCGTGGGATGCGGGGGGACGGGATGAGGGGGGTGCCTGGGACTGGGGGGGGGCGTGGGGGCGTGGGCTGGGGGAGCACAGGGGTGAGGGGTGCAGAGGGAGTGCGTGGGGTGCGGGATGGGATGTGAGCAGGGGTGCACGGAGCAGGGGCGGGCGCGAGGCAAGGGGGGTGCGAGCAGGAGGTGCACAGAGGGGGGGGTTCATGGGACGAGGGGGGTGTCTCATGGAGCAGGGGGTACGTGAGCTCGGAGTTGGGGGTGCATGGAGCAGGGAAGGGGTGTGGAATACGGGGTGCACTGGGTATGAGGGCAGGGGGTCTCACGGGGTGGGGGGTTCCTGGGGCAGGGGATATGAGAGCACAAGGTGCACAGAGAAGGGGGGGCCGTGGGTCAGGGGGGCACCAGGAGCATAGAACAGGGGGGTACACGGAGTGGAGGGTGCACGGGGCAGGGGGTACAGAGAGTGGGGGGCTCAGTGTCAACCCCTCCCTCACAACCACCCAGCATTGCTGGAGCTGCCACGGAGCGCGGCTGCACGATGGACACGTCAGAGCCAGGCAGTGCTGCCGAGGAGGAAGAGGAGAAGGTGACGGAACCCCGGCCCAGGACCCGCTCCAACCCTGAGGGTGCTGAGGATCGGGCGCTGAGCGCCCAGGCCAGCGTGGGCAACCGCAGCGAGGGCGAGGGTGAGGCGGCCAGCGCCGATGACAGCCCACAGGGCACCGCTGCGCCCGACGGCACCGCCTGGCCGGGACCAGCACCTCCCACCGAGGTGCAGGTGAAGACACCACGAGTGAACTGCCCTGAGAAGGTGGTGAGTGTCTTATGTGTGTGTGTGTGTGTGTGATGCAGCCCCGACGCCAGGGTGAGGGGCTCTGAAGAGCTCAGCCATTGCGCTCTTGCAGATCATCTGTCTGGACCTGGCGGAGGAGATGGCTCTGCCCAAACTGGAGTCCTTTAATGGGTGAGAACTGGGGGCTTCTCCCAGCTGGGTTGGCCCTGGGACACCTGGAGACCCTGGCTTTGCTGTCCCCAGCCCGCACAGGGACTGGTGCAACTGGTAGCCGGGGGATGCTGGTCCCTGCTGAGCTCCAGCCACTGCTGCAGGTCCAAGACCAATGCGCTGAACATCTCCCAGAAGATGATTGAGATGTTTGTGAGGACGAAGCACAAGATCGACAAGTGCCACGAGTTTGCGCTGGTGGTGGTGAACAACGATGCCACGTGGGTGAGTGGGGACAGGGGTGGGGACAGGGATGGGGGATGGCTCTGTGCCCCCCTCACCCCAACTCCTCTCAGCTCTCAGGGTTCACCTCAGACCCCCGCGAGGTCTGCAGCTGCCTCTACGACCTGGAGACCGTTGTCTGCAAGTCATTCAGTATCCCACCACCTGTGGGGCTGGGACGGGGGGCTGCGGGGTCCCTTAGGTGCAGATGGGGTCCGTTGGGTGCAAACAAGGTCCCTTGAGCATCCCCAGGTTCGATGGGGCTTTGAGCCCCCTGATCCAGTGGGAGGTGTCCCTGCCCATGGCAGGGGGTTGGAACTGGATGGGCTTTGAGGTCTGCAGGGTATCCCTGGAGTGGGGTCCGTGTTCCAGGATTGATCCTTACCTGGAGCTGCAGATCTGGAGGGACTCTTCAACTTGATGTGAGTATGACTTGGCGGGGGGGGAGAAGGTGTGGAGGCACTGCTGGGTGGGTTGGTGCTCCCACCTGTCTCTGGATTTTCTGCTTGGGTGTGAAAACGCTGCAAACCTTTGACCCAAGCAGCTCCTGGGGTGGGGGGCTGCACTCCCAGTCCCTGTTGAGAGCTGCCAGTGGATGCTTGTTAAGTGTTAACGAGGTGGGGGCCACGGGGGTCCCTGAGCCACCTCCATCCTCCTGGTGCAGCCAGCAGAAGATTGAGCTGCCGGTGACAGAGAACGTTCAGACCATCCCACCACCCTACGTGGTCCGGACCATTCTGGTGTTTGGTCGCCCTGGTTGCCAGCCCCAGTTCTCCGTGTCGGAGCACATGAAGGTAGGACACCTCCCCCTACCTTGTCCCCCTCTATCCTGGGTGAGCTCAGCTGTTCCAGGACCATCCTGGCACATGGAAGAGCCTCCTGGCACCATTCCTGGTTTCTCCTCCTGCAGAAGATGCTGCAGTGTCCCTACTTCTTCTTTGATGTGGTTTATATCCACAATGGGGTGGAGGAGAAGGATGATGAGACGAGCTGGAAGGTAAATGGGGCAGGGGGGTGTGAGCAAGGGGTGTAGAGAGCAGAGGGTGGGCTCGTGGAGTTAGGGGAGTTGTGTCTCATGGGACAGGGGGGTCGTGAGCAGGGAGGGGGTGCACGGGGCAAGGGGTGTGCAGAGCAGGGGGGGGTGCGTGGAGCAGGGGGTTCATGGGGCGGGGAGGATGTTGGGGGCAAGTGGTGCAGAGAGCAGGGGTTACACGTAGCAGGGGGGTCTTATGGGGCACAGGGGTTCTGTGGGGCAGGGGGTGTGTGGGGCAGGGGGTGCGTGGAACAGGGAGGAGGTGGGGACAAGGGGTGCATAGTAGGGGGGGTCATGAGGCAGGGGGTGCATGGAGCAGGGGGTCTTACGGAACAGGGGGGTTCATGGGGTAGGGGTCTCATGGAACAGGGAGGTGGTTTGGGGGGCAAGGGGAGCAGGGGGTCTCATGGAGCAGGGAGGGGTTCTTTTGGAGGAGGGGGTCTCATGGAGCCAGAGGGGTTTATGGGTTGGGAAGAGGGTGTGGGGATCAAGGGGTGCGTAGAATGGGGGGGGGAGTCATGGGGTGGGGGTGTGAGGGGGCAAGGTGTCTCTTGGGGCAGGGAGGTGCATAGAGCAGGGGGTCTCATGGGGCAGGGAGTGTGTGAGGGGCAAGAGCTGCAGAGAGCAGGGGGTCGCATGGAGCAGGAGGTGCACGGAGCAGAGGGGTGCATGGGGCACAGGATACACGGGGAGCCCCCCTGCCGTGGCTGTGTCCCCCCCTGTCCCCATGTGTCCCCCTCTTTCCCCAGGACATGTACGCCTTCTTCAGCAGCCTGGACACCAAAGGCACCAACTACAAGTACGCGGTGTCGCTGGCGGGGCCGGCGGTGGAGCTGCACAACTGCATGGCCAAGCTGCTGGCGCACCCGCTGCAGCGCCCCTTCCAGAGCCACGCGGCCTACGGGCTGCTCGAGGAGGAGGAGCCCCCCGAGATCGAGGCCACCGTCTGAGCTGGGGGGGCACCGGGGTCACCCGGGGTGGAGGAAAGAGAGAGGTGTTGTGCTGAGCGGCTGTCGTGGTGGTGCTGCGGCTTCTGCGCCCGGAGTGGGAACTGAAGGGGGTGGCACCCCACTGGGTCCCATAGGGATGAGGGGATGGGTGGGGGTCTCACCGAGGCCATGGGGAGGGGGATCCTGTGCTCGGGGCCGCTGGTGAGGGTACCTAGTGATAGTGAGGCCAGGCATTGGGAGGCACTGGGCGGCACTGAGCAATACTGATGCAAAATACTGGGAAGCACTTAGCAATGCCGGTGCAGGGCGCTGGGAACATTGCTGCAAGGCACTGGGCAGCACTGGGCAGTGCCTGTGCAGGGCATTGGGTGGCACTGGGAGCACCAGGTAATACCAGTGCGAGGCACTGGGTGGCACCAGGAGTCCTGGTACCGGGCTCAGGGAGCACTGGGCAATGCCTGTGCAGGTCACTGGGTGGCGCTGGGAGCACTATGTGGAGGGCACTGAGCAGCACTGGGCAATGCCTGTGCAGGGCACTGGGCTCCCTGGGTCAGGCTACTGGGCAGCACTGGGCAATGCCTGTGCAGGGCTCTGGGAGGCACTGAGCTCCCTGGGTCAGGCTACTGGGCGCACTGGGTGGTACTGGTGCCCGGCACCGGGAGCACTGGCGCAGGTTACTGGGAGCATTTGCAGTCCAGGTACCGGACGATGGGTGGCGCTGTGGGGCTCCGTGCAGAGCGGCCACGCCCCTCCGGCTGTGACAGCCAATA